>VZRR01000973.1:512318-534826 GCA_013398015.1 Oreocharis arfaki
CCCCCCAAATACAAACAAACAAAAAAAACCTCACAATCCTCCAACCCCCCAAAACCAAACTAAAACAATAAAAGAAAATACTAATTTTCTATTATTTATAACAGGACTGTCACACTCCAAAAACGTGTCAGGATTTTCCCGGTAGTTGTTTCTCCCCTTGTTTTAAAATGCACAAATCATAAACAGAGAAAGGCTCAGACACAGCTGGCAGGAATATATTAAAAGATGCACTGAGCAGCAAGGGTACCTAGAGCCTGCAAGTGCTCCTGTAGCTGAAAGTGGGTTTTTAGGTTGCAATGAAGACAAATAAACTTTCAACTAAACTTTAACATCATTTTTGCTTAGTACATAAAGGAGAACCAGGCCAACAAGCACCTTTTCAGCATAACCTCAGCCCTGATCCTGCTCAGACTACTCCAACTATGGATAAAGAACAAACATGGTTTTTTATCATCTGAGGGAGGGACTCAAATTCAGATTCTGTCTGAAGACATACATGGAAAGGAGTATGCAGGAGAAAACTATGTCCTTGTTTGCTTAGCAGCACTCCTCATGGCATGGGGCTCTAACCAAAGGTTAGGTCGTGTCACAGTGCCAGGTATTGGAGGTCTTGAAGCTTAACTTGCTTTAATAGACTTATTAGCCAGTCAGTCTTGGAGCAGGATGTGGTGAGAAGATTGCTAGAGGCATTGCCAGGGGAACAGAAATGGTGGGAGTCTATGTGCAAGTGATTCCTGCTCTGGAGAAGCTTTCTGAGTGTTGTTGGAGCCAGCACAGCAAGGGCTTTCCCTGGCTGACCTGTTGGCTACTTTGGGCTTGCCCAAACCTCTGCTTGGAAATCCTCAAGGCTCTTGTTGTTGTACCTGATCTCCAGTTTCATCAGGAAGAGAAGATCCAGTCTCCAGGCTTCAGTGAAGTGGGCTGGTTTGGGGCTTTTTTTGTAGGCAGGATGGCACCCAATTTACACAGTACTGATGCAAACATCAACCTCATATAATTAGTGCATGTGGCCAGTTAATCATCTTGCTGGCTCCAGGTGGAAACATGCCAAGACATTTCTGTAATAGTGAGTCCGTTACATTTACACTTTATTTGCATTGGATGTTCAAATATTTCTGTATACTAGTCACAGTTTCCTCCAGCAGCTCTCACAAGTGTCATACATGTTTTGGATGGAGCTGAGCAGAAAATCATTTTAGTTAATATGTAAAGTCACAGCACTTTTAGTGTAATTGAATCAATTTAGGTCAAATTTGATAAGCTATTTTGATTAAAAGTGGTGGGAATGTCTGGAAAGCATATTGATATATTTTCACTTTGAAACCAATCTATATTTTAAAATGAAAAAAAAAATCAGGCCCAAATTCTTCTTTCTGGTAGGCAGTTGAAAAAAATCTAATTTTCGCCCAGCTATGCCGGAGTTTGTCAGAGTTTGGTGACCTAGTAAGCAGGTCTTAATAGAAAAAGAAATACTTTTGTATTATTTGTGGTGGACCCTATGATGTCTTCTCACCAAGGGCTGTCAAAAAGGGTGTTGCAAACAGGGGTCTTGTAATATGCACGGTACCTCTGAAGAAATTGTTATGACAATTTGTTGTCATGTGTTATGCAGGTGACCATCCCTGTCAGGTTACCTTCCAGGGCTGATAAATCACTGGAGCAGGAGGAGAGTATCTGCTAGATGAGAGGCAGAATTCCTTGTAGATAACAACTCTGACAGTCTCTGGCCAGGAAATTTCAGTGGCAGTGCTCAGAAAATGATTCTGTCTCAGCTCTCACCTGATATCATTCTGCTATCAGCACTATCACAGGGACACTGTGAAGAAGTTTGTCAGGCTTTGCCTCTTTTCCACACCGATGTGCCTTGCTGATGTATAGCCATCAAGTTTCCAACATGAGTAGTGGTCATGCTCATAACCTGCTTGTAGCATACGGGACAGATGAAACAAGAAAGGGGGTGTTGCACTCCAGCACCCATGAACAGTCATTTCCTGCACTTCCATCAGCCTTGCTCACGACCATCTAATAGATGATACACTGCTGTCAGTGCTCTGGCTTGTGCATGCTTGCACAAGAGTGTGAGGTGTGTAAATTCCCCCCAATATACATTTATATTTTTATATCTATAGTGCATGATAAGTATTTAAAATTGAAAAAACCACCTGATCAGTTTAATCTATCGTCTGGTCATGTCCTTACTTCTTGTTCATTATTCACAAGTGTTTGCTGAATAACACAGGCAAACCATTTTCAGACTACGAGTTTTCTGGGAATCATTCACTTCAGCTATTCACTATTCATCTTTTGTGGTAGCAGACTGGCTACTTAAACCACACAGTGGTTTTCCCCTAATTCCTAACTGGGTATTTATAAACAGTAAAATAAAGGCAGACAAATTGTGAATGCTCTTCTTTGATTGTGAAGATCCTTGTTTGCCTGCCTATGTGGGCATGTGTCCCAAGCGCAGCCCTGCCCAGAACTGAGTGCATCCATACAAACATGCAGAAATCTGGGTTTTGGGGAAGAAATCTGGGGTTTTTATGTCCATGTGAACATAACGGGGCACAGCGTGTGGAAGACATTTCAGGGCATTGAACCTCCACATATATTTTGGATGGGATCTAGCAGTTGTCATGTTTACAGTGCCAAATAACATTGCTTGTTCTAAAATTCCAGGCTTTCTTCTACCTGCTACCTTTTTGTGCACACAACCCCCTCTTGGTCACAGGGATGTTCGTTCGGGTGGATCTCTCCTACCTCCTATATCCCTGGGTAAAACTGTGATGGCAACAGTACAAGTCATTAAAAAAGGAGAGAAAGAGAGAGATACTCATCATTGGAGTTCATCTGAAATAAGGCTAACAGTCCTGCTCCCCACTGGGCTGAAAGGGGAGAAGGCTGCCCTCCAGCATGCTTGTGTTTTGTCAGGCACAAAAGAGCAGGATCCATGTTTGGCTGGCTCCTGCTCTTGACCAGGGGATGAGAATGATGGAGAGAAGAGAATTGGGTTGGGAGACCTTGCCACTCAATCTGGAGCTCTGGTGTTGTCACCCAGGGACAATTCTGCAAAGAAAGCTGTGCATGTAATAACTGTTCATGGAGCAGAGACTACCTAGAGTAACATTGCTTTGCAACACCTCTGGGATGAGATTCTGGGGACTTTTTGGGTCCCAGTATTGATGGTTTAGGGTGGACTCTGGGTATCTGGAGAACTTGAAAGCAAAAATATCCTGGGTTTTAGGGTAAAACAGCAAGTGGCTGGGGATTTTGTGGATTGCATTTATGAATGCATTTGAATTCTGCTTATGTGCTGGTTCTTGAGGCCATACCTTTTTTCTTCTTGGGGCCTAGACGTCTTTCTAGGGCAGAGGATGATGAGCTTGCTGCCAGTTAAGACACTCATTTACTGTAATTTGTTTTGACTTGGTTGTATCTTTGTATCTATTTCAAGGATTATTGCAGAGGCCATCATCGTGGTCATAAATAACTAGATGGAGCAAGTGGAATTGCCATGGTGATGCGAAAAGCAAGCAGTGTTTGATCTAATCAGTTTTTATTTTGAGTACTTCAAGGTCTGTAATTTAATAATAAAACCATGAGTTGGACGGTTGATCTCGTTGAATAGGCATTGTTACTGCCACAGAGGGAAACCAACCCCCACCACAGAGACCACAGGAGCATAAACCCACTTCAGATAGCTCCTTGCTCCTCCCAGAGCTGCAGGTAAGTTGACAGTGATTCTTCCTCCCTTACCTGCGATGTTTTTCATGGGCAGACATCAGTATGTTTCATCAAAGTGGTCATTCAAAGACAGTGACACAGAGACAGGGCAAGGTAGGCTACTCATAAAGCACTCGTGTTTCCTTGTGCAGCGCCCTGTGCTACAAGGCACCGGGGACCAAGAGGACTTCTCCTGTGCTTTGGGGGAAGCCATTACCTGAGTGTGACAGTGAGTCAGAGCCAGGATTATGAGGTTACAGCAGAGCAGGGTGAGGGAGCTGTGCTTACCCTTCTTTCCTCAAAGTGGTATCCCCAGTGCACTGGGGCCATAGAGGAGGAGGGGAAAGGCTGCTTGTAGACACGGAAAGAAATACGAGTTGAAATGTTGTGCATTTTACAAAACATAAGGCTGAGCACAGAAACCATCAGGAAGCATCCCTAGGTTGTGTGAAGAAAGCTAAATCTCTGCTTTCCAGGCCAAGGACTAAATGCAACACCTTTAACAAAGGGTCTGAAAGCATGGGGATGGATCAGCGCTGGGGATGCCACACAAGGTGTCCTCCTTCTTTATCTATATGACTCCTGTGTTATTCTCCTGTCAGGTGGTGAAGGGCCAGACCTGTCCCCTGCAGTGGGAATATTGTGCATACAGAAATCTGTCTCTGCCTCTACCAAGAGAAGCTGGGACACTAAAAAAATCCAAGCATTTCTTTAGCCTATCTGGGATGAATGCCAGAGTTTGAACAAGGTAGGCTGTTGGACTGGGCTGCCCAAGGGCTGCAAGAAGTGAGGGTGGAGTGGGCTGCATCTCCTCTACAGAGCCTCCGTGAGGTGGGCCCAACAACCCTATAACACTGCGAATGAAGTCTTTGGATGAGAATGCTCATTCCTCTGCGGGTGCACCGGTGAGAGCTGTGACAGAGCTGGCCAGAGCGTGCCAGAGAGCTGCACTGCATCCACTTGCTCGTGTGACGAGGTACCAGTTGCTGTTTTCCACATGAGATGTCTGTAAACCCATGACCTTGCTAGAGAAGTAAAATTGAAAAAACAAGAGTAAAACAAGGCTTCATTTTGTGTCCATGTGAGATTGCTTCAATAGTCAGTTTTCAACCACAGTCAACAAAGTACCTTATGTTTATCAGGCACATTTTCCATTATCTATACAGACCTTTGTGGTTTTTTAAATTTGAAAGGTCATTTTAAGAGCCCAAAATACTTCTGTGTTACATAGGCCCAACAGAATTTCTGGAAATATTTAATTTGTGTACTGGGTTGAAAGCTGTCAAACAAAGTGCACACCATTTAATCTGTTTATAGAACTCCTTGCTTCTCCTAAATACGCTCGCATTTTTTCTCTCAGTGAAGAAAGCCTTACTTTCTTTCATCATCAGTTTTTAGTATTTTATCATGAGCATGAAGGGATAGTCAAACATGTTCAATCTGAAGAAAAATGTCCGAGGTTTTCTGTCTTCTCCCTTTAACTTAATTTTTTTTAATGTTACTCTGAAAAGACTTTCTTAAGGGCTTCGAAAGACACAAGGTTAGAAAAACAAAAAAGGAATAGACATGCTAAAGTAAAAGACTCTCTTAATACACATAATTTTCAGTCTACTCTGGTCAGCAGCAAAGTCCAACTACACCTTCAGTAGTACCTGAGCAGCCTGCTAAAGAAGGTAGATTTGCTTAAGCATCTCTGAGGGCAGCACTGGGCCCCATGCTTTGTTCTCAGCCATGGGCTCAACTCTGCTGTGGTGAGGTCAGGCCATAAAGAGAGGTAAGGAAAGGTCGCAGAACGGAGCTCTGGGCGGGGACTAAGTACTTCCAGAATTTAATTTGGCCATGGAAATATTCCCAGCACAGCAGTATTCCCCCTCGTTAAAGGAGGGAATATTGCTGTAGCCCATAACCTCTGTAGGGGAGGAATTAACTTTCAAACTGAGCACTGCACTTGGATAGGAAATGAGCTTAGTGGGGTCTACATGCTAAGGGACCTGTGTGCTTTGATGCAAATACTCTTTCAAGTTTCAGTCTGGGCACAGACTAACACTGGTCAAATGCAGACTAGGAATTAATTACTTGAAGTGGTTCCCAGCTAAAGAATATCCTTATTAGTTTATCATTCCTTCTCTGGATGCTTTCTAGTGTAATGTAATCGGGTTGAGTACTAAAATAATTACTGAAATGAGCTGTAGAGCTTATTTTTCCAGATGGAGTGTGAGAGAGGGCCTTCCTAGCTGCTTTGCCTTGCTTGTGGACGGCTTCATCCATGCAAAGATGTATTTTGAACTTCAGCCTTGCTGGTCTGCATGAACCTCCCAGCGTGGGAAGTCATAATCACAGCTGCAGCAAAGGTCTGTGGTCTCTCTCTGCAGGACTGCAGGATTTGGGAAGTCTGGGGAGGACATTTATCCAAAAGTCAAGCAAGGTTTTCCTTAATTCTGCCTTTCCTTTGACTTCTTTTTCTTGCTTTGGTATGAAAAATAAAATAAAAACTTAGGATTTGCTTGTACTATCAGGTTGGTTTAAATCCCAGTAGAGGTATTAATAAAAAGTTGATATTTTAATTTTAATCTCTGTTTGATCACTCATTCTTACATGGTAATTTTGCAGAATATATGCTAATGCTCTGATGTCAAACAAACATGCTTCTCCTGAAATTTATATGAGGAAACTGAAGTAACATTTTCTGATATTTGCTCTGTAATATCAAACCTCTGTGGTGAAGGGATAAATTTGGGTCCTGAAAATATTCTTTCAGCACTCACACAGCTTACTGGAAATGGAAGTACAATTTCTGCCAGTTAATACAGCTGAAGCATAACATTTTTATGACATTCTCAGTTGTTTAATATGGTTTTCTTTCTAATTGAAATGTGGCTCATCTGCTAAATGAACTGAGACTTAGCTTAATCTTTTCTGGAGTGTTTCAAAGTCGAGACCACTCTTCTTTTTTTGTGAGATTTCATGAGTCTTTACAAGTTCCAGACTATCTTCAGATATTTCATAGCAAAGTGTGACCAGCTTTGATTTTACGTATATATAAAGAATGATTATTTTCAATTTCTGACTGAGGCATTAGCAATTACGTACTTGGTTTGATTAGAATAAATTTTGCCTTTTTGCTGAAGAATGTAGGATATATGTGTAAGACAGAGTGTGTGTCCCCCTGTTTTTCTCAGCAGGTTTTTCCTGATTTTTCTTCATTCCTTGAGAGGATTCAGGAAACATGAGAAGAGCTGTTTGATGTTTCAAGGTGATATTCTTAATCAAGCACTGCACATGCTCAGTTTGTTTATACTGTTGAATTTTTATTGCCGTTTTAGCAGCTCCGGTGTAAGCCCAATGCCTTTAAAAGCACCCTTCCTTCGGTTGAAATACCAGGACTTCTGGTCCATGTTCTGGTAGAAATCAGAGTGCTCCAAGGGTCACTGTAGCATCCCAGCTGCCCAGAATCTAGTAGAATAAGAGTATTTCTTTAAATTTAAATTTCATTTTATAGCTAGACCCAGTCTTAGTTTGTCTGGGTTATTTCCATCCTTTACAGAAATACAGTTCTGTACCCATTGTGCCAGAGGTTTTTCTCCTGGCACCATCACTGCTGAAGCTGCAGATTATTGGCAAAGCAATTTTAAACTCCTGGTTTCAGCAGACATTGTCAGCCCAGAGCCTTGATGTTGACCATGTCACCTTCTTGGTCACTTTTCCCAAAGACTGAATTTTCAGTTTTCCCTCTCATTTGGCTTCTCTGCTTTTGCTGACTCCTACACTAATCAGCTTTGCTGTTGTGACGTATTTGCTCAATTTTCTGTTGGGTTATTCCAAGCATACCAACAACTTAAATAATTTTTGATTTTAAACAGAAATAATTAGGTCTTTCCTTTCACTCCTCCAATATTACAGTCCAAGAGCAGCTTGTCTTGTAAGAATATTTTGAATGCTAATTACGAGAAATATTGTGTTCGCTAATACATTACGATGAAATTAGACTTTCCTTCATCTCTGTACTGATACCATCCTGAATGATGGTTGATGAAGAGGCAACACTTCCTGTTTTAGTGTAATTTTGACCTCTGGCTTTCCAGAATGGTATCAAGAATTATGCAGCGTTTTGAACCCTATGGGGGGTTTAAATAATTTTCCGTTTTCAGATATGAAATCTGGGCAAACATCCCATAAAGTAGTGCCATAGTGTGTTACAATAACTGATTTATTTTTGAACATGAATGCACAATGGTTTGTTCTATTAAAATTCTGCACTGAGGCTTCAGTAATGCTGTGCATTTGTTTGTGTATTGCATACTTTATTGTCCTTATCCTGGATTTTCTTCATATAGAAGAAAATACCTCTGAGGGTTATTTCTTTGCCTGTGCCTCACAGTCTGGCTGATGCTCCCTCTGCTTCTCGTTAACAAGGAGATCCCATTTTTATGTTGCTTTTTGAAAAACTCTCTCCTTGTACACCACCAAGGCCCAGTTGTTTAAACATACTGCAGAGAAAATGTAATTTCAGAAAGGGACCAGTCATATGGTCCTGGTGATTGTTCCCAGAAATTAATTAAGTATTGGGATGGTTTTTCACAGTCACAGAATCCCAGGATCACAAAATCACAGAATGGTTTGGGCTGGAAGAGACTTTAAAGATCATCTAGTTCCAACCCCACTGCCATGGGCAGAGGCACACCAGGTGTGGATAACAAATTTAAGGACCAAGTCAGGGAAGGATGATCGTGGTCCTTACTAGTGTGTGTGATCTGTTGAGGTGGCACGAGACGACCCATTCTGAGCTGCTCTGTACCCGCATGGCTGAGGATGAGGGCACTGCCATTGAGCCAAGGTTGGACACTCTGCGGAGCAAGGCCAGGCACTCATCAGCCAGTTACATGCAGTGCTGCACACAGGCCCTGCTTCTCCATCCCACTCCCCCACCCCACACCCCCACTATTTTTAATCAGAAACTGATTATTAAACGTTGCTTTATTTTATCTGGACATTCATCTCTGTTCTTGTCAGGTCAGTAAATAGGACACAATTACAATCAGATTCCACTCCATTGCTGGTAAAAGCAACAGAAACAATTCTCCCATTCTTGTTTTGTCCCTGTTAAATCCTACTTAATTGCTTCTAGTTGCCTCAGAGCCTGAAGTAGTATCTTCCATCTCCTACCTAGTGTTGCTCCAAAGTCAGGCCAGAGCTACTGGAAGGTGGCCTGGGTGGCTGGATTAGTCTGATGTGCTTCCCTACAGGACAGGCAAAGTGCAGCAATGAACGGCTGTGGTCACTGATGGGTCACAGGCATTTGAGAGTCCTCGGCCTCACACCATCCTTGCAGAAACTGCCCATCCAAGCCAAGTTGCTCAGGAAAAGAACTTCTGAGGAAAGGACTGAGTGCACTGATGCCCCAGGACACAGGGAGCACTGAAGAGCAGCACACAGGAGGCATCTCCACCACACTGCCTGTTTAGAGCATGCAGCATTGCCAAAAAGAGCAAGCCCTATTTCTTTCTTTAAAACCATTTTCTACAAATTAATTTCTTGTAGTTAAAAAGTGATCATTCCTCACCTCACTGAACAGCTACTGTATTTTCACACTCTGACTGGTTGGCGAAGGCAAACTAAATGAAAACCTTGCAGACACAAGTTTGTCTGCAGGAAGATTTATTTGTGCTCCTGTCTGCATGATTCATACTTGCTCCAGGGGAAAAGTTGTAGTTGAGAAGGGGTGCTAAGCAACCATGATTTTCCATGCCCTCATAGAAAAGAAAATATCTCTTCTATCCTTTTATTTATTTTTTCTGTCCCATTCAGTGGTGATGTGGAGTGTAGCTAGAACAATAGTTAGTCTAATCCAGACAGTCATTTTATTGTAAATCACCAGGGTGCACATTTACAATTCAGGTATTATTGTTTTGGTTCTGTTTCTTCACTTTTCAGGTTAAAACTGGTTAACACAAGCTTCCAGAAAATGAATAAAAAACTTAATGGCTCAGAACTGGGACATGGTTTGCCAAGTATCAGCCTGGGGAGATGTTCTGTAACATTGCGGGAAGCTCCTGTGTATGTGATCACAAAGGAAAAGCTGACAGACCTTTAGCAATAGCTTTGCAGTAATAAATTATTATTATTATTAACAGATCTTTTCATCCATGGATCTCAAGCACTTTAGGAATATTCTTTTACAGGGAAATGTGCAGGGGTAAGGTGTACAGTTTAGTGTTCTTTATGCCACATTTTATAAACAGCCAGGTGTGGATGCTCTCTCCTTAGCGTGTGCTGCGAGAGACTCAGATTTAGGGACACTGCCGTGGCAGAAGGGCTGGGAAGAAGTGATCTAACATGAGGATAAAGGGTCAGATGAGACATGTATATGATAGCAACTTTCTCTAGAGAGGCACCTCGGTACTGAACTTGCCACAGACCCTGACAATGTGCCCTAAAAAACGTTACCAGGGATTCAAAGTATTTGAGAGCATTTCCCCCCCCCTTTTCACAACGTGGTCTATGAATTCTTATCTCTTTTGTGGCATCAGGCTGCAATGCTGTTCTGTAACTTGTAAAGATGCTGTTTGCTATGGAGGCATTCAACACCATGAAACTGAGGTGGCAGAGCTCCGCATCCGCTGCCTTCCTCCCTACAGACACAGCAGAGGCCTGGCCACAGCAGGAGTTTGAAAAAAGTCAGCTCATCCTTGCATGCAAAATGCTAGGCCTTTGTTTTCATCTTCTTGGCCGAGACTTTAAAAATGCAATGTTTTTATCTACTGACTTAATCTCTGGCCAGCCTCCAAGGAACTGGGGCTTCAAAGTCACAGGGGCTGCCTGTGCTCAGGCTCTTTGGGTAAGTTTAAGTGACTGGGCTCTTGGAGCAAGACTTAAGCTAGTGCTGGTTGCACTCGAGTGGGGGGAGTCTCTCTCGCACACATCCTTCCTTTCCCTTCTCTGCTGCACAAGCACAGCTCTTGCAGGTACATGTGCTGCTCAAACAGCAACTGGCAGCCAGCCCGGGGAGCTCTCAGGCAACATTTCCCTTCTTCTCTTTGCTTACTCCTTCATTCAACAGGTGTATTTATTAGATGACATACTCACTAAGCAGCATTTCACCATTTAGTCTAGGGAAGGTTTCATTAATTTCTGACTCGCTTCTGTCTCGATCAGCAGCTGTTTTTTTAATGTGGACTTGAAAGGCTGCACCCACAGCTTGCTGGAAAATGAAGTTAGTCTTAAAGGATCTGTTTGAAAAATACGGTATATCTGCTAATGAATTTAGGAACACTTTTGTGACATCAAAATAAGCCTTGCAGGGAATATGCAAGACTGATGATGATATGCCATAAGAACAGGCATAACAGGAGTACCCCTAGCACAGCCATGGTGCATATCCCAGTGCTTCCCCTGGACAAGGCAGGGATGACTGTGCATGTGCTATGAAAGCTTCCACTTGCATATCTTCGGTCCCTGAGCTCCTCTACTGTGACAAAATTGTCACCCTGTGGTGTGAACATACATAAACCAAGCCCAGTGCTAATTGGCTCCCATGGGCTGCTTGCCAAAGTGGCTGACAGCCGCTAGACTCATCACATCTACCTTAGTGAGCTGGTCACAGCCACACTGTGCAATCCTGGCACTTCATCTGCTGGAGGACTAAAAAGTGACCAAGACTTCCTTACTCTAGGAACATAAAACTGATGGCAGGGTTAGGAATTCATATCACGCTCCTCGGAAGACCACTTTCTCCATACAGCACAGATGAGCTAAGAGATCAGGTCATGCCCAGATCATCAGCTCACCTCTGTGAAACCATTCAAAAGTGGGCTTGGACCAGATTTAAGTAAAAACTAAACATCTGTCCGAATGACAAAGCTCACCATCCCCAAAGACTGTGCTTCCCTCCCCACAAATGAATCTTATTGTGGGGAAAATATACGAGCAAATAATTAATTTTGGAGTCTGTGGGTGGCCCCTGAGGTGAAGTGGAGCTCTGAGTTTTACATAAGCACACCCCCACATGACTCCGTCTTTGCTTCAGATCAGCATCAGCGAGCCCACGCACATCTCTCTTGAGGCCTTTGTGCAAGACCTTTATCCTTCTACCAATGGGGAAGCCAAGCCCCTGGGGTGAAAGACAAGTTGAAAGCTAAGATCTGAATGATTTGGCAGAAATTGGAGCTATTGCAAGATTTTCCAAGATGAGCCCACTGGGGGACTGGAGAGCTCATGATGATTTAATGGCTTAAAAGAGAATGGGGCTTAATCTAGACCATGTGCTGAGAGGAGCTGCTGAACACGGAGGTAGAGTAAGGCAAACCCACCCTGACTACAGCAACTTCACTCTCCACATCTGGATGGCTGAGAAATGGCATCTGCCCTCCTATGTTCCTTGTTCTTTAAATATTGAAGCACGGATCCAAGCTTTCTTTTTGTGGTCAGACCCTCCTACATGAGCTGAGTTTTGTACCCCAGGGGTACCCAAGGGTGTGCTTGGAGACCTCTCTGGGGCTATGGCATTTGTGGAACAAGGTGGAGGAAGGCAAACCCTCCACTGCCCCTGAGCCAGGCCAGGAATGCAGGATCATCCAGCTCCTGTAGATGATGCTCAGGAAAAGCAACTTGATGCATTGCTGAAATTAATCCTGCCAGACAGGGCTACAAGCAGGGCTTTGGCCCCTGCAGCTGCAGCAAAAGGAGCCTGTGTGGTGGGCTTGTTGAAGGCACACAGCAGTTCCATGGCTCTGGAGGAGAAGGGACAAATGTCTGGCTGTTAACTGCACAAGCTGTGAGAACCCAGGAAGCAGAAAAGAGGAAGAGGAAAGGGAAAAGCAGTCACAAGCAGAAAAGAAGGAACAGACCAGCAGAAGAGGACTTTTGAGGGACCTGAGGCCTGGGCTTCTGCTGCTCCCTGCTTGTGTCCCTATAGCTACCCACTCTCCCCACCCCTGCTGCTGCTATGCCCGGCCACGGAAGAAGCAGAAAGAAACCATTGCATGGCTCTGACACAGAAATACTTTTTAATTACCTGAGATGGAGCAAGGCTCTTCTGCTTTTTCAGCATAAGCATTGTGAATTTTATCAGTGATGCTTGGTCTGAAACAGCTGCTTGCTGAGTCTTGCTGGGTTTCAAAGTCCTCTTCTGAACCAGAACAAATGCAAGATGTTAGAGAGAAAACAGATCCCAGCAAGGTCCTAAGACTAGCCCAGAGGGATTGTTTGCAGGGTAAAACACAGCCTCAGAGAGTCACAATTCCTTTGTTCATACTGCTAAGAAATGAGACATTTATCCAAGTTAGTCTGCTCAGCCTTCAGCCCGGGCTATCACTAACCTCAGTACTGCTGAGGCATGGATTTTGACGGTGGTTTACTGTGCAAGCTGGAAGATCTCACAGCTCATAAACCATCTTCAGCATCCTCTTTAGGACATGACATTTGCTTCTAGATAACAATATGCTCTGGTTTGGTTTAGGTTTTGCAAGTCTCTGTAACAAGAAGCAGATCCATCTCACTGGCCTCAGGGCCAGCCAACAGCTGGTTAAGGGGACTGAGGCAACCCCGTGTCAGCCCCATTCACCATCAGCATGTGAGACAGACACTCACACACACAGCCCCTTCCAACAGAGGTGTCTAAATGAGGTGGATGGACAATCTCTGAAGCAACTACTCACCTTCTCTGTAACAGGAGCTGTGGCAGCTACACCTCTGACCGCAGGGCTGGGTGGGAGGATCCCCAAGCCTGCTTGCATGGCACAGCCTGATTCCTTTCCATCTACATGTGCTGCAGCTGGACCAGGATCACAGCTTACAAATGGTGCCTGCCACAACACACAGATGTGTGTGGAAAATACCCAAACATCACCCTGGGGGCCCAGGTAAGCCCTGTGGTGGGGAGGAACAAGGTGTTACTTGCCCTGCAGCACACTCATTGGGCCAGAGCATTATGAAGGGCAGGTGGAACAAAACCATGAAGGATAAGATTTGCAAGAATCCCAGTTTGGAGAGTCAGCACCACAAGGTGCCAAAAAAGGCACAGAGCCCCTCTCACTGCTGTGAGAGGTGCCTGGGGCTTCCATGTCAGGGTGACTCCTGTGGACAGAGACCATGAGAATGGTGTCTTTTGCTGCCTGGACACATTTAACTTCTGACCTGTATCAGCTGTCAGATTAGAAGGGGTTTAGTCACATCAGTCTGAGCGGGAATTAAAGCCAAGCTCCAGGGGTGAAAGGGCAGAGCCTTAAAGGGATCACCTTAATTGACAGGGCCTCTTAATCCCCCTGTTCTTGTACATTAATCCAAATATCTCCAGCTCTTCTTCTTAACCTGTTTTCATAAAGTAAAGAGAATTATACTTAATATAACAAAGCTGGGTGTAGGAGTAAAGCGTGACCTTAGCCCTCCTGCAGAAGGTTTTGAGGCTGTTGTGAATGCTGCTCTTTATCCCGGTCACTCCCCAGCCGTTCCCCAGCAGTCTGAGAGCTGGAAATGATCAGGCAGCTCCTCCTTGTCCAAGCTGTGGCAGTGATGCTGTGCAGGGCAGGGCTGTTGTTTGATGTTCCATTTGCAGTTTACATTTATAATGGCAGCACCCTGATAACCCAGGTACTTGAAACAGGCCCAAGCAGAGAGGAGCTTGGGGCACACCACATCCATCACCTGCCAGGCGTGGTGGGGTCTGCTGCTCGGAGCATCCCTCTCTACTGCAGAAGCCAGCATGCAGGACCTAGAGGGCCCCCAGCTTCGGGGGGACATGAAGGGGTGAACACATTTAGAGGTGCCCTTTTGATTTGGAGAAGTGCTGGGATTGTTTCCTTAGTGCTTGATGCACAGAGGATTTCAGGCTCTTTGACTATCATCCCAGCAACTTCCTAGGCTATCATCTAAAAAACTGTCTTTCCAAAGTTTAAACACTCACAAGGAATTATGGGCAGCAGCCATTTACATAAACCAAATTTTGGAAGCAAAGCTGATGTGCAAAATCACTCTTTTTGCAATATTTTTTTACAGTGAACTATTTTGAAGGCTGATCTTCACCTCAGAAGGTGTAGCTGAGGTCTCAAACACTAAATGCACTCCGTGGGCAGTAGGAAATCTAACTGGTAGCGTGGCAAAGTTAATTTTAAGCTGCTAAACTAAGATGGTAACAGCTAAACTAAGTTGTTAAAATATCAAGGACATGGGTTGTGCCTTCATGTGCCCTGGTAGTGCAGTTACGCACTATCACCAGGGGCTTTCAGTACTACTAAGAGATAAACAAGCAGAAAACAAGAGATTCAGCTCCTGAATCATGGGGAGGAGGCAGAAATCCCATGCTTGGCTTACATGAGTGTCGCAATTCTGACATTGACAGAATTTGAAGTGTTGGGGACAGTGCCAGTGGTGCCAACTTTTGGGACCACACTGGCTCTGGGTGGTTTCAATGGCCATCACTTCTCACTGCCATGCAAAGCCAGATGAATGGGGAAAAGTATCCCTGACACTGCCTCCTGCCATCCATGTGCATTGTGCTTTGTAGCTACCCTGCCTTGTTCTGGCAGTGGGAAACTTACCCTGCAAACCAAGCTCCTTTCAAAACACATGTAAGGCATCTAATTTTTTGCTGGCATAGTGGTGAAAGCCACAGAAAATTGTGGAAAGAATGAAGTTTCCAGAGGCAAATTTATTTTGTCTTATTCTCAGCCTGCTTAGAGTTCAACTAAGATGTTTCTGGAGCCTGAGTTCTATCAAAGGGAAGCAGTCTAAGAAACAGTTGTGGATAAAAGAAATACGAAAGCTATTCAAAAATAAGGAGGGGGAAAAAAAGCCTTTGAGTGGGCTGAAGGAAAACAAACACAGATCCCAAGAGGAGGAGGAGAGAAGAAAAACTCCAATGAAACAAAAAAGTAGCTGATGAAAACCTGGTCTTACAGAGGGCAACAATATTTTGCTGCTAGTTCACTGGGCCAGGGTTTTATGCACATTTTCTAATCATGGTGATGGGCTTTTCGTTCCAAAGTTTTCTTCCATCTCGTGATTCATCACATCTCCTGTCTGGACACGCAGTAGCACAGAACTCCCATTTAGTTTGGAAAATACTCTTTCAATGGAACTAATCACTCTTGGAAAAAACCCTAGTTTCAAATGACAGGAGGAGGAGAGGAAAGGTTCATGACCTCAATCAAATTTTTGAACCCCATGAACACAAAAAAATAATTTGAAAAGTTCATGAAACCTCAATTTTCAGCAGATTTGCCCATCCAAGTTTAGGCTTGTCAGGCCAGAAGCCCAGATTACTCCTCAGACCCAGCCCTGTGAACACAGTGATACTGATGTATATTATGAAAAGCCTGGCCAAAATCAGAGCCCTGGAAAGGGAGCTATTTGGGCAGCTGAAGCAAGAGAAGGGAGAGCCAGTCCCTTTGAAGTTATCAGCCAGAGGAGGCGTTGGATAAGCCCAGGCCATTTGTAATCAGATGTCTGAGAGGACTGTCAAAGAAATCTCCCCACACTTGCCTTGTCACTGATGGTATCTCGGTGCAGATAAAATAAGAGCAGCAGTAAAATGGAAGTCTGAGCCACTATCTGCCCACACCTGGGCTGTGAAGGTGCCATGCAGAGACAGCACCCAGCGTGTCTGAGGGCACAGGAGGGGGAGGATGCTGTCTCTGTCCTGCAGCCCCAGGGAACACAGCCCACACCATCGGCTCCTGACCACGAACAGGGGTTGGATCTATTGTGAAGAATTTCTATGTGCAGCCTTAACTTTCATCTCCCTGTAAAAGCTGGGCTGAAAAGGTGTTTTCTTCCCAGATTAACGGGAAAATTTCATTACACCTTTTTAGGAGGATTTGCAGGCTTTCACTAGGCTGCTCACTACTGCTCTCTCTGGCCTATAGTGTTCATGGGAAGCAGCTTCTCAAGACACTGAACCAACCAAAGTCTCAGTTTTGGTGTCCTTTCCTTGTGCATTTCTTGGAGTTGAATAGGTTGAGGTCATGTAGCAGCTTTTATTTTGTGAAGGTATTTCTAGGCTCTCTGTACCCCGTGCATTTAAATCAGCTTGCAGGAACATGATGTCTTGAAGTGTCTTCTACTAAAAACCTAATTGGCCATGAGGCTTGAAGGGACAGATGGATTGACAGCCACACAAACGAACAGTGCTATCATACTTACTGTATTTTTCTTGGAAAGCTGAACTGGAAAGTCCAGTAACCTCATCAGAGATCTGCAGTAATACCGTGTAGCATCAGCAACCCTCTTGGCCCTACTCTGTGAGGCATGAGCTGTCCATGGGCGCTGTACGAGCCCAAGAACCCTGCAGCAACCTCAGATGTGCCCAGAGTCACTGCAACAGATGCATGCTTTGAAATGAGCCTTGGAAATTTTGGCCATATCTCCATGGCGGTTTTGAAACAATGGCATGAAGAGCCCAGTGCGTCTCCAACCAAGGAGCCTCTGTGTTAACACCTGCTGAATTCTAGTCCTTGAATGTTTTGGTGTGGGTTTTGGCTTTTTTTCTCTCAGCAGTGGGGAGGCCCTAATGCTGCTGTCTTGGAAGCCCTTGGCAGACAGGGGAAGGTCTGCTTGAAGCTGGGATTTAGGCTTGAGCCAGTGCTGTCAAGTACACCTCTTAGGGATTTTTTCTGTTTGGTCTTTAGGCTTAGTGATGCTTTGTGCTGATGTCCTACCTACACAGAAACTCTGTGAGCAGATCCCTCTGTGGGAATTTTGCTGAGTTTTTATTACATCCTAAACCTCTTTGCTCCAAGAAATCCAGCATCATCCAGACTCTAGCCACCATGCACAGACCAAGGGGCTCCATAGGATTGCAGTGGTGTGAAAAGAGACCTTGACCCCTTCACTATATTTAACATAAATCAAATGTCACAGTGGGGCTGAAACTCCATGTGTATTAACCATCTTCCCATACTTATTAAACTACAGTAACTATCTCCCTGCCCTTCCCCCTCTTTCTAATAGCAGTATAAATAGTCCAAAGGTCTCTTGTCAACATAGCTCCCAGACTTCTAGCTCTTTGAGGGGCAAATGTACTTCGTTTTATTACTTGTATGGCATTCCTCAAAGAAGGGGACTTTGACCTTCTTAAATTCTTCCTGGAGATTAAATACCAAAACCAGCAGTCCACAAGGGAATTAATAGACAGCTTCAATACACACAGCAGGACCTTTGGAGGGGGTCAAGTTATTAACACACTGGGAAATGTAGATTGTATCTTCCAATGCAGGATATATCTTGCATTCTAAATCAGATAATGACAATGGGGCCCAGAGAGCTGCATTTCTGAGATGAGTTCCGCAGCTCTCAGCAGATCTTCTAATTCTGGGTATTTGAGCAAGGACACAAACTTTCCTGACTTCAGAAATCTTCACGTAAAAAGGAATGCATAACAAACTTCTCTTTTTTTGAAAAATTACGCTTCTGTATTAACTGTGGGCCCATGTGGCTTTATTTTGCATTAGACAAGGAATCTTACCTGGGGGCTTAATACTTATTCAACCTCCTACTGCCTCAAAACAGACAACCCTACAAAAATATTTGGTTAATATTTACATATTTAAGGAAATTAATGTCAGGCATTGAAAACTCTTGAAAGGTATTTTTGGTGCAGTTTTGAACAATCAAAGTTTGCAGAAGCAAAATTTAAGCCTGATGAGAGCTAAGTGGTAATGGAAAACTCATTTCAGCTTTCTTGCCGTGCATATTTGCACTGGAAACATGATTAAAAATATTCACTGAAGATAGATGAGCCAAGAAACAAGGATATGTGATAGAATCAATAAAGGTTTTAGATCAAGCCACCATTTCTGTAAAACTTTGATGCTTGAAAATGTGACAATGTTCAAAAACAGCCCTCCCTTGTTTTCGACCTGCCGTGACCCAGTCTGAGATTTTACCTTTGAAATTATCAAGAAAGGGAGAGCATCTTATAAAATCATCTTTTTGTTTTCCTCACCCCCTTTTGCTTTATGTATTTTGACACTGCTGAACAACACAAACTTTTGAAACGGAAACCCTACAGTAAGTGAAAATCATGAAAAGAATGAATAGGCTGAAATATATTACTTGTTATGAAATATTCCTTTGGCATGGATTGCAATAAACAAACGAACATCCATTCCAAAGCAGCAGTAAACAAATCTTTACTACTCCCTGATTGCCAAATATCTCACACTACTCAAGCTGACATAGAAAAAAGCATTAATGTTAGCGAGGGGTGAACTTCAGGAAGGCTGGGTCTGGTCTGGATAAGCATATCTGACATATGCAAGCCTTCTGGGAGCCTATAAAAACAAGCTTCCTTGGGATATTTCCTGCACTTCTGGTTAGGTTGGAAATGTCATGACAACTGACTTCGCCACAGCTCTTGGGCACTCCAGGTTGTGTCCCTGGCCAGAAATCAGGGAAACAAAGATGCTTGGAAAGAGAAGAAACCACAGAACAATGCTTAGAGCTTCTAGAACAATTCCAGCCAATGTGCTCAGTGTGCTCTTACATGCACTTGGACATGACAACTATGTGGAAGATTGGCTCTTCTCCCTCTGCACAGAAAAAAAATTGAGGAATTAATGCTTGAAAAATGCTTTCTGCCTCTTTTCTAGCTGCATGCAGGATGTGCAGATACGCAGGCCAATCCTTACTGCTCCGGCCTCTGGGCACGTGAAAAGTGCAACGGAAAATGCTGTCACAAGTCCATTGTACATGCCCCCACAGCTGCATAACTTAACACCTCTTCCATCTTCTGCCCTCTCCCTGTAAATTTGATCTATAAAATCTCAATAACAATTTAAAAACTGAAGTCCTGTCATATGGAAGCCAAATTTTAAATGCAAGTGGTGTTAGATGTTTGAATCCTAACCTTAGTGGACCTTCTAGGAAAAAGGCAAAATAAACTTTGGCTTTGTCCTGGTGATGATATTAGGGCATTTTATCATTTGTGTACCAGTCTCACCTCATAAAAACAATAAAGTGTAGTGAAACTCTGAAACCCCTTGCCAAAAGAATTTCTGGGTGCTAAAATTGCATGGGTTCCAAAAGGCAAATTAAGAGAAGAAAAATCTAGCCATGGCAGCAAAAAAACCCTGTATCGTGCTCAGAAGCACCTTTGGTATGGACTGCTGGATGTTACGGAAGTGTTCAGAGGCTGTGTCCATCTCTCTTTGCTGGTTTTGTGCTCACCCTGTTCCCTGGGCACTCTGTGAGTACCAGGTTCTTCAGGAGAGCAGGGAGGAGATCTCACCACAGGAGATGGGCTGCTGCCCTGAACTAGTGCAGAAGAAATGCCCCTTCACTGCCCTTTCCTCATGAGGATCAGATTTGCTCTTCTTTCTGTGTTATGTTTTATTGATTTGAAGAGAAAAAGCAGTGCTGTTGGACACAAATCTTTCTCCAGTAAGACTTCTAGATATGCTCCAGGTAGCTTATCTCTCCTGAATGAACATCTCCAGCTCGAGATGTGCTGTTTCCAAAATATATTCCAAGTAAGGCCCCTGAACTGAAGCCTCTCTGAGCTGTAAAGCCTCACAGGGCAGTGTGCCAGCCATGGACCATCAGCTGGGCTGTCACAAACATCTCCTGGAAATACCTTCTTGGTAGTCTTGAAGAGGACTCGCCATCCCTTCAAGTGGCTGGAAATGGACCCAGACTGGCTGCCTTCTACTGTTTTCACAGACAATCCAGAGGCAAAAAAATATTATTTTTGAAAGGCAAACATTCATAGAAATACAACTTCCCTTGAATATACAGGGATGATGAAATGCAGCGTGTGGGGAGGATACTTTTGCATTTCTTAACAGTTCCTCAAGCCAGGAGTTGGGCACTGCCCTTCCCACTGGGAGGCTTCTGTGTCATTTTATCCCCCTTTGGATTCATTTGGCTGAAGGACTGAGGAATTTATGCTGTGCCTGCTTTGCAAATTTATGCTTTGATCAGGGCTTTTGGTGTTGAACTTCCTCACGACTTTGGTGTCAGGAGCACTTGGCTGTGCTTGACCCATTTCAAGTGACAGGAGGGGTTAACCTGCTATGAATCTCAGAGGGGACAAGGCACACCTTTCTCTGCCTCTGTGACTTGTAGCTGTACCTGTAAAACACAATGAAGTGTTAAAATACATGCCTGGTCTTTGATCCTGGGGCCCAATTGTACCTCCGGTGTAACCTCAGTGTCTTTCCTAATGAAAGAATCTTTCATTTCCTTCAGGAGGCCATTGCAGGATTTGCACACAGAGTGGGCAGTGCTTTTGGCTTCCAGCCTAATTCCTTAATACCCCTTGCTCCTCCATACATATGCTGGGAAAGAAAGGTGTTACCAGCCTGGGAGCACAGGCGCAGGAGGGAGGCAGCAAAGCAAGTCTGTCTGCACAAGGCTCAGATGCCATTGTTCTTCTCAAAAGGAGCCAGTTTAAGTTCATGAACACAAAGGCCTTTGATGTTGTTACCCAGCAAATGGTGCCTTAAAGATAATAGATGGTTTCATGGGCTGAGCCCTGGGCTGGGCCTTGGCAGCAAATGCCGAGCGAGCCATGCTCCCGGCAGAGATTTCCCCAGCGTGTATAATCTCTCCTGAGGACAGCCATGAGAGCACTTCAACTTCTTCCAGCCATCTGGAGAGGGGAAGATAGCTGTCTCCTTCACAGGATCTTGCAGAGCTGTGCTGAAGTTTGCATGGTTCTTTAAGGATAACTTATTTACCAGCTAACATTTGCTAACTTGTTCCATCCCTGCGGCTAGAATTACGTGTGGGCAGCGCAGGCAGCTCCAGCCTGATGTCAAACCTGTGCCAGGAGGAGCTGCCTTCCCCTCGGCCCCTTGGCTCTGCTGCTCGGAGGCACACCTCTGGCCAGCCACTCGGCTCAGGGTTTCAGTGCGACTCGGCTGTGACTTGATTCCAGCGGGTTCTGGCACTGCTTCTTCCTGTCAGCCAGTGCCCAGTCGTGAACAGTGGTGTATGTGAAACCTGCTCGGGGGCTGCCATGCCAGCTCCCTTCGGGGGCACAAGACCTTCACTGGGGCTCTGCACTCTCCCAGGCACACTCTGGAGTTTCCCTGTCCTTCTCCTGCAGCTCATCTCCTTCTGGCATGGTGGGGATCTCTGCCACACAAACCACCTCCACCCTGCCTGACCGATCTCCAGGGATTCGCATTCTTTCTTGTTCCCTTCTGGCCTCTGGGAGCCACTGGCTGAGGAAGATCATAATTTTGGAGGTGCACTTGGTACAGCCAGTGAAGAGGGTGCCAATCCCGTGAGAGAGACCAAAGTTTTTTTATCAAGGAGAAGGCATAAATCTCTGATAGGAGCTTTAATCCTCTTACTGAGGTGTCAGGTAATGCTGCTGCATCTCCAGTGCTCCTGCCCTGTGCAGCGACCGGGCTGTTTCCCTTGGGAGTGTCGGGGGGAGCGTGTGAGAGTGTGTGTGTCTGTGTGTGTGTCTGTGTGTGTCTGTGTGTGTGTGAGAGCGTGTGTGTGCTTCAAACCGTGTAACAGGAGACGAATTCAAAGTGCCTCCTCAGGACATTGTCGCTGCAGACGGACACTATGTTCATCCGTGCCGTGGAGCCATCAGGCCCTCCGAGTCCCGCTCAGCATCCCAACCCGAAGCGAGTCCCATTTCAGTGGCGCTCCCCCTCCCCACCCAGCACATAATGTTTCTATTGTGCCGATGCTGTTTTTCTGGGGAAGCGGCAGGGATTTGAATATCATAAAGGCAGAAGCTGGGCTTTGATATACTGTCACCAAAAGCTGAATACTGTAATTTTCAGCAATTTTCTCCGAACTCCCCTTCAACCTTCCCCTCCCCTCCCGGCCCCCGG
>VZRR01000973.1:535162-823786 GCA_013398015.1 Oreocharis arfaki
CAGGGCCTGGCTCAATCGCTCGGTTCAAAAGTGCAGGCTGGCTGGGACAGGGACAGCCCCCGTCCCATGGCCACCATCGATGCACCCCTGGACAGCACAGCACATCTTCTTCCCCTTCTCCTCCTGGGATTAGTTGCTGGATTTGGAGGATAATCCACCTTCTCTCTTTACTCCTTTTAATTTCCATCCGAGGCAGACTTTTGTAGAGAGAGTCTTTTTCCTTCTTCC
Source organism: Oreocharis arfaki (assembly GCA_013398015.1). Classification (NCBI taxonomy): domain Eukaryota; kingdom Metazoa; phylum Chordata; class Aves; order Passeriformes; family Paramythiidae; genus Oreocharis; species Oreocharis arfaki. The sequence continues at coordinate 535,391 of VZRR01000973.1, forward strand.
TTACCTCCCCCACCCCCCACCCCCCACCCGACAACTATTTAATTTTTCATGACCTGTCCTCTGGGACCTGGCAGGTCCCCTGGTGGTAACTACACTGTTTATTTTAGCCAGTAACAAGATACTGGTCTGAAAAGTAATTCCGATTACTCTGTGAATTTAGACTTGATTTCATATATGCTCTTTCTGTGTCAGAGAGAGATCTCTGTGATTTCTCCCTTCATAACAAATCTTGCATATGAGTGAAGGAAAGGAAAGGTAAATGAGGAAAGTGCTGAAGATCTGCCTGTTACTTGCCTGTCTCTTGTTTTCAAAAATGTGGTATACTGGTGAGAAATGTTTCGGCATTTTAACCATTTCTGGGCTTTTGTAGCGCTGTGAATGGTGTGTGGTGAGATGAGGGAAGCAGCTGTCATAGCTGTGTTGCTACCACCCCAGCTGCAGAGCTCTCTTGCAGGACAAGGCTTGGTGCCCTGGGACACACACCTCCATATCCCTTCCCAGACTTTGGCTCCTATGTGAGCAAAGTGCCCAGAACCCCATGCCGTGCGAGGCTGCGAGGGGAAGGCAGCTCCTTCCACAATCAGACTGCCTTGTGTCTGCAAGTCACTCCATAAACAGCACTCATACCCCATCCATAGGTTCCCTGCCCAAACGGGAGCCAGGGAGAAGCATGGAGGGTCCATATATTCTCCATGTCATCCCCTGCCTGAATCCTTTGTGACAAGGAGCAGTAAATATTTCTCTTCTGCTCTGCTGCAAAGGACCCAGGAGGCTGTTGGATGTGGTGGCAGTCCTTGCTGTCCAGACAGGGGCTGGCCACCCTTCAGGACCAGCAACACACACCCAGAGAAGCTTCCCTGAGAGACAGCAGAAGTCCATCCCTGCAGCTATGAAGACCCCAGCTACCATGGAGGCAGCATCCCAAGCTGTTCCCACCAAAGGGGTTGTATTACAGCAAATCTGTTCCTGTTCCCTTGGTGCTGTGTTTTATTGTGCTTAGGCAGTGGCTCAGTTTTTCTCTCTCTCCTCGACTGCTGGAACAACTTGAGAGTGCTGGCCTCAGTCCCGGGGACTACAGTAGCTCTTCCTCCAGGGAGAAAGTGGGACAGTCTAAGGATACAGAGTAGCTTAGAGCAGGAGAGGATTGTGTTTCTCCCTGTGGGATTTTAACTGGTTTAGGGATTTTCTTCACCTGAGCTGCCCCAGCAGCTCCCTCAAGACACCCAGATATCCACATCTTCTGCCTCACATAAAGTCTTGAGAGAACACAGATAAAATAAAAGAAGGAAGACAAGTGTTCCAGCAGCCAGAGTGGTTTGCTGTGTGGAGCTGGGGTCATCCTGGCACTGACACACAGAATACAGACAGCCTTGGTTCCATCTGACATCCCTGGTCTCCAGTTCTTTCCCCCCAAAGGAGATGAAATGATTACATAGCAGTTGAGGTTATACCGTGTCTCAGTGTGCTCAGATTTCTTCCTAGTTGTCCAGGGTTTGCAGAATCCACAGTATTGTAGCTTTATCAGGGAAGGGCTTCAATATGTGCCAATGTGTGATTCCAAACAAGAATAAACCATTCCATTAACTACCTGTCTATTTTCATCTAAGGCAAGCCCTACAAAGTTTAGCAGTCTCCTATGGGATTTTGGACCGAGTTACTGGAGGATCTGCTAAAATATAAAAGTTTGCCAAGGTTACAATTGAATCAAAACAGCTCTAGAGTTCCCAACCATGCCCCTCCCATTACCTCAACAGTATTTAAGTACATTAAAGAAACAAGGAGAATTACAAACCCATATAGCGTAGTAGTGTCAGAGTTGCTGGTTTTAAGGCACTGAACTTCATCCTAAATGTTTCAATTTGAGTCAGTAGTTGAGACCAGGACCTCAGATGTCAGTGGCTAAAAATCTTGCTTCGGGCATCCCTGTTGTGTTTTATCCCCAAGAAATGACATCGTTGCATGTAATGAGATGTTAGCAGCTCATTCACTACTTTACATCTGTCGTGGAGGAGAAAATTGTGATTTCTTGACTTATGCACTGATTAGTGTAAATGTAAATTAGTCATGGCAAATTTTGAGAAGTCCAAACTTCAGAAATTATGGTAAGAATGATGAAGACTCAAAGGTATGTTTGGAGGGAACTACCTACTTTTGGAGAACTTGGCATGAGGTTCGATTAATTTCATGCCAGATGTACGCCACTCACAACCCCGCATATTTGTTTTGAAGTACATAGCATGCTGAACAGGGAACTGATTGAGCCAGTGAGAGCACCATGAGGTTCCAACCCTAACTAAAACCCTATTCTCTATAACCTGTAGGAAAAAAAACCACAGCAGAATCAAAGAGGTCATTTAGGGGATAAAAACTAAGTAATATCCAGGATCATCTCTTTGCCTGGGGGTAAGGACAGTCATTCCTGAATTTGCAAGTGCTCTTCTTGCAAATTTATGCTACTGGCAATATTTTTCCTACTAGAGTGACCCTAGAGGTCCATGTAGGATTTAGCCACCCACATGCAGGCAGTTAAACATAGATGTCTGAACACTAGATATCTGAACTCTTGTTACAAGCAATGGAGAACTAGCCAGTGTGGCCAAGAGAGTTTGGGTCAGTTGCCTAAATATGACCAGCCAGCACCATCAGAGATAAGTGAGGGTGTTGGGGTATCTGCACTGTCTGGGTGGTGTCGTGCAGCACCTGTGGAGAACACACAAACAGACCTGCAGCTGGACACCACACCAGGAAACCACATCCGGAAACCTCCAGGTCTCCGCTGTCTCTTGGTGCTTGTGTTTATGCATTAAATCAACTCCAAGGAGCTCTGTGTATCCTACGGCTGACAGACAAGACTTAGCTACTTAAGGTGAGCTGAATCCCACTCTGAATGCTTAACTCTGCCTAAAAGTACACTGTAATTAAGATGAAAAAGCTTAAGACTGACGCTAATGGCCCCACTACTTGTCTCATGCTCCCTGAGCTACCTCTTCTTGAGAGACAGGCACTGTCCCCCTTTGCAGCAGCCTAGATCTTAGGGCCAAAAGATCTAGGTGATCTGGTGAGCACTTTAAATTTGGGAGGGAAATAACATACATAATTTCATTTCAGTCTTCTCAAGAACAAGACTTTTCAGCATGTTGAACCTGTAGTAGGATGTGTGCCTTGAGCCTCCTTGATTCTGAGGTGGATGAAGCCACTTCCTGGACGATCTCTTCCAATGCTCTTGCAGCCCCTCCAACGGGGAGCTTTCTGGGAGCTGTTTCGTCATGGCTCACATGCTGATGCATGGTGAGGAGCTCCCTGGTGAGGAGCTTGGCCCTCAGGTGAGAGCTGAGGACACGAGGAACCTCAGTGGTAGGTCCTAACAGCAACAGCAACACTAAAAGGGACAAACCAAATGCAATCTTTTGTTTTGACAATATTGAAATAATTTGCCATGTCAGAAAAATATGTTTTACACAGATATTTACCAGAACTTTCTACTTCTTGAGAAACTTTGCCTATTCAAGCTTTGTGCTCCTGAGGAAAACACACAGTCAATGACTGTTTCTCAGGGTCAGAGTTTCTACTGCTGCCTGCTGAGCAGCAGCCCGAGCAGTATCTGCAAGCGAGGGAACAGGGGAATGTTTTTGCTCCGATGTTTTTGTCTCTCTTATGTTACACCACCCTAGCCAGCCCTGCATTGGTGAGTATAAAGTACCTCCTGGCCATGACATCACGCCACAGAAAACAGGCTAATGAGGCAAAGGAAGCGAGGTTCACTTTTCCGCAGGGAGGCTGGCTCCAATCACCTGGTTGTAGTTAAGATGGATCACACTGAGCTTTTCTGCTTTGTAAGAGCTGAATTTCATTCTCTGTTATTGGATGTTTATCTGATATCTTGTAAAAACTGTTGTCCATTTCTCCTGCCTTTAGATCTTTTGCTTTTATGAAATGCTAAATCTCCAACTCTGACCCTTCAGCAAAACCAGTTCACTTCATCAAATGAATCCTGTGACTTTGATTACGTAGGAGCTTTCATTAAAAGGGTCCAAAGTAAAGCAGACAAGGAAATGTCTTAGTGATTTGCAGCAATGCATTGAGAAATAAAAGGAAATGGATGGCAGAGATAAGGGAAATAAAATAGCCACGATTTTTTAATAAGGGGAATGGAATTTCCCCCGAGGGTCTGTGTTATACTGCTCTTTAGTAAAACACAAGCAAAACTCATAGTAGTGGAACTTAAATACAAAATATTGCCAACTTAGAGCAGCACAATGAAATTTCTAGTAGACAGAAAATGCTGACATGAAGGCATTGCCAGAACATTTTAAGCTCTATATAATAGTGATTCCAACAAACAATCGGCTGTTACGGATTCAACCATAAAACTGAAAGTGCCACGTCCACTGCTGCTAGGACATGTGCTGCAACAGCTTCACATTTTGCCCTTTGCTCTGTTATTTTAATTGTGGGCTTCAATTATGGCACAAACATTCTGATCTTTTCTCCTTTGTCCACACTCTATTTTGAAGTTTAAAAGAACAAAATTGTCTGTGAATTATGTGAATGAGGTTAGTTTTGTCTTCTATGGGACTGTTTCTTAACTAGTACCAGTGTGCACTGCAAGGTCAGTAGGTTTACAAAGGGATCTGGTTAGCACATGGTACCAGCATAGATCAGAGCAAAAAATCATCCATGTTTTCTGACAAACTCACCCACTAATTCTGTTTACTATTGTCCACATGGATTTGCTTATAGCCTAATATTAAGCAATTCAGTGAATGAGGTTGATGTTCAGGATTTTGAATATTTTTTGTGGTTTGGGCATTCTTACAGAAGTGCGTTTGATTGTTATTCCATTTACAAACCTCCTCATGAAAATGATCCAAACAGCCATCACAGAGCTGCTGTCTTATGTGAAATCCAGTAAAATTATACAGCAATGCTGCTTATGAGTTGAATTTCTTTGTCTTAAAGGTTAGAGCAGATCCCAGGCCATGGTAGACCTCATGTGGTTATTTTTTTAATTCCTTCAAACAAGCACAGTACAACCCTCCCAAAATATTGTGCTACTGCTAATTTTCAACATCATCTATTTTGTTGTAGCATTGCCAAAAGAACTGATTATACTTCTAACAATTATAAAAGTCTATTTTACCACTCTCCCATTTGAAAGATGCTGAAGAGATTTTGTTCAAAGTTTCCACGAAGATTACTCCTCTAGCTGAGACCAGCATGGATGACATCAGCCCAGAACAGTTTGAAAAAGAACAGCATGTGGAAAGAAGGAGTTCAGGATAAAAACTGTCCTGTGGCCTTGAGGGAGAAGTGAACCTGGCACAAATATGAAGTAATTTTCCTGATACAGTTTGCAGCAACCCCAGCTGCTCTAGCCCAGAGATCTCAGCTGGAGGCAGCCAGGACATGGTCCAGCCAAGTGGGGATCAGCCTCTAGGGCAGGAGAGAGGGGTGGGCTGCAGGACAGGGGTGACGCTCCTTGCAGGACTCGCAGCCCCTGCCCCACTGCTGCTGCAGGAGTGCCATGAGCAAACACACTGAGTGTCCTGGCAAGCTGTGAAAGGCTTCATAGACATCAGGCCAAGAAGAGTCCATTAGATCATCTTTTCCTCACTGAAGGCCAAATGCAACTTTCAAATACCTTTTGAGAGCCACATGGTGGCACACCCCTTACTATTAAAAGGTCTACATTTTCAGCAAGGCTCTGATACTCAGGAAAAGAGGGCCAGGTTAATTGTCAAGGCTTTTGTAGTAAACCCACACTCACCCATTATCTAATAACCTTGGAAATCCAATTACAGTGTCTGAGATCTAAACCATGAAGGATACTTCCATGCAAGTGAGATAAAAATACTGAACCATGGGGCCCTTGAGACCTCCCTCATTCCAGCTGTTGTTGTCCAGGATGGCCTTCCCCTCTTTCTCCCACTCCTGCCTTCCTCTTGGGAGTCCATGGGACCTTGTCAGCATCAGCAGAACTGACCATCTCTCCCTCTGCCTGTGGATAGTGCATACAGGGATCATGGAGAGCAGCAAGAGGCAAAGTGGCAGGCCTGTGCCCGTGGAATGGCACTCAGCTACTCACTACTTCACTCAAGACTTCATGGAGACAAGGCATGCAGCAGGTACTGGAGACTGGACAATAAGCTGTAGACCAGAGCTGGTGGTGGCAAGCTGTCTCATCCAGAAAGGCATGGTGAGTGTTGCAAAGCCAATCCAGGGCAACATAAAATCTGATCCTGGTCCAGCCTGAGGGGGAGAAAGCTGCCACTGCTGACCTCTGACTGCAGGGTTTCACCTATCCCCACACTTCAGCAGAGCCCCAGGAGTTGGCTTCCACCATTGCAGACCCAGAAAAGCATCTGGATTCTGTTGGAAGATGTCAGGAGCTGGAGAAGCCACCATTTCTTCTTCTTGTTTATTCTGGTTGGTAATCTCCTGTCACTGATTAGAAGTTTATAACTCATTTCTGAGTTTAATTTTCCTGGAGTTAACCCTCAGCTTTTGGTTCTTGTTATGCTTTTCTCCCCTGTACTAAAGACCTCTGCTTTGCCTAGAATTTCTGCACATAATGGTATTTATGTTCTGTAATCACATCAACTCTTAATCTTTTTGATCAGGGCACCAGGCTGAACTCCCAGTCCTGGAGAGCTATCTCAGAGATAGCAGTGCTGAACAGAAATGCTAATTTTGTGCTAGACTGGCTCCACACACAGCTGAGTACATAGGACCAGGTTCCCTAGTTTAACATTACTGATCCAGGAGCACAGGCCATGAATATTGGTGATGGTTTGGAGATTGAACTCTTTGAGTTTGAAAGGATTAAACAGATTCCCCAGTCTCTGTAACAGTATTTTTTTTTCAGTGAAGATGGTCTGTAAAACTTTGTGCTTTTTCAATATTTCTCCTCCTTGTGAATTATACAGGTGTTTCCTCAGCATCTTCTGCTTTACTCACCCTTCTTCATCCTTATGAAAACACAACAATATTTACTGTCTTATCCTTGTTTAGATTAAATTACGATGAAGCTGCCAGTCTCTCCCTCGGGATCTGTGTAAAAACAATTGTGTTTCTTTATGTAAGCTCCAGGATCAGTAGCTGTAACAGCAGGGCTCCAGCAGGCAGAGAGCACAGCCTGGAGAGCTGTGCTCCGCAGCTGATGGTGAGTACCTGTCCTGGCCTGCACACGCAGGGGACCAGTGGTGGTGGGTGTGTGTCTGGGTGTGTAAAAGAGGGATGCAGAGTGACTTTGACACAAGGAACAATTTGGGAGGGCACCCTAAGGAATTTCATTTTGAATTGGGAGGAAATAATTGTCCCTGGTAGCATGAGCCATCCTGTGCCCAATGCTTCTCTGTAATTCTGTAAAGAAAGGGGATTGCACTGAGAAAATAACTGTATAAAATTTCAGTTTCTTCTTCTAACAAATATAATCTGCAGGATCCAAAAATCTGGCCACATACTCAGGTTGGAAAAAGGTAGTGGCATTTTGCAAGTAGCAAAAACTGAGAAACTGAATTTGCAGTGGTACCTTTGGATGGGATGTATTGGTGCTCCAGGTATCTCCTGCATCCACTGTGCAGATGGATCTGGCATCCCAGCTTTGTCCACTGGAGTTGGGAGTGTGGGGCTGGAGATCATGGAGCAGAGGATCAGCTCTCCTCTCTCACCTCATGGATGTCATACCAACTCTTTAAAACCCTTGTAGCAGATACACAGATAATTTGGTCTCAAACAGCTTCTCAGAAAATTACAGCTCCACTGTAGGGATGGCTGGCTGGACACACAGCTGGGTTTTGGGGTGGTACATAACACTGATTCCAGCAGCTCCAGCTACCTTGCTCACAGCCCCAGCATCAGCCGGCAGCTCTGGACACAAACAGCCCTGCTCCCACTGGTGTGAGCCCTGGGATGGCTCTCAGGCTCTCATGGACCCCAAGCCATACATCAGCTAAGTGACCATTCCTGTTCTAGCAGCAGCTTCCTCACGTTGGCTGAACCCCTGGTATCACTTACCCTCTTTGCAGCTGAAAGGAGTGATTGCAGCATCAATTAATTAATTAATTTTGCTTTTTTTTATCTCTGAGAATGAATTAATTCATTCATTTTTTAAGGTAGTGCAAAGATGATCAATTCTATTGCATTTAACTTTTAAAGTTACTTGCATTGCAGTAACTTTAAAACATCCCAGAAGAATCTTTTCTTTCTCTCTCTCTTTTCTTTGTGACTGGAAAAAATGTTAAAAACAAATCTCCTAATTTACTTGTAGCCTGAGATTTCTGCCAAGTGTATGTTTATGCCCAGTTTGAAAGATTGGGCGTATAATGGAAGTGTTGAAGTTTTCTCAAGCAGTCCAGAGCTGTTTGATGATATACACTACAAGGTCAGTCCTGTTTGCTGTTAAAATCAGTGGTAACACTTCCTTTAAACCCATGGGGAAACAGGATCAGGCCCTCTATTTAATTTGTTTCTATCTTGGTAAGAGGTTTCTTGTTCCTCTAAAATGTGCATAGAGATGATCTCATGATCCCTGCTGTCCATGTGTGCTGGCAAGGCCCTCAAGCACTCAGAGTGCTCACACGTGACAGCGTGACAGATCACCTGCAGTCCTCGTGTCACCGGAGGGGCTGCAGGTTGGGATGTAGTGCTTTTTCATAAGGATTATCAAATTTCCTCTGCAAACACTGCCTTGTAGAAATAAACGGAAAAACTGCTTTCATCAAGAAAACAAAGGAAACATACTTTGTGCCTTCCTTGGGATTTCAGATGGGTGCTTTTGAAAGGAAGTTACTTACTCTGTTTCCAAATAAAAGTTAAACTCGACACCTAGATTTTTGCCTTAAGTGACAGGCTCTCTGTCACACCTTACACAAGGCAGCTGCCCTGTGTACTCAGAGCTCTCCTATGAGTCAACTAAATTTTTTGCTGAGGAAGTTACCAGAGCTTTTATGGGACGTGGCTAATCACATCTAGAAGTGAACACAGTTCCCCTGTGTTTCCATACCTGCTGCAGGACTCCAGCTACCATTCAACTATTTGAGATATCCACTATCTCCAGAATGCACACAAAATCTGCAACTAAGTCACAGATCAAAATTTTTGACTTAAATCCTGGTATTGCATAGAAATTGCCACAGATTTTCCTTAGAACAGGAACAAACAGAATCTTCCAAAGATTAAAGTATATTTTCTGTTAGGAACTGGCATTTTAATTCTGAATGAAAGGTTTTTGCTGGAGATGTAGAATGTCTGCCCTTGGCATACATCTCTACACCTAGTCTTGGATTTCAAAGGTCGGCAGTGTTAGAAGGTAAGATTTTAATTCAGACTCTATCTACTGACAACAAATGCGTTGCTCTGATTTTTTTCTCTTTTCTCCTTTTAAACACAAGAACAGCCACCAAAGCATAATCAAAAAATACTCCTTTGTAATTTTGTACTTTCCCAAGCACTCAAAGAAAACAACAGACAGAGCTAATGCTCATCTATGGTGACAGCCACTTCCACCACCCTTTTTCTCTTTAACCCTCTCTGTCCCTGCCTTGAATCCTCCCAGCTGTGAGTTGCAGACTTTTCCACACCAGACATCTTCTTCCATAGCACTGTGGCCTTTCCATGGAGGAGAAAAATTTTGTGTTTGTGCAGCACTTTAAACTTCCACAGGGACAGCTTACACTACTGAGCAGATATAAGTTTTACCTTGCAAGATTCTGGCCTGTGTTTCGTTGTGTTTGTATTACAAATACATAAACAAGAGGCATTGGAAAGCTTGCAGATTTTAATCTGTTTTGAGGTCTTCCTTTTTTCAGTGTCTTTGAAAATTCAAGATAAATCAGCTGTGTCCAAGGGCATTGCTATCTACCCAGCTCCCGACCCTCACCCCCGTGCCCCATTCCAAAACGCACAAAAGAGACCCTGGGGAAAATCTTTTGAAGCTGAACCCTAAATCACATGTGAAAATGGAAAATCAAGTTCATTTAAAAAACCCCAAACTATATAGTTAAAGTTATTTTAGACCCTCTGGAATGCATGGGGTTTGCAGACAGAAACTGAGAAGCACTGTGCAGCGAGGGGAAACTCTCCCCTTGCAGCAGAGGAATGGCAGCCCCTGTCAGGGCAGCAGAGCTGGAACTTTCCCACAGGTCGATCCTCCCACCCACTCAGACAGGTCTCCCTTGCAGTGCACTGTCCAGCCTTCCCTCAGGACAGAGGAAGCAAAGAGAAGACTATTCAGGTACTAGACTGACATAATTCATGTCCATCACAAGCGGGTTGTTTTTAATAGGGGCCCACTCCCAATGAGGGACCTCCTGTCACTGGTCCTGGAGAAGGACTTACAGACTCTCCAACACTTCCTGAACATCAGTGACAGCAGTCGTGTCCCTTGATGCCACGTGAGGTCTCTCTAAGTTCTGGCCAGAACAAAGAATCGCAATGGCAGGTGCCGCCTCTGCGAGGGTCCCTGCTTTGTTGGGACAGCACAGCTGAACAGTGAGCTAGGCGTGCAGAGGACCATGTAGCACTCACCATGGGGGCCCTGAGCTCGCTGGACATGTGTGCTGAAAAATTAACTTACCTTGCCTCAGCACAGCAGCAAGGCCGCTCTTACGGTGAGCCGAGATCCAGCAGCCCTGCCACAGGAAGGAAACTCGACGATGAGCCCAGCTGCATCCCTTGGTGGGGATGGGGGAATCTGAAGGCAGAGTCTTGTCTCTCAGCATGGAACATGTTCAGGTTTCAGTGGATAATGCCACTGTTCTTGCACAAAATGCCTTGGGACTTCAGACAGCCACATTTTATATGATCACTGGAATTGTCTTACGCACTTCTTTTTTTCTCAGCCTATTGGTTACTGTGCCTTCACAGTCTTCCTAGCTTACAGCTGCCCAGAGAGCCAGGGATGGTTCAGGTCTCAACCAAACTAGTCCTGATACGTTGATTCATCAGGGTATTCCATTGATTAATGGTCTCAGGGGTTCTGGAAAGAATTGCTTCCATGCAAGGTGCTTCCAGCTAAGATAAGAGACTGTAAAAGGTTTGGAAAGGAGATCTTTAAAGGACTTTGAAAGCCTAAGACAGAGAGAAATCTTCAAGGGCTAGCCTACTAGCTGATGTGCTGTTTACTGGACATTTATTTTTCACCTGAGATGCCTTTCTGTAACACTTTTTCTATCTTCCTCCCTAGTCTCTCCCGTGAGATGTTTTGGAAAGACTGAAGCAGTGGAAGTTTGTCTGTTCATTCTCATCCATTTGCAAAGCCCTGCAGTTGTGGTTCTTCCTCTCCAGAGAGGCTGAGCTGCCTTTGTGTGACAGTCTGGCAAAGGGCAGGCATGCCCCCTCACAAACACACTTGAGCCCAGACAAAGGAACTGTCCCCAAAGCCCCTCACCAGGCATTCAGTCCTTGTGGGTTTCTCACGATTCTTTTGACACACATAGTATCTTCAGTTGTGTTACTCGACAGCAGATCTGCGTGGAGAGAAGCACAGCCCGTGAGCTCACTCAAGAGCATGACACAGCCTGGAGCAGAATTCACTCAAGCAGCACCAGGCATTGTTGTGGGGCTGGATGCTGCTCATTCTCCCCACTGCCAGGCTCCCATCAGCTTCACGTGCTTGAATGCTGCCAGACAGGCACCCTCATCTGCTTCTGCATGGCCAGCAACAACCATAGCTGAATGTTTTCCTGCAAATACTGGTGTGCTTGCCTCTGTAATCACACATGAGTGAGAGATGGAGGGGAGAAAATGGGAGGCAAACCCACCTATAGTTATGATATTTCAATCCCTTCCTGCATGTTCTGCTGGGGGGAAAAAAAAACCTACCAAAACCCATAATTAAAGAGATTTTCTGTGTATCCAGAAAAGGAGGGTTTGGTTGGAACAGGAATGGGAAGCCCATTGCCAGCCCCGCCCCAGACCTTCAGTTTTCTCTTACAGCGGTCTGCCGGTCAGACACAACAAAACCCTTCTCAGGCCTGCCTGGGAGCTCCACACTGATGGCAGACCCCAAGCCAACAATTGGATGTACCTGGCAGTAGTACAGCCCTGAGTGATCACTTCCCAACTACTAACTCCACAACCAGCAGGACGCATTTATCTCACCCAGCTCCACATCACAACCCATCCAAATCAGGACTGTTTATCTTCCACCCACAGTCAAAACACCCAGAAATCCCTGCAGATACTAGATTCACTAGTATCCCAGGAGATGAAAGGATAGGTATGGGGCAAGGGAAGGGACCTGGCCTAGACATTCAAGATGAAACCCTGGAGAATGTTTGTGGGCAGTGATGGTGCCTGGGAGAAATGTCTCTGGCAACAGCCATGATGTCTCACTCCCCAGGCCTCAGGAGTCAGTGGGGCTACCCACACCCTGCACAGACTGAAAGAAGAAATGGACCCAGACAGCCATCATTCCCAGCTTCTTGTATGCACAGACATTGAGCTGCCCAGGTTGGATCCTGCATGTCCCCCACAGCCAGGAGGTGAAGTTTGGCAGAGTGGAAGGGCTCAGGCTGCTGCCTCTGCTGCCTGGGCTAGGTCTGGAGGAGCAGGGCTGTGGTACCCCTGCAAGTGGGGGAGAGGAGCTGTGGTACTCCTGGAAGCCATGCTGCAGCAGTTATCTGAAGGGCTGTGGTTGCCAGTACACCACGACTGGCTGCTGAGCTGGAAGATGCCGTAGTCATCACTGCCATCTGCCACAGTGCCACTGACATCTGAGCTGTCTTCTCGACAGTGCTCTCTCAAAAGGCCATGCAGAGCCCTGGACAGGAGCAGAGGGCACTTAGACTGTGCCACAGTTGCCATCCATGGGGACGACTTCGGCCCGTATGGAGAGAGCATGGGCAGACAGGACTGAACCCCAAAGTTGGTGAGGCTGTAGCCCCTGTACCTTCCAGCCTCTCTTCCTGGAGCACGCGAGCCGGCTCACACCGACTGAACTCCTTTGGCCAGCAGCAACAGGGGACGCTCTACTCCTGCAGGGCTGCTGGGCCCCATGCTCTGAGATCCCCAGGGCAAAAGGTAAAGCAAGGGGTAAGAAGGCAGTAAAGCAGAGTCAGACAGGGCAGCTCCCCAGCAGGGAGTGACAGGGCTGGCTCTCGTGACCCCGGGATGGTCCTGCTGTCTGTCCAGGTGTGCATGGAGGCACGCACGCACACAGGGGCTGCGCTGGACAGCCTGGGCCACAAACAGGTTTTATCACTCCAGACATGGAAAACACAGAGCTTCAGGCACTGCCATTTGGCAGCTTTCTGATATCAGCAGTGAGAGGTCAGGGGTTCCACGGGAACTGGAAAGCTGACAAATGGGACCCACTAAGTGAAGGGCTACATGCTTTAGCTGCTCAGACGTCTCAGCCTCTTCCCCTGGTGCTGGTCAGCCTTTGAGCAGAAGCCGTAACGTGCACTGAACCCATTGCTGTTGGGAAGCCACACCTAAACTCACTAACCCTCAGTCCTGGTCTGCATGTACTCTTCGCCTTTTACACAACCACCTGCACACACAGTGAGTCACTACAAGTCCAAGAGGTTTGTCTGAGAGAAGGCTTCGAAGCTGCACCTCAGAGCGAAAACAGGGCTGTATTTTGTATTTTATATTTTATATTTTATATTTTATATTTTATATTTTATATTTTATATTTATATTACAGGATATTTTCAGAGACAAATATCACTTTCTCACTTAGAATAATGTAAGATGAGTTTCCAATGCCTCCCATGAACAAAACTCATGTAGATTCATGTTCAAAATGTTTTTAATTTCCACAGGGAGTTGCCCGTGAATAAGCGTCAAACCAAGAATTATCACACAGATCAATTGATGAGCAGAGGCAAGAGACTAATTACACATTGGTACTGGGTTGGATGTTGCAAAGACAATTAGCAAGAAAGTCAAGGCAGTAAAAAGAAGTATGAACATGCCCATTTTCCTCAAGTTTATGGTGAGACCCCAAAGAGATTTTCTGTACATCCCAGAGTAGTCAGTGCTTGGTCCTGATGTGTCACATCTCCAGCTGAGCCAATGAAAGCCACTCTTTCCCCAAGGGCTGGTGCCACCACACAACCAAACCGGAGCCTGTCCACACAGCATGGTGGAAGTTTATTTACTCTTGTTTTACCACTCTGCTATCTCTTTGGGTTTGGCCATGAACACTGAAAAACTTGACAAAAATTAGAAAATCACTTAGAAGAGGAGCAGCAAAAGGAACTTCCCTTTATGGGAACATTGGCTTTAATGTAAACTATCTAAAGATAATAACAAGGCTCCATGATGGTATTATTTGTTCATCTTCTTGTTCTCAATGTGTTTTTTAACAAGCAAAAAGAGGTTTCAAACCTATTGGTAATATCGCCTGTGGATTAAATATTAATCATTTTGTCAAATTAATAAATACAGAAATCCTGCCTAGTTATTCAGACATGCAAATCCCTAATTGTGTGGGAAGCTGCTCAAACAGGCTTTAGTTTCAACAGGAGATAAAATGCCACAGAGCCAGTACAGTATCTGTGTCACTACAAGATTAACAGCCTGATTCCCTGCCTGGAAACAAAGGAACAAATAGCTGCATGTCACGCACTGAACTGAAGCATTATGGATTATATTATTACTTGAGTTTCTACAGGACTTCTCAGTGGGGGAAAAAAAATTCTATTAACTCTCTTTTATGACTACCAGCAGGGCAACGTGAAGAGAATAATCTCCTCCATTTATAAGGTCTGGGGGCCTTAAAACCTAAATAGCAGGCCAGGAGCTTTGTCACAAGGTCTGGCTGTTTCCTTTTCTTCATAAAATTCCTATCTCCATTAATCTGTGTTTATTTTCCTTCTGCTTTTTAATTTGCTTAATGGACTTCAGTTGAAGTCTCTCCTAGAAGTCAGAGGAAAGTAAACTCTGATAAATCCTTTGGGACTTAATAGTCACAGTTAAGCACTTCTTTGGATTATTTTGTCTGACTTTCATCTTTGCTGCTGCAGAAATGTCGGCTGCCTAGTACCGCAGCCCTAACCCCATGACTTAAGAGCCTGGGAACGAACTAACAAAAGATATCCCTCTTTCTTTCTTTCTCTTTCTGCAGGGATGGAAATACTACAAGACTACATTTAAACCCATGAAAGGCAACTAGGGCGTCCTCCACGCTTTCGCCCCATGCAGAAAGCATGTCAGAGGCTCAATGCTCCCTAAGATGTGAGTCCCTGCCAGTGTCTTCCATTCCCAGGCTTTGGCTTCCAGGAGAGGAAGAAGGAAGTTCCAGCTGGGCAGGAGCTGCTGTGCACTGTACTGGACTCAGGGTGAGTGCTGGGAAGCACAGCCTGGTTTGGGCAGCTCCAGCCTCAGCTCCCTGAAGCCAGGTACTGCACTGGAGGCACCAGCTGCTCCTCAATCACGCAGTCTGGCGCCGTCTCACCTCAGATCCCAACACAGAAGGTGTAAGAAGGGCATTTCATACCCCAATCTCATGTGGAATCTGAACTCTGGCAGCTCATAATGGGCATCAGAGCCCTCCTGCAGAAGACGAGACCTGTGACATTTCCTTGTTCCCAGTCCTACTGCCATCATCTGCTCAGTAATGTTTCATGTTATTAATCTATTATTTTCTTTTCAATAGGTAGGCTTTGAATGACAGCCAACATCGGTATTAGTCTCTAAATACCTTTTTTGTTAGAAGTCCAAATCCTTTATGTTCTAACTCACATAATACTTTCCATGTAGCAGATTTATTTTTGCACAACATTTATTCCTTCAGGATTCACTTACTCAGAAATTGCATTGTATAATTAGGTCCCAGCTGCCTATTTCTAATACTGAACAAAGGTTTGCTTTATTGTTCATTTCAGCAATTTACTTTTTAATTTAAATTCTGCCATGTATGATAGACATAAGTAATTAGGTCCCATTCCACCAACCTTTCTATTTCATTTGTCTAATGATGAGACTTAAAAAAAATACTTCCATGGTTTTGCATGTTGCTGGAGCAATTTACACATTTCCATCCATAGTGAAACTGAAGCATGAAGCAAAGGCAAGCACTTAGAGCTGAGTTCCTCTGACTGGCAAAATCAGGCGACTAATGGGCCCATTGACTTCTAATTCAGATTTTACTCATATTTTGGCCTGATCTGACTCTAGATGGAGGGCAATTTGTTCCTATGGAAAATTTCCAGGCTCCTGTTTTTGTTTGACCCACTTGGCAAAATTGTTATCTGTGAATGCATAGGGTTCTCTCTCAGATGCGTGTAAGAAGGTGGCTGTGGAGAAGGTAATTCTGGACATTTTTATGAAAACACACCATCACGTGCTAGAGGAAAAGCTGAACTGTTGGCAGGCCCCATATCACAGTGTATCCAGCCTTGACTACTTTGCCTTGGATCTGTTTTTCTTTCCTTGCTTTAGAAGAGCTCAACTCCCAGCCTGCTAACTATAAAGCCTAGCAATTCCTTCATTACAATGCGTATTACTGGAGTGTGCTTCCCTCTCAGCCTGCTCCTTAGTAGCACCATCTGTCAGCAGTAGTGAGAGATTAAGGGCTGGAAGTCAGCACGGTGAGGGCAGGTAATGATACAACTCTAGGGTCTAAAGACCTTCTTTAAAACAGGGATCGAGCCCTTGAGGATACCAGCAAAGGGACTGTGGCAGCCTCACAAGGAAATGTGCTCTTTGGAAGAGCTGAAGGCTTTTTCCAACTGTGGTGGCTGCCAGCATTGCTACAGAGTAGATAAACACAGGTCAGGGCACAGGAGAGCACAAAACTCTGCTGGATGCCTAACCCTCCCAAGAAGCTGGGGGAATACACCGGTGGTTTGCTCTGTAGAGGGTGGTGCTGCTGGTGTGCCTGCTGCTGGTGTCCCATGGGCTGGCACAGGGTGAGTGCACTGCCCCCAGGCACAGCAGGGCTTAGGGGCACTGAGCAGCCAGTTGCACAAGCTGATGGATCTCCTGGTATCAGCTGGAGACAAATGGCCAGGAGCTCTATTCTAGAGCTCTCAGAGTGGGAACAAAGGTGAAGATCCTGTGTCTGTTTCTGTGAAACTCACGCCAAGCAAGGAAAAGCTGCACAGCTTGGCCCAGGACGACAAAGCACAGACTGGACCCTGCTCGGATGAGACACTTTCCATGAGTGGACAGGAGGCCCTGTAGCTTATTAGTCTGGCTCACTGATCCATGCTCTGATGTCTGGGATCCTGCTAACAAAATTATCACATCTAGTCAGAGTCAAAGCTGCTTTGTGGGAACCATGAGTTTCCTGTCTTCTTTGCATTTGTGAAGAAAGACTTTGTCATGTTCCCAGGGTAGAAGTCGCAATTTGCATTAGGAAAATATAAACAAAATGAAAAGATCGGCCCCATGACAGAGCCAGCACAACAGATTCAGGAAAGTACTAACTAAATGCTTCACAGTAGGCAGATTTTGATTTGTATTTGTAAGCCTTCTTGATTTCAAAATACAGTGTTCTCTCTTTCATCTCCAAAACCCAGTCAATACTGAACAGAAACATAGCTTTTGGCAGTCTTCATTTTTCAGCAAAACTTGTTTGTGTTCTCTCTTACTGCTTGAAGCAGAGCGGTAGCAAATTACATTACTGCTTCTCAGTTTGTAACACACTTGACCATGTTTTTTCAATAAAAATGACACCACTTAACTTTGCTGGGTCAGTAACGAAGCAGCAAGAAAGATTTCGCTTGGCAAGAAAAAGTAGCTGAGAATCCAGAGCTTCTTACAACTAAGGCAAAATAAAGGATTTAGATTAATTAGACTATTTATGAACTCAAAGCTTTTCCTTTAATTTCTGTTTTACGATGAAATGTATCACTGTGTCCACTTTAAGCAGTCTTCCCCACGCTATGGGAATATTTTTCCCACTATGCCCAGCAATGGTGGTGTGAAGACACTGTGGAGCAGAGCTTGGGGTGCCAGTGAGAGCCTTTGTGTCTGTCTAACCTAGGAATAGGTGTGTCCCTTTGACAAGGGCTAGTACCACAATCAGGCACAAAGATCTCTCACTGGACACAGCCAGCTGGATAGAAGGGGCAGGGATAGGCTGTCCATTACTTCTAGGGCCATGTCAGCTTGGTGAAAACATCTCAGCTATGCAACTTTTCTGAGGACTCAGACTTCAGTGTACCTCATCACCATCTTGTTTCCAGCTGAGGGATGAGTCAACTGAATTGGTCCTGAGACACTGGTGAGGCTCTCTGAGGAAAACCTCAAGGGCAGTAAGCCATCTGCCACTTCTGGGAAGAGAAAGCTTATTTCAAGGTGTATCTTCCTTCATATAACCCTGCTTTTCTCTCTGTTTTCCATCATTTCAATCTCATAACATCAGCATCTCTAAACATGTCATTGTGCCTGGAAACAGACAGTAGCAGGTCTTGCTTGCATTGAAGCTGCTGGGTGGCATCACAGCACACCTGATGGCAGCCTAAAAATAGTTACTGTGTCATGACATTTCCAGCAGTCTTTGCAGTCAGCCAGACTAATGCCTGCATCTGATGAGACCTCCTGAAGTATCAGCTCAGGCTTGGAAGAAGATGCTAACTGAGCCAAAGGCACAGGCAGCCTGTGGGGCCTGTGCTTGCAGGAGAGCAGCCCAGTCTGGGCTGGGGGTTTGCATCTCCATGGGAGCGTGGATGGCCCCGTGCAGCCTGTGCCAAGGTGCAGATGCCATTTGTTCCTTCCCAGGGGATATGTAGAGCTCCATCAGGTGGGCACGTGCCACTAGGCAATTATGAGTTGGGGTTTTTGGAAGTGCATTTCAATGCCACCTGGAGCAGAGCACAGGGACCAGGGGCTGGCATCAGCTGCTGCACCCTTTTATTTAGACCAGAGACTCCTGCTTGGCACCACTCTGCACTGGGCCAGCACCAAACTCTTGATGCATTTTCAAGGCACCAGCACAGGCAGTGCAAAAGGCTTGAAAAAGGCATAATTGCACCTCGTGCCTGAAAGTTTGGGGGTTTTTTTTCCGGTCTACAACAACTCTCCTTCATGCACTATAAATATTTGGAGGATGACATTGGCTTCAGCAGCATATAATGGCAATGGCACTGAACCTTGTTCTTGGGAAATGATCTATGTTGACAACCATACTTTGGCTTTGCCTTGAATTTTATTTTCTGCAAATGCCTTGGCATTTCTTTTGCAGTGTCAGGATTTTTTCTCGTCACAATGGTCTGTTTCATCCACATCCTTATCTGTTAAGAACAGTGCTTTATTGTGGAAGGATTGTTGGGGCTTGTCTGAACTCAAGTAATTTTAATGTAGAGGTTAAAGGCAGTACTTTGGTTTATATTTGAAGGGGATTTTCAGATATGACTTCTGAAAGGAAGTTCATACACAGTTGGTTTTATCTGGCAAAGTGATAATACTTTATTATTATTCTTTTTCTTCTTCTTTACTATTGTTATTATTATTATTTTATCATTTTCTTCAATTTCTATAATTTTATAACTTTCTTCAATTGAAGTTTTGCAACTAAAAATCTTAATATAAGAAGTTAGGAATATTTGCATATACACACATAGAGATATATGCAAGCATGTATATACACAAGCACACACACATACACACATAATCTTTCTTTATTTTCAATTCAAACTGTTTCCTTATACTGAAAATGCAGGGGGGAAAAAAAGAGTTATGATATGAATTCTCTTGAACTAATGACACCCTCACATTCTCAATTGATTAATGGATCAAGTTTTTCTCGAATGAAATTTGTAATTTCTTTAATTGCCTTCATGCCTGTCTAAGAAAATTACTGAATGTGCTTGACTGTGACTGTTCCTGACACCTAAATTTCACATTCAAGAAAATACTGGAAATGCTATTAGCTTAGAAGGGTATTTGAATTTATTTGTGGATTGGCAACAGAGAAAATAATGTTTGATATAAATTTGTTCCTATTTATAAGGGAATTTAGTAATTTTGGAGACTGAAAGTTTATCTATGTTTATCCATGAATACCACATGAATACCACTCTATCAAATCTGTTAATTCCACATGAGAAGTGGCAGGATGTCCTCCTACAATTTTTTTCCCTGAATAGAAAATGAAGATAAATATTTCAGGAGTTTGTCCAATTCTGATGAGTGAAAAAACCCAGAAAGCTAATTTGCAAATAAGGAAACCGATATCAAATTTGTTGTTTGTTTGGGATTTTTTTTTTCCATTTTCTTTTCCCCCTCTGCTTTAGTGACAAAGAATGGCACTGGAAAAGATGATCAAAGAAACACATTACAACAAGCCACATTTTTGGGTCAGCCACAGCCACAGCATCCCACCCTTCTGTTTACACCAGCTCCGAATGTAGACCCGTGGCACTAACCAGGAAAGCCTTTGTGTACACCCTCCTGTCAATATCTGTAAACATTAAAAGCTTTCTAGGCTACTCAGGGGTTAAAATTGTTCTAGAAAGTGTCCTTAATAAGGAATTCAGACGGTTTCTGTTTGGTTTTAATTATGACAGCCTTTCATATAGGTTGGAGGGGCTCCTGGCTCTGTCCTGTTGAGACATTAAAGGTCCCTTTGTTTCAAAGTTCAGAGCCAGATCTGAGATCGCCTGTAGTTCACCTTTAGGATATGGAAAAGTGCTGAGACGTGGCAGGGTTTGATGCCGGTAGCCCCTGCGGTGGGAGCTGCGGCACAGGGTGCTGTCAGCGTCGTGCTCCCTGCCGCAGCCTCCTCGCTCCGGCCGCGATGCTATCAGCATTCCTTGCTGGAGCCTGTCTGAGTGATGGCTGATTAATGAACTGGGGCTGCAGCTATCTGTGAGAAAGAAGAATTGCTTATTTCACCCATGTCACGGTCCTAATTGGGAAAGTCTGGTTCGCTCCATGTACAGACACCAGATACACAGAAAGACTTTTTCCAGGGTTGCTGCAATTTTCACTGATCTCTCCCCTGCAACACTCTTCTCCCCAGGAAATACAACAACCAACCCTGGAATTTCTTTCTGAGGTAGAGAGAGATGAAGGACTAGAACGACCCTTCTCCTTAATGACTTTTACCAAATGAAACACAAAACACAAACTTATCTCACAAGCAGTTTGACATTGAAAGTCTCATGCACTATTTCATCTGGAAAAATAACAATCTTGCAAGAAAATACAACAGAGATCTCTGTTCTGATGCCTGGAGACCCCATAATTTCTGTCTTTATATGAAATGTCTGCCAGCTTATTTGCTTTCTCTTTGCTTAGCTGGTACAAGAAAATCAAAATAAAATGCTGAATGTCACTAGCCAAGATGATCAGCCTGTGGCTGCAACCCACATCGTCCCTCTCCAAGTGCACCGATACAGGTCCTGGAGCTTCTACATTTCCACTCCAGCCACTGTTCTGTGTGCTACAGAGTTTGTCAGTGAGGGAACAGGTCTCTCAAGAAACTTGGTGGATTTGCTGATGTTACTTCCCAATTTCTCTTGGCAACCAATTATTTTCTCATCCATGTTACACTTGGCAGACACTGAGGGTTTTCCAGATGGTAGACATGGCCTCTAGTTTGCCTGAGAGAAAATATCACTGAAATATTAGGCAGCAGAAGTTCAAATCTGAAATCTGAACATAGCATTAAATCTGTACTGACATTAAATGTCTCTGCCATATGTGCCCTGCTGCCAGAGTGAAACATTCAGGGTATTTCAGTTATGCAGAAGATAAAATTGTTCATGGTGGCATGCAAATAAAAATACAGCAGGCATCTTTGTGGACATTTGTTTCTCTAGAAGGTCTCCTAATTAATAATCCTCACACCAGTGATTTATGAGCTGTAGATGCTGCAAATTGTGGTTGTTTGAAGGGGAGTATTACATCAGAGTGTCAAAAAGACATTGAAAGCTCTAGAGGATTCTTCAGCTAAAATGTCAACTGCATTGACTGTGATAGCAAGTCTCACAGGAAATGCAAGATTTCTGTCATGTGGGTGAGTCAGGACATAGGTATGCTGCCTCATCTTCTAATCCTCTGCCAAATCAATAAGTTCTTCTCAAGAATAGGGTTTTCAGCTGCAGTAGACGGCGATACTGTGGGAGGCTTAATGTAAGCTGAGGAGAGCCTTGGCTTTGCAAAACCTCCATTAGCCCCCAGCCACCTGCAGAGTATGGCAGGAGCCCTGCCATTTGTGCAGGCACTGGGCCAGCCTGACTCCTAGTTCCCAAATTTCCTTCTTCAAAGGAAAATCTGAGTAGCTCATGTACTTTAAGAAAAATATCTTCTTTACTAGGAAACTGTATTTTGCCAAGATGGGTATGTCTGATGAGCTCACCTTGGTGTGCTGAGCCACAGTATCTGAGACTGAACGAAAATCCCTGTCTCTGGCTGTGTGCTTGTTTTATCCTGTCCTCCTTTAATGTAATGGCTGGCAGTTCAAAGGAAACCTTTGGGCCTCAAGTCTGTAAACTCTCAAAATGCATGCATTGGGCCAGTTTCTGGGGGTTCCTCGTGGATCCCAGAGGCATGTCCCAAGCGAGGGACACGATGTTAATCTCCTTCCAGGTTCTGGCACTGTGATGGGCTTTGCAAAGTTAAAATAGCATCAGTAGTATTTCTAGATACATTGAGCCACAGCAGCACCTGAGGATTAGGGACCTCTGGGCTCAGGGGCAAGGCTTTTTATTTTGCCATAGCCACACACCTGCAGCTGATCCTCCTCTGCAGCGGATGCTCCAAAGGTCTTGGCGGCACTGGCTTTCTGGTTGCCCTGCATACATGCAGTTTTTGCAGAGTCTTCTTCCAGAGACCTCATTTCTCTCCTATGGAGCTGTGTCAAACACTCCAAGCACTTGGAGAACTAGAAGAGCACTGTGACAAAAACATCAACCAGAAAGTCAAAAAAGATGCAAGTTACCTCAGTCCGTGTGCCCATGTCAGCTGACTTGGCTGCAAAATGCTTCCATTAGGTGCACACAACCTTCTTCTATTAATCAGTACACTGCTGCACAGAAGACATAAATAATTTTCAAAGAAGGCAAGGGTATCTCCATGGCCTCAAGAGAAGTAGCTGGACCCAAGAGATGATTCAGGAGGTGCCAAGTTGTGATGGTGCAGGAACAGCAGGACCCTGGCTGCCCTCAGAGCCACAAAATAAATCCTGCTGCTTCCTCAAATGCAATGCTCGGGCAGCTCAGGTACTCTTGTTACCTACAGAACTCCTATTTCCAGTCATGGCTGTTTTTCATTTGAATAGAGTCTGAACGGGGGAAAGAGAGCTAGACTCAGTATTTTCATAAGGAAAAGAAGAAAGGGGTGGATTCATCCCTGATTTGTGCACCTCTGCACATTGCATACTGCATATAACCCAACAGGGATTAGCTTGTCCAAAGAGGCAACCTGCGGAATAAAGTTAAACATCTGGGTCTGTGTAGCAACAAGAGCTTCATCACATACAAGGTAAAGTCAGAGCAACTTGGAAACACTTTGTGCTGAGCCCAGTGCTTGCCTTGCTTAGCTTCGTGTTTGAAATCTGCGTAGCCTATGCTTCAGCCTGTTCCACCAATCCTCCCACTCCTTCCCAGTCACCTTCTTTGGGTGGCAGGCTTCATTGCAGCCAAAGTGCACACATATCATCTGCTGTGGGCAGCTTGCTTTAGAGATTTCAGTTGTTGGGCCTTCTCTGGGGGACTTTTAAGGAACTGTATTAACAAAGCATATGGAGTCAGATTAGGTAAATCCAGCCTTCCTTTGAATCCGCCTCCTAGAACTTCACCAGCAATTCGGAAGTACTCTTCCTAATGGTGCCAGGGGGACAGCTGGAGGAGGCTTCATAGTGTCCACTTTTCAGTCTGATCTCAATGAACCTTTGTGGTTCCATCAATGCCAATGTGAGAACATTTCCTCTGAAGTCATTCATGTAAACAGCCCAGAGACAAATTCGAAGCATTCATCTTTGTTCCACAGGACGGGGACAGTAGCCTGATTGTTGATTTATTTAAAAGAAGAAAAACAACAACAAAAAACGTCACCAGGAAGTTGCATGACTATCAGGAAACACTCACTAAAGGGACTGTGTTAAGCAGAGTACACAAAGCCAGCAAACAAATCCACTACTCTATAAAGTAACACTTTTTATTTGTAATTCTGACAGAACATTTTACTATTCTGTTTGGGATGTCAATTCAGCTTTAAATCAATTTTTACTTTTTATAAACATTTTTAAGCAAGGAGTGTTTCTTTAGGACACATTGTAGAAAATGGCTGTAATATTTTCATGCTTGTATGTTCCAATTTTGTCATCAACATTTTTCCCACTGTACCATGGCCAGAAATGAGTGCCAGGACCAGGAGTTCAGAAATTATTTCTGTATCATGTGGAAGCTCTACTAATCAGCTGGTGTTCTGTGATACAGTGGAAAAGTCCAGGGATGTTAAGCTGAAGCACTTTTATACAAGCCCGCTGTGTCTTCCTATAACACTTGTGCTCCCCTCAAAACTCTGGCTCCAGAGATTTCCTGCCCTCAAGTCTCTTTCTGCCCTCAAAAAGGACAGCTGGGAAAAATGTCTAGCAATGCCAGAAGCATAGGCATAATTCAGAGCAGGATGGAAAATGGAAACCAAAACTCATCAACACTCTGTTCAGCAAAGAACATGTCCATTCAAGGCAAAGAGTTTTATTCTATGGGTCATTCTGGGTTTTTTTACTGGGGGTCGGGGGGAAGTCCCTCCAATTAGGGTACTTTCTGGGAAGGGAAAATGACCCTCGTAAAAACCACGCTTTCAAATGGGAACATAGGAGTTTTCAAAATATTTTTAGTACTACCTTGCACTGCCAGCCCCTTGGCTCAGAGCAGAGCAGAAGCCCTTACTCCCCTCAGTGCCCAGTGCTCCTCTCATGAGAGGCCTCCAGCAGATGCAGGAGAGCTGCTGACTCCCACAGCAGAAGGAGACTGGCCATGGGTCTGAGGTGCCAGGCACCCCCTCATTTTCACTGCTCTGCACCCCAGTTTGTACAGAGCCCCAGTTTGTACAGAGCCCCAGTTTGTACAGAGCCCCAGTCTGTACAGAGCCTGGCCTCCAAGGGTGACAGAGAGCCAGGCTTTGTCCTCATGCAGCTCAGGGCTGGTGACACCAGCCCTCTGTGCCAGCTGCTCACCTTCCCCCCACCTGGGGAACTTTTGGATCATATGCAATCTGTGCCCCCATAAATCCTACAGAAAAGAAAGGTAGAATTCCCTCTCACCCACCCTCATTTGTCTGCGCTTTACCTCATCACTTGAAGAGTTTATTCAGGGTCCAGTTTGGTGAAACACCTTGCTACACATTTTCTGCACTCAGAAAAGCAGGCATAAGCTTAACTAGATCCTGAAGCTTTGCTATATCAGGGTCTTTTTGGTGTGTTTTTCAGTCCAGTGCCTACCCACCACTAATTGACTTGAAGGCAGGATACTGAAACCAAGAACTGGAGAATGATCCTATTTCAGTGTCTGATACAAGCCTACATGTCACTGAGCTTCTATAAACACAGGATTCAGCCTAGATTGCATCAGCATAAACCAGTTCAAACTATTCATTTGAGAACAGAATATTTAATTTCATTAAAAACTGGAACTGCAATTTCACAGGTCTAATTCCTGTAAAAAAATAAAAGCAGTGAGTTGAGAATGGACTTTTTTTGTTTAAAATGAGATGTATCAACAGAAAAAAAGTCTTGGTGGCACAAGTGATAAGAAAGTGTGCATGGTAATTTAGTACATGAAACATGCACTAAATAGACATATTCCAGTATTGTACGGAGGAACATTCCCTGTACTTTTGCCATTATTCCAGATACCTCTATCTGCTCCTGATGCACTTTCGCCCAAAGCCACATCGTTTTAACACCTTGTTGAAATTTTTAAATTAAATATTATTTCCTATATTCTATTATAGAGTTCTATTATTTATTGTTTTGGAAATACTCTTCTTTACACGCAGTCAGGGTTTTTTCTGTGTGAGAACCACTCTCTCAAGGATGGAGGCAATAATATGTAGACCAGCACAGCATATCTTATGTACTCCCTCTCCAAAAGACCACAAAAAAATCTTGCTTCTTGCCCTCAGAGAGATTTAGCAGTTCCTTTTCACAGCTCTTAGTGTCCCAAGCTCTTGGGACAGGCTGGGAGTAGCTCCCCATACAGCTGAGCTGGTATAAAAGGGGGTCCTCATCCCCTTTGCTGGGGATGTGACAGTGGTGGTGGCGAAGGGCTGGCAGCAGGCTGCAGAGCTTTGGTCAGGTCTCTATGCCTGGCTACCCACAGCTGGCTGGAGGCTCACCAGCGGGAAGATACATACCTTGTCTCCAGCAGTAATTTATTTGGTGTCAGACTAGGTGATCTTTGAAGGTGCCTTCTAACACAAACCATTCTATAATTATATTATAACTCTTCCTGTGACTATTCCCTCTTTATCAGCACAAACGGTTTTTTTTTTCCTTCTTTTTTTTTCCCCCAAGAGAATATCTCCAAGATGGCAGTCTGAGACTTGGACTTGCTGTCAAAGAACTGCAGGCAATAAAGTCACAGCCTGCCCATGGAGTGAGGCACAGAATTTGGGACCAAATGGACCAACATGGCCCTGTTTCTCAGTAAAAGACCCCTTAGCTGTTAAACCACATAGCCAAGGTAGTGCTGACAAACCAAGTACTACAGATCAGAGACTTGTCCTTTATACCATCCCTGGATTCCAACTTGCTGCTTAGATATCGTAATTTTAAAACCAGAAGGAGATGAATCACCAGTCTAGATGGTGCACAAGTTGGTAAAAAATGCAGATCACGGATAATTGCCAGAGATTTCTCTTGTGAGCTTTCCCTGCCTCTGGGCAGCAACCATGCAGGATTTCTTCCCCACGCTCCTGAGTCCCCAGGCACCCATGATCCACTCTTCCCTCACCAAGACCCACCACTGACAGTGCCTGGCCTGGGGTGCAGTGATTAGGAGGAGAGATGGGGAATCTGATATTCCTTAGGGTGTCACATAAGAAGGGACCCTATTACTGGGCCTCGTATGGATCCTGCCATAGAAATGCAACAGCTGTGAAAATGCTACAGGTATTTAAATTCTTGATGAACATAAAAACTGTAATTCACAGGATTGACACTGCAGAGTGCTCCCACTCTATCATCCTAACCACTCAGCAGGGAGGAGCTGAGAGCCCCTGGGGTGATTTTCTCAGTTCCGTGGAGAAGCATGATGGAGTAATGATTTAAAAAGCATGCTTTCCTTGGACTAACTCTTGTTATTTCTCATTTCAGTGACTATCAGGTTGTATAAAACCAGCCAGCTCTTCTTTGGCACAGGCTCCCTCATGGCCCTCGGCAGAGGCATGCCCAGCCAGCCTGGGAAGAGAGGAGAAGCCTGCTGGGAGCTGAAGCTCTCCATTGCCGCCCAAAACCTGTGCGAGGGCAACTCCAGGAGCTCCTGTGGCTGCACACCCAGGACCCAGCAGATGGCACTCCTGGATGGTGTTTCTGCTGGATGGACCAGAGGCAGCACCTGCCCCCAGCTGCCTCAGCTGCCCCATGCCTGCTGCCCTGCTGGGGAGAGGCCTGCGGGGCAAGGCACGGCTGGGCCTGGGCAGGCAGGGTGAGCTCTGCCCTGCCCCTTTCATCTTAAAAACTCTGCTCAGACTGCCTCGGGCGCCAGGCTCGGGATCACTGCCAGCACCTGACACTGCAGGCCAGTTTTCTGGGGGCTCGTGCTCCTCTGCCAAGGAAAAAGAGACTGGGCCTGGCCTCTTTGGAAGCCATTCCTGGCTTCTCCCAAGAGCCTCACTGGGTCAGACACGCTTTACATGAGAAGGCAAACCTGTGGGCTGCTGGTTGGGCTGCACAGTAAATCCAGCATCCCAGAGGGTCCGGAGAGGTCAGCATCTCACACATCAGAAAGTCCTGGAACTGCAGAACAGCTGGGGTTGGAAGGCATCTCTGGAGATCATCCCATCCAACCACCTGCTCGCATCGTGGTCAGCTAGAGTATGCTGTCTGGGACTGTGTCCAGACGGAGTTCACACTTCTCCAAGGATGGAGATTCTGCAACTTCCCTGGACAACCTGCTCCAATGTTTGACCCCTTCCAGAGCAAAAAAACATTTTCTCTTATGTTTAAGTGGAATTACTTGTATTTTAAAAAAAGGCCCATAGCCTTTTGTCCTGTCACTGGGCATTGCTGAGAAAAGGATGTCTCAAACTTCTTTACTAACCCAATCAAGTATTCACACACATGACTAAAATCTCTCCAAGCCTTTGCTGCCACCTCTTTGATATTTTTTTGTTCTTTCTTATGAAGCAGCACCAAAATTTAACAAGCCCAGAAAGGAGTCTGCTAAAGAAACACAATGGCTCTGAAAAGCCAAATTCATTAAATTGTTTATGAACACAAAAACTGGCTTTTAGAAAGGATTTTGCAGATTAGCACCGTGGAGTGTTCCCAGCTCCATCGTCCTGTACGAGTAGGCAGGGTGCTACTTAAAGATTATCCCACTGTAAGAAGTATTTCCATATTATGTGCCTAAGCGTGGGGCTGAGATCACAGCAGGGGCACAGCTCAGCACACAGTCGGTGTTTCTTTGTTTTAGGTAAAGACAGCCAGCCCCAGAAACTGGATCAAACTATTCCCATCTTAGAGAAAGAGATTTCAAGCCTGGATCTTGGGCTCCTGAAGTCTGCTGTTGACAGATCCAAAACACTGAAAGTTTTTCTGGAACTGCGGCCCAGGTGTAATCCTCTTCAATGGGCTGAGATGGTTTGTTCAAGCTTTTAGAAGTGTTACTTAGTTTGTTTCGTGCTTGTTGGACCTTGCCACTGTAATAAGTAGCCCCTGAAAGCAGGTTAGGTGGGGAATTTCTTGTGTTTTCACTTGACAAGCATTGGGTTCTCCAGATAGAGATGTCTACATGCCAAGCCATGATATTCTTCCCAGCATTACTTAATAGTGATTTATTTATTTATTTATTTATTTCTATGCTGCATCCTGCTTGTTTGCCAGTGGAAATCTGCCGGGGGGGATTGTTTCATGTCTCTTGCAACGAGATGTGGAAATCTGCCTTCCCAGCGTTAACAAAACACTCCTGGCCAATACTAGGAGGGGGTGCCAGAATATAACAGCTCCTGTACTACATGGGAAATGCATCATCTGGCTAAAAACTGTTGCACTTTGGTGGTTCTTCTCTCCTCCTCCACCTTCACCTCCTTCTCCTCCTCCTCTTTTAGAACTGTTGTTAATGATACATTTAATTTCCAGAAGAAGCAAAGCACTGTCTTGCAGCCCTGCCAAGAAGCCTTATCTGCATACTATACCTGAAATGTAGATTTCTCTTTAGTCATGCATCCACACTTATCATGCTCAGCTTTATTAGTCCCACCCCCTCAAGCTCTTTGTTTAAGAGAACTCTTGCAACCCACTTTAATCCTTGCTTCCTACAGAATGAAGATAAAAAGTCTTCCCCCAGTGTATTGTTTAAAGCCAAGTGTTATACAAGAGACACCACAAGGGTCTTATTGCAGCTTTTATTGCATCCAGATACAAGACCATGTTCAGACTCTGGAGGCCTTCACGGGTTGCATGTTGAGACACAAAAACAGGTAAGAAAAGGGTCTGATGCAAACCTTACTGGAGTCAATGGAAGAGTTGCTGTCAGATGGCCGAAATAGGTCTTTAATCACAAATTCATTTATTTGAGCCAGTGGGATTTTGGAGCTGATTTTATGGGTTTCTAGATATTGGCTTTTAATGTTTCCTCTAATTCAGATTCTGACAAGGAGTGTGAGACTGTCCTCCATATACCCTTGACTTTAGTTTAGGTAAGTTTCTTTATGGGAGCATGAGCTGTATGTGACCATTTAGGTGAGTTTCAATAATGCTGCTCCACAGCAGAGAAGAAGAAAGGTGCAGCAGTGGGGATTAAAAGAGTTACAGTTTGCCTCCTCATTATGCCATCATTGGAAAACATCACCACAGATGTTAACAGCAAAAATGCTGAAGATGTTAGAGATAGACTCAAAATGTCCAGAATGTTGCATTAGAGTCATGGAAATTATACTGGATTTTTTCAATAAAAACTTAGTGAAAAAACATTAAAGGGTTGTCCCATGCCCATCTTCAGGTCACATGAGACTGATCAGCATGTAAAAAATCTGTAAAATCCTAAGGAGATTTGTACAGCAGAGATGTGGCCATGTTACAGGAAAGCACAGCTTGTCACGGGAAAAGTGCCTGTTTGCCAGTCATGTGCCAGAGACATCCAGCAGCACATCTGAGCAGCAGAGATGCCAGAATGAAGACATCTTGTCCTGGCTGCAGCTGGCTGTAAAAATACGCAGATTGTGTTTCATGTTTCTTCCTCCCTTCTATTGGTGAACACAACCCGTGGAGGGATGGCAAGCCAGGGAGTCTAAGGTAGAAGTTTCCTATGTTTGTCACGAGAGGCTGGAAAAAAAAGGGTTAGAGATCTGAATGTTTATGCCTCTTGATAAAGTCAGCATTTAACATCCATGTTCTTGTTCTTAGCACGCTCCAACCCAACCGGACATGCAGATTCCCACCCAGAACTTTCATCACTCAGGCTGTTCAGACAGACCACATTCACACTTGCTAGTGCTAAACTGTTGCCCTGAGCTCTGCAGGGTAGTGTGGGAGGACAGCAAAGTACATCCATTTCTACAGTCTTTTCCCAGGCCTTGTAAATCCAGTTGTGGTCCTGGGTGTAGTTGTGCATCCAGGCTGCAAATTAAAGCTTCAAAGGAAGCTGGTGTGAACTGGTACCTGTCCAGTCAGGCAGCTTGGAACGGCACAGCATAGAAACATGAGCTGGTATAACAAGTCATCAGAACGCTTGGGTTTACCTGAATCATCATCATACCTTACTAATGAAGTTGGGGGCTCAGCTAGCAGCAGGCAAACTCCTTGGGAAATCAAGATCCCACAGTACTAAATTGACTTGAGTCATTTTACTACTTCTTCTCAGACCCTGAGATGAGTAAATGCATGGGCAAGATCATTGGCATCTTGGGGCAAGAGTGCATGAAAACACACTGAAATGATTTAATAGAAAGTCAGTAAGAAGCCACAACTGGCAAGGAATACAAGGAGAGATACTCAGCAATGGTGTTGAGGTGCCTGAAGCAAGAAGCAAGGAGAATCCAGGTGGTTGAACTCACTGGACTGCTGAACTTTATCTCCAGGTCTCTTGGCTTTTCATCTCATCACACAAACAGCATCAGGAAGAGGGAAGCAAGAGCCCAGGTATCTCAATGCTCTGACATAACCAGGCCTCTTGCTTGTCCTCTTTTGTCCACTGACTCCTGTGTCCTTGGCTGTGTTGTGCCCACCTTCAGGAGTAGGATGGAAGAGCCCTATGACAAGTTGCTCTGGAGCATGATTATTAGGATTTTCTTGGGAGAGATGAGAATTCTTTCCACTACACCATGTGAGGGACCTTACTACACCAACTGTAGTGGGTAGTGTTTCTTCCAATGCAGCCCTCAGACAAGCACTCAATTCCTACAGAGAAATGCAGAATTTATTGTATCCATTTGTTCAGCATTTTTATGATTTATCAAGCTTCCTAGTGATTTTTATTTTTAATACTCTGAAAAGGCACCAAGTTTTTCCCTATAGGCTGGAAATTATTGTTCAGGATCTTGCCTTTGACTCTACTGGGCACAGATCCACAATGGTATATGGTGAGTTTGCAGACATCTGTCATCACATGGCATCAGTGGACTCCTCTCTATTTTTGGCAGCCTTTGCCAACAGTGCCTGTCTCTGTTTCCCTGAACTTGGATTAGGCTTCTTTTTTATTTTAGATAATGCAAGTTCTAAATTAGGGGCAAACAGGGCTGCAAAGCACGCAATGTGTTAGGTCATCATAGCTTCTGATGGCTGTAACAGTAAATTGAGGCTTCTTAGTTCTTTCAGCACAGAGCCTGTATGAAGTCAGACACGTGCATACACAAGCCTGGCAAGCTTGGGCCTTTAAGACCCTGGCTTTAACAATATGTGTGACTCCTTCCCCACAGCTCTTCAACAGACCAGTGAAGGCCATACATTGAGGGTCAAGTCTGGCCTGTGATGTCGAGTAAACACTTTAATGTTATAAGATTAATCCATGTTTCTGACACACGAATGAGCTGTGGAAACACCTTTGCATAAATAGGTCAGCCTGAGCATCAGCTTGGAAAAAAATAGTTCTTGTCTCAGATAAGCGAGCAGCAAGGAAATTCCATGTATTATGTCATACATTAGCAAACTGTCCCACAGCTCCTCAAGCACAAGACACTACTGAGTGGTTATTTGAGGGGGGACAGACACAGCAGCAAAAGGAAAGGTTTGAAGGCAGCCGCAGGCTAGAGACATGCACTCATCTCCTTGGTACTGTGAAGTGATGCATATGTATAACCCTCATTGCCTCATTTAGCACCTCAGCAAGATATGTTTGCTTGGTCTGGACACTGTTAGAGCAGCCACACATTATTCTGACAAGCTTCTTTGTCCCTTCCTGTGCCCTTGCATTTGATATATGTGCCAAGATGTGATAGGCAATGTGCGTTTAGTTTGCCCCTCCATTCTTCCCTTGACTCTCCATCTTAGTGCTCCACACACATGAATGTTTCTCATTCACAGTCCAGCCCAATAGATAAAGCATTAAAAAAAAGCAAGCACCTCTCAGACCCCACACTTACAGTCTGGAAGCTGCATCACTTCAATGTATCCTGGAGCAGCACTAGTAAAAGCTGGTGGATGGGAGATGGTTACCTGCCTGACCAGTTTGGTATCACTGCTGGCATTTTGCAGGTTCTGGAGATGATGATGCAAAGATACCTGAATGCAAAATCAGCTCAAGTCAATCAAGCCAGAACTCCTGGCATCAGGCCTGAGGGGTGGGAGAGAGGTGGAGGCAGAACCTGGAACCATCATGCTGAATGTTTCACGCTCCAGGGTGCCGGAAATCCCACTGCTCTGGCATGGAACAGCGTCTGCCTGTGGAGGCAGCCTGGGCTTGACTCCCAGGGAGTTTACCCTGCAACAACCAGGTGCACAGGAGTGAAGGGTTTCTGCAAGAGCCAACCTGGGCCAAAGCTGAGTCTTTGTCAAGTTGCTCAGGTATCTGTGCATCATGCTTCAGGAGTTTTACAGTACTGGGAATCCCAGCCCTGTATTTCCCCGGCTGATGGGGAGTTGTCTATAAATCAATGCCTATTTAGCATGATTTGTCTTTAAAGCCCTGAGTTAACTTGGCTGACAGCTGTCTGACAAAGGTATTCATTATCCCAAACGGGGAGGCTAAGGCATTTGTTTAACAGGGGGTGAATCAGTGGCAGCCCAAGGATGTGTGCTGAGAGGCTCTGGCTCCCTAAAATGATTCACAAGACTTCACTGCCTCTCATGCTAATAGCTTCCATACCCAGAGAGCATTACCAAAAGCTTTTGGTAAAGCCCAGAGAGCATAACCAAAAGCCTTGAGTGAGCGTGAGAGAGATGCCTGCGACGAGGCATGCAGGAAATGCCTGAGCAATGGCTTAACTGGCCGTACCTCTATGCACGTGAAGTTTGCTGGGATCTTGTCATGCACATTAGCCACTAATATCTTTTCAAGAGAAGGCGTTTTCCTATCCATTTCTGCAGCTACGTGTCTGAAATGCACTTAAGTCAGGTAAAGCAATTTGCTTGTATTTACATCTAGATCAAAAGCTGTTCTGATATTCAGGTATATTTGAATTACAATTAAACTCACAGCCATAACAGCCCTTTCCACGCCTGTGTTATCACTCTGGTTTGAGGCAAGTGAGTGGGAGTTAGAAGGTGCCTGAAAGTATGGGCATTTTTAAGAACATGAATGAGTAAGCAGGAACGGGTTTGGATTGCAGATGTCTTAGTTCAGCTTAGGGGCAGACACTCAGGTAAGCTTTCCTTAAAAGTCTGAACAACTGCAGTTCAGACATGTGCTGCTCCTAGTCGAACACTTTCCTATCTCCTCTCCTTCAAACACACCAGCTGTGCACTTGTGAGAAGAAGTGGTGTCAAATTAATAGTCAGTAATGGCTAAGAGCTGATGAATCTCTCAGATGAAAGGCACCATCTAATTACAAACTTTTGTCATTTTTTGTTATTATGAAGCCACCACTTAAAGGGCTGTTGCCCTGAGAAATTTTCTTCTTTATGTGTTTATAAGATTTTTTTAATGGTTTGAGTTCTTGCAACTTGCTAATGTTTTGTTCTCAGGCTTTGGGGGTTTTTTCTTTTAATTTCTTTTGGTTCTTTTCTCTAAAAGAGGTTTTTGCCTTTTCTGTTTCCCAAAGTTTCTAAACATGCCATATAGGTGGTGTAGACAAGATATTTGCGCACTCACAGTGAAAATGCTGCCTGAAACCTGACTCTATTTCCAGGCATGCCTCAGCTGAAAATGCAGTATTTGAGCCCATCTTTTGTTTCTTAAAAGTGTTTCTGTAAACTGTGGTGCTTACTAGAAGCAGACAACACTTGTGAAAGAAGATGGAGAAGTTCTTGGAAGTAAAAGGTGATCAAGTCCAGGAATGATCTGGTCTGTGCATCTGTGTATGCCTGGGCATGTATGCATGCAAT
Organism: Oreocharis arfaki; assembly: GCA_013398015.1. Classification (NCBI taxonomy): domain Eukaryota; kingdom Metazoa; phylum Chordata; class Aves; order Passeriformes; family Paramythiidae; genus Oreocharis; species Oreocharis arfaki. Next base: position 569,940 of record VZRR01000973.1, read on the forward strand.
GCCAGGCCGCAGCTTGTAAATAAGAACCACAATAACAAGGCAGATATAAAATAAACAGCTCACAAGATCAAAGGCACAAGTACTCAATATACGTGAAACTGAATATCAGACATAGCAGTAAATTCGACCAGCCTGGAAACTCAAACCACTTCTATGTCACGACCATGGCCAGAATAACTTCACGGAGTTTAGTGGTGAACCAAGGATGAGTTTGGCATGGGATGAATTTTTTGTTCTTGGGTAAGTCATGGCATAATGTTGAAATTATTGTTACTGAAGTATGGTTGACTCAAATTGCTGAGGCTCCAAGCAGGAGTTTGGTTGTTGTGAACGGAAACTGCATGCAAAATTAGCAGAGACTAGTTTAGACAGTGATTGCTTGCAGTTGATTAAAGTGAGATAACCATCCTGCTGAAAACTGTAACTGAATTTCCACAGCCATTCGCTCTCAGAAGGCTTCAATTAGACTACTGTGCATGCCTTTCTCTGCACTGGAAACCGCGCTGCTGCTGCTCTCTGAGCCACCTTGGTGCTTACATGGGCTCTCACCTCCCACTGCCTTGTGTCTGTAGAAGGTGGAAACACATCCTCAGCTTTCAGATAAGGTGATGAACATTGCCAGTTTTAATCCACATAGCTGTTTCCCTTGGTTTGCTACTACAGTTTAGTAAAGGTTCAAATAGAGGAGCTGAAACCTCTCTTCTTGGGATAAACAGTTCTGGCCTGTTGGGTTTTCTCCTGCAGGACCCTGGTCCTGAGCTGTGTCTAGACACACCCCACAGTTTCACTGCAGTGTCTTCAGCACAAGTTCTGTATATTCCTGATGTTTTGCTGGGCAGGGACTGTGTGGTGAGCGATGGAACTCAGGGCTTTATATTGCTGAGTTCTTAAATGAACAAAAAGCTTCAGACCCCAGGGAAATTGTAAGATTCAAAATTGTGTGAGAAATATAACCCTGGACTACCCCTATTTCTTTGTAAAGCAACAAACAATACCATCACATCTCTGAGTTTTGTGATTCATTCTGATCCTTTAAATCTCCACCAAAACAGATGGCAATGATTCTAATTCTTTTTATCTTTTTTTTAAGGTGAAAAGAAAAATCCTTCTCAGTCCTAAGAGCTCATGTACGAAAGATGCTCTTAACCTGGCAGGCTTATGAAAAGACACCAGTACTGCTGTTCTGCAGCCGGAACACAGTGGGAAAAGGATCTGCAAAGCCTTCAGGATCCCAGTGATGCCAGATAGTCCTGGTGTTTGGCTGATTTATAGGCTGCCCTAAATAACTCAGCTTCCCCTTGCTGATAGCAGAAGTCTGCTTTGCTTAATCCCACTGAACAGCAGAGGGTCGGTGCCATCTGCACTTCTGATGAGCATTTACTTGTGGATTTACTGATAACACCTCCTCTGAGGAAGCAAACACTGACAAAATAATAATTCCTTTGCTGACCCAAGTTATTTAAACCACAAAATAACAAGGTTATGTTACTTATTATTGGATCTTATATGAAGCAGCGTGAGATTTGATTTTCCATGGTGTATTTCAGCGATCTTGTTATTTCCCAGCACTGAAGTGCTTATGTCCCAGCCATCTCCATTAGTCGCAGCTGAATGCCCTGGTGTTATCCTGGTAATGGGTCAGGTCTCAGAGCAGGGGACAGAGACGTGTGTCTCCAGTGCTAATTCCTGGGCATCCAGTGAAGAAGTAGAATAGTAGATGTAGCAGGTAACGGATGCCAAAGAGAGGCGCAGAGTATAAATGAGAGTGATAACAGAAATTCATGTTTCCAAGGTTTTCCTGGCAAAGTAAGGCTACAAGATGCCATATTATAGAGTTTTGTTCTTTTAATCTTGCTGCAAGACATACTGATTACACAAACAGCTCCCAGCTGAAAAAGGGATGGGATTTTGGCTTGTTTAAAAAGAAGGGTTTTTCTCTTCACTGTGTTAAGTATTTGCCAATAGCACTACAGAATTGCAGTCTTGTATGATTTCCTTTTTTCCAGTTGCTTCCATTGCAATCTGTTTTGTTTCTGTACCCATATTATGCTTAAAGAAAAGTAGTATGGCCTGCATAGCTAGGGGTTTTTGTCAAAAAATTTACCTATAAGTGTTTGAACATTCAGAGCTTTTTTCTTCAGTAAGTCTTAAATAGGCCACTTTTTCTGCAGTTCAGAAAAATATATTCTGCAATTACCGTTAATCTTATTTGTCCTTATCCTGAACTGTATCTTTTTTTCTTCATCCAGCTGCCATCTTTCTGCTGGGAAAGGTATTTGTGGAAGAAAAGCCATTAATTTTTATCTTCAGTGCCATCTAAAAAAGATATGCATGGGTTTATTCATGTCTGATGTTAAACCAAAATGATAATTTGGAAGCCATATATTCACAATGTAAATGACTCATCTTTAGGTGAAACTGACCCTAATTAGATCTAGATCAGCCATCATTTGACAGAGAGAAAGAAAATTCGTTTTCTCTGAAATGTGGTAATGGCTAGGAAACTAGCCCCAGAACCTTAAATTAAAAGCAGGTTTTAACATGCTGGCTCCATTCCTGCCTTCAATATCAGCTTCTGCCTGTTTTAGTTAAATAAATGGTAACAAAAGAAGACAGACTGGGTGACGTTAAATAAAGAGAAATTTAAGAGAGCAATTATAGCATTAAAAGGGGCCAGAGGTGAAGAACTATAAACTTTGTGGAACAAAGTGCAGCATCGCAGTTTCTCCAAAACTTTGTTCACTGAAACCTTGTTAGTTCTGGTCACGCAAAACTGTTTGTGAGTGAAGGTGCCTGTCCCCAGTCCAGGGCAGGAGCCTACTCCCAGCATTGGCCTGGCCACAGTCCTAGTGTGCCACTGCCCTGCACAGGCAAGTGTGAGGGGCGGGATGGGGGGTGGGATGGGTGGATTCTGGGTGGCCAATGGCTCTGCTGGTGTGGCATCTCCCTGAGCAGCATCTTATTCTGCTTCTCCATCTCACTTTTCACTTTATTTCCACAGCATGAATGACTTGCTCTTCTTCCCCAAATTGCCAAACAGCTTTGGAGAAAGGAGATTGCAGGAGAATGGGCTGTCTCTCCTAGCCACAGGTTTTGAAGGATTTGTGTTAAGGAGGTAAAAATGAAGGAACAGCCCATGACAGTCTGTTAGAGTCCTAAAAGAACAGTTCTGACCATGGTCTTTTGTAATGAAATCAAAGATATCACTGCAAAACCAATTGCTTTAATAACATATGGTGGGCAAAGCTCAGAAGATTAGGAGCTTAATTTATATAAGCACCCGAGAATGATGCATAAAGGAGAATTGAATTTTTAAAAAGTCATCTGGGCCTCATTTGCTTTGAAATGTGATGCCTTTGCTATGAATGAGGCTATTTAGGCATCTGTGTTCTGTGTGCGTGTGTAGCGACACCTAAGAAACACACTCATGACCAGAAGAGGTCCATAACCTGATGTTCTTGGGTAGTTCAGAACACAAATACCCCCTGCATTCAATGCTTTCTAAATGTTTAGTTGCAGGAGGAATAATGTGGACAGGTAAACGCTTGTGAATCTGCTGGATTTTGAGCTGGAGCAGAGTCCTGGTGTGCAGTCATCACTCATCATCACCCTGCACCTTGCAGGGCCCAAGCAAACCCAGCTTTCACACATCTTCCTTCTGGAGATGAAACTAAAACATATCCATAGTCTGGAAGCAAAGAATTTTATATTGGCTAGCACAGTATAGCTGGATTTCCCTGACCTAGCAAGTCCTGTCAAGGACCAGGGAAGGCATTGCCAAACAAGCATTCAGAAATTGAGAAGTGTACCAAAAACTCACAGAATTTCTAAGATTAATAACTTTCATATTGTTTGCTTTTGCCTTCTGCTTTCATACTGTTTTGACTGCAAGGTTTCCAGGTCTTGATAACTTCGAATGATGGAGGAAATAAACATTCTCAATTAATTACATAAACTCAGGATCAGGGTATCTACAAAAAAAAGCATTAAATAGTGACAATTACAGTGCTAGCTAAAAGCTGCTGATATCTCCAAGAATCTAATGCCTAATTCAGGATTGCCTTGTGTAATATTAGGTTAATTTTTTGCTGGATATTAAGCATGGTAGAAAGGGGGCAAGGGGAAAAGAGCTCACATTATTATTGATCAGATTTTCAAGATCAGTTCCTATGAAAATTAATTAAAGCACTCTAAATGCCAGTATTTAATTCAAGTATTTAATTCTGTTCATATGCTAGAGTCTGCAGTACAGGTACCTGACAAGTAAGACATAATCAGTTTGCTCTGAGATCCTTGTACAAAGAATACCTGCATCAAGGTCTTTATGGGATCAGTTTCCCTTGTGGTTTTAAGGTAACTTTTACAAATGCAGGACATGTTGAATTTTACAGAACTCTTGCTGGTTTATGGCTCTTGACACCTTTAGCTATCTGGAACATTTGCATCTTAAAATATTCTTAGAATGTAGAAAAGCAAATTTTATGGCCCTAATGATTTGTTGGTGAATTTCAAAGTGGTGTTATCAGCACTGATGCATAGGTCTGGGGAAATGTCCCTTTTCCATTATCCAGGAAAAAAGGAAGGGCAATATGCATTGGATTCTTTAGGAAAAATGAAAATGAAAGTGTTTGTTCCAACCTGATAAAGTTTCTTTGAAAGAGAAAAAACCCTGTCCTCCCCAGGGGCATTACTATGGTGGGAGCACATCATCTCATACCCCTAAGATTTCACAGGAAATCCTGTCTTTTTCCAGGCCATGCTGGCACTTGGAGGGCACTCCTGACAGAAGGCAAAAGGGCACGTGTTCCAGTTGCCTTCTATGAGGGTTTTGGATTGTTTGGGTTTTTTTCTTGGTGTGGGGTGGGAGGAGGGAGAAGAGGTATTCTTTCAGTTTAAGGGGATTTTCTCAAACTAGTTGCATCATTTAGTCCCATCTCATGCTCCAGGTCCTATCTCAGCTCCTAATGAGCCAGGCTTATTAACCTGCTTCTAGTTCACCCCGACGACACATTTTGCTGGAACTACCCACACACTTCATTCTGGGCATGCTGTTGAGCACTTTGCCAGATTAAGACTTTTACTGCTCATCTAAGAACTGATTTAATTAAAAATTATCGCATTTTTCATACGTCTATTCCAAGAGCATGGAGTACAGATTTTGCAATATTTGCTTGCAAACAACAAAGAATACAATTATCTCTAATAAAGAAACCAAAGCAGTATGAAAGGCAGGACCGTGTGAGTTGAGGCAATGATCTATACAGTCTTTTACAGCAGCTTTCTTATACTTTTTATGCTTTAATGGTGTGCATCTGCTGCAGAGGGTGATGTTCCCATGTAGCTAAGGACAGGACATTTATTAGAAGGAACAAATGGATTTAAGTCTCTAGTTTTTAGGTATTAAGAGTTCTCCATGTCCACATCCTGAGAAGGGCAGCCATATCAAGATAATCTCGTTGTTGCTGCGTGTATGTCAGCTCCTCCATGACTAATGTGTCCCATATTCTTATCATCCAAATCTTGACATCAGATGGTTTCTCTTAGAGTGGGATGTGATTAAGCATTGCCGGCACAGAGAGCTCAGAGATCAGCTTGCACGCTTTACTTTGAATGAGTCTGTAACCAGCACACTGAGAATAAAGATTTCCTGAGGAGAATGAAAAGAGCACCCGTATGTAACATGAAACACCAGGTTTTGAGGCTGCAGAGATCCAATTGAGCCCAGAAGAAGGACTGGACCCTGCATGTCCCTGTGAATCCCAGCATTTCGCTTGCAGAACTAGTGCTGGAGCTGCCATGCTGCCATCTGTTTACCTTTAAGAAGTACCTGAGGGGTTCAGGACAGGGGTGAGTGGTCCATACATCACATGGAGATGAGGAAACAGCAAAAGTCATTCCCTTAGCTCCAGAGACCAGCTTCTCTCAGCATGCATCACTGGATAAAGCCTGGCTAGCCAGAGCCCTCTGAAGTGACGCTTGCCCCACAGCTTCCTGGTCAAACACAACAAAAATAAAAACCCACAGCCAACAGAGACTGCTTTCTTACAACCAGCCATCTCCCAGCAACCTGCACAGCAGTGTGACGGCTCTTGAAGATCACAAAAGCCAAAGTCTGAGCACCAGCTTCCCCAGCCTGACAGAGCTGTCTCCACCAGTACCTCCACAGGCAGCACTGCTGCTGCTATGCCCGCGTGCATCTGCTCCCTGGCACCAGAGAGGTTCTGTCTGCAGGTCGCCCAGCATGGGGGGATTCACACCCTGGGTGGCCCCCAGGCTGCTGCTGCTTCTACAGATGCCATTCCCTCTAAGGCTTCTCACAACTTTGTTGTTTCATCTCTTCTTTTATATGTATCTACAGATTCTCTGGTATGAGTTTCCTGTAGAGAGCAAATCCTATTTGTCAGTGTTCTGCCAAAATGACAGAATGGGTTAACTAGAGTGGAGGTTTTTTCTTCACATATAGGATATTTGTTCTAAAGACGGGGCTTAGAAAGATGAATCATGTGATGAGTTTAGATCAGGTATATTAATTAAAAAGTACTTTTGTTCTTGGAGAAAGTTTTATCTCTGATACTTTGATGTCCTTGAGAAAACAGGATGAAAAACTTTTTGGTTTGATGCTTTAAATGGAACCTTGTTTATTCTTTTAATCAGAAACTTTTTTTCACCCAAGAACTTCAAAAAGAAGTCCAAACATTTTCAGGGATTACTTTGAAATGAAGGGTTCCATTAGATGTTAAATCAAAGTTTCAGACTGAGTCTCCTTGTCTTATGTTTTCTTGATTTTTTATTGCAAATTCTAAAATAATCCTGTGTTTGACCTAAAATTATTTTTCTTATCAAGCAGATATAGCCAGTTTCTAGCCCAATGTAGGTGTATGTCCATGCACTCATGAGTGCTGTATAAAAAGCAATAGTGCTGTATAGGTCAGTGTCTGGTGCATACTTTGGTAATGGCTTTGTTGGCTAGACTGTGGCCCACAGAGATGATAATTTGGGTGTATTTCAATTAAAAAAACCCAGTCATACCCTGTGAAGTGTGTCCCACTGTTATACATCACTATATTGCTACCATATCTACTGAAAGATTTGTTCTGAATATCTTCTTTTTCTACCAAACTTTGCCAAAGCTCTCAAGAAATATAAAGTCCATTGAAGAGGTGGGGGGGTGTGATTCCTTAGCAGGTTGAACAAATCTGTTACTGTAGAGATAAACGACAATTTTCTCTGGGCTGGTTACGTGGATAGTTTTACTTGAATTGACTCTTACCTTGGTATACATGAAAAAGCTTTAACATCTTCTTCAGTGTCCCTCTCCTTTGAAGTAGGATAAAATGTCTCTGTCCCTTTTCTTAGGCAAATAAGCTTCCTGGGTTCCTTTCAACATAATTTTACATAGCTCTTCAGGTATGATGGTTTGGCTGTCTTTAATTACATTCCCATAAAGAATTAACAGTCAGTTTTTATCAAATGATGGTATTACTTGTTCTGCCTCTTCCCATTTGTTTTTGATCCTATCCTGTAGCTTGCCTATCCCCACAATGGAGCAGATTACACCCTGAAGTGAGGCCTTGTATTGCCAAGGCTTTTCCTCTAAAGCCAGTGTTTGCCCACTCTGCTGATGAGAAACTGCCACTCCAAAGAGGTGCATTTGCCTCAGTATCTGTCTCTTCTTCATAGTTACAGTTTTCTCTTAGATTTTCCCAGTTGTGTCAACATGTGTGGTCCAGTAACTTGGAACTGTCACATCCGTCTCCTTTCTCTTTTGCTTCTTCCTTGGCTGTCACTAGGCCAGGAGGTCCCACTTCATGCAGGGAACCCTCAAAAGGAGTTGTGGAGCAGTCACCAGCCACGCTGCTGTGTGAGACTCAACATGGGGCAAGTTAGCTCTGCATCAGCTACGGAGTCCCCCTCGGGCAGGGAATGTCACAGCGATTTCTGAGCTGGGAACATCTCAGCAAGGTTTGGGGAATGCATTAAGAAAACAATAAGGTTGAAGACTTGCATGGAGTCAGAAAGCACCATGTGGGAGGTATGCATAGCCTGAGCTCAGCCCCTCCACATCCCTGAGATGCCTGACACCCTGTAATTATAGGCTCATAGACATAACTTGTACTCAAAAGTTTCACTTCAACCATAGATCCACAGAGACAGCATCTCATTTTGGTGTAGCCATCCTTAATTTCTTTGACCTAAGCTTCCCAATTGTGTCTTTTGAATTTGGCATTTAATACAATCCATTCTTTTTCTCCATTTCCCAAATAGTCTGTGGAGCCAGACTAATCGGCACTCATCAAATGCCCATTGTGTTCCTATTTCCCTGTCCCATGGTAACAGACACTTTTATTGTGATTATTCATCTGCTGTTCTTTCATTAATGAAAGATTTAGATTTTGCTGCCATAAGGCCTCTTCAATAGCTTTATATTATGAACATGATTTCAAACAGAAACCTGGTTTTGGTACCGCGTAGCAGTGACACTGGAGGGTCTTTTGTAGCTTCTTGCTTGGTCAGTGACCATAAGAAATGTCCACTTCAAGGACTGATGATGTCCATTCCCTCTTGACCAGCTAGTTGTCAGCCTACTGCAGCCTACATGCCCCTCAGTAAGGACCATAAGGGGAAGGATTATCATTATTTTTTGAGCATGTCTCTTCCTCCCACCACGAACTCTAGTATGAGACCGCTTGGAAAAGTTTCCCACACCTTTGAAGTCCAGCTGAATCCCTCTGCCTCTATGTATCTGCTCTAGCCTGTGCCAGATTGGGCATATATTGCCTGAAATGTCATTGGGTAAGCCTAGTGTGTTGCATGAGGAGGATGTTTATTAAGGGAATGCCCATTCTCCTGCATGGATTCTGGGCTGTCATCACTGCCAGGTCCTTGCTGTGTCCCCAGGAGAACTGGAAGTCTTACTCTGCCTAGAAGGCTGCATGCAGATCAACTCTCCATACTCTTTGCCCCAGCCTACTTTTCCCTTTAATTAAGACCAATCCTGTTATCTAGAACCTGGGTAAAATTAGGATATCTTTAGCCTTGCATTGAGTAAGTGTATTTATGACCATTCTTGGTACCATAAAATTGTTTTTTCCAGGAAGAATGTCTCCTGGATTGCTTGGTCTCAAGGACTATCTGTCTGTATAGGTCTGGTTTAGGGTATGTGTGATCTTCCCAGGCAGAGACAAGCATGTAGACTGAGTTATGGACTGTGCCCTTTGCCTCAGTTTATTTAAGGTCTTTGGTGATAAAAGAAGAGGAAGAAAACCTGTCCTTGTGCTGCGCTCTTTTTATAGATCATAGTCTTCAAAGAAAAGAATCTGTTAGTAGTATGGCGATGATGGCATAGTTTTAATAGGGTGGGAAGCTATCCTTCTCTTAGCCCTGAGTCAGTCCTCCACTAAGTTCCTCATTATCTCCTTCACTCCTTCCATTCTGTTCCTTATTCCCCTCTTCTTTGACCCATTAGACATTCACTTTTTTACATTGCAGATTAAAAAGTAGGCCAGATCCTCCTCAGGAGAAAAAGGCTCTATGTTCCTACTTGTCTCTCTCCTTGCAGTCATGGAAAGTGATGTTGGAGTTGTCTTGCAGGTCTGTCACTCACAGACCACGCACCCATAGCACTGAGACCCAGGCAGTCTCTTTGCTGTCTGCCTCCTCTTTCTCAGGTTCAAGCTTTTTCTCACATATCTTTTTTCCATGTCCTTTTAGTCTGATCTTTATTATTGCCTGTATCTCTGTGATTGAGCCTATTTTTCATGGAAGCCCACTCCACCCCTGCATGTGAACTGCCTCAGCAAGGAGCACTTCACAGCTTGACCAGGCACCTCTGGAGCCCCGGACTTCTCAGGAAGGGCAGGATGGCTGTTTTCTGCCTGCACTACTGCAGCACTTCCAAGACCCCACTGCAGAGCAGGTTCCTCCAGGCAATTGTCATCACAAGATGGTGCCTGCCCAAAACTGCTTCTAATTGGAGGGTAAGGCAAAAGACCATGAGAGAAACAACAGATGCACAGCACACAAGAAACTAATGAGGTAATACTCAGGGAGTAAACCTATATAGTGAGATAATGAGGCTACAGTAACCTATAATAAGATTATTCCCCAGAGGCTTGTTTTTATAAAAATTCTAATGTGCCTTGCTGCTGCTGTCCTCCAGGTCTGAAGGCCTGAAACAGCCCTGTTGCTTTTGAGTTTTCAGAGGAGCAAAAAGCTTCAAAATGCCTAACTTTAGACAGGGGATTGTGTTCAGTGTTTGTGGAGGATGGTGAGAACAGCTCCTGGGGCAGACATGAGAAGAGCAGATTCAGCCTGCCTGGCTCAGGTGGTGGACATGCCTTTCAGAATTCGATCTTTCAGCACAATTCTCATGTTCTTGCAAGTTGTCAGCCTGCTCTTTGAAAAGGCATCCATGTAACTCTGTGAACACGGTCCTTTCAGATCCCTTCACTACTGTGCACTGCTCTGTGAACTCAATACTCTGAGCGGGGAGTTCACACAGATCAACCTCTTTTATACTTTTCATCTGGTGCATCATTCTCATTTTATAGCAAAGTCACTTGAATCTGACCTGAGCTGTCACAGCAAGGGAGATTCTGCAAGCTTTGAGGATAATAGATTTGTTTCAGAAAACAAATCTACACTCTTCCATAAGCCTTGAACTAATTTGATTTTGCCCTAGTAACTGCACTCTCGTGACAGCAGTGTGGCCTGTAAAGAAAGCATTTAATACTTTCAAAATCCTTCAGTCCTTGACTTTTCTCTAAGCTACTCCCTAAATACATAGACCTTCATAGCCAGACTGACTGCTTCTTGTTGCCCTTCTTGCTAGAGAAGTGTCAGCCCAAAGATGACTGGAACATTTCTGAGATAACAGATGTAGCTCCAGTTTTGAACTATGAATAATATGTGGGGGCTGAACTGCTCCAGATGAAGCAAGAAAGTTTAAAAAACAAAGGGGTAAAAAAGCAATATGAGGAAATTCTTCCTTAATCATGAGCACTGGGTACTGTGCAGGCATAGATACTGTGACAGTCTTAGAAAAGAGAACCCTTTGATTACTCAAGTACTTTATTTTGCTAATTGCAAAAAGGTTGCTTCAGTCTAATCAGTTGTTCATAATAACAGATCAAGCATATCATCACATACCTTATCTACATAAGAATATGCACTAGTTCAGTTCAGCCTGTTGCCATGTGTTGCATGAATATTCTTATTTAATTTAAGAATGTATTTCAATTCATTATCAAACTGCCTTGAGCTCATATACAGTAAACCAGAAAAAGACCTGTCTCAGGAGATTGTTGAGTTAACCACACACTTTCAGAGCAACTTGTCTCACAGGGTGAGGTTCCTCTGGCAGTCTTGTAGACATTTTTATCTGAAGTGGTCACCACAATCTCAGTATCTGGAGTCAGTGAATCTAGGGCACAATTCATTCCATCCTAAAGCAGATGCATAAATGAGATTACTTGAATTATACCATATGGGCATCTCTCCCTCCTCATTGTTCCTAAATGGAGCTAAAGGTGACAAGCTCAGCTGAAGAGCTCTTGTCTCTGATGCTCTGCACTTGGATCATACAACTTGACCTGTCCTACTCCAGAGAGGTTACTTCAGCCAGACTGGACACAGGACACAGCTCCATGGTAAGGTCTGGGAGGGCAAAGTCTTGCTCTGCCTCAGGTGCTGGCGGACCTGTGTGGGGCTGCAGAACGTAAGGCCTGAAGTATTTGATTATTGCCATTAAAGGCAGGGACAGCAGGAGCCTCAGAAATGACAGAAAGAGAGGAAAAGAGCCTAACGCCAAAGTGCAGTGAGGTTACGGGGTGCTCAGGCTGTTCACCTGACTGCAGAAAGCATCTCTATGGGCCTCTCACATTTGCTAGGAAAGAGGGGTGGTACAGATAGCAGTGCATTTGCAGGAGAAGAGGGCAGAGACGTCCATGGTCTAAATATGCAGAAGTGTGGAGACAGCTGAATTCACAGGCCAGTGAACTCTGAAATCCTTAGGAGGAGAAATGATGAGGGGTATCAATAATTTAAAAAATGCAACCCCAGCTCCAAGGATCAGGAAAACCTAGAGGACAGCAGGCAGCCACCTTGAGGGACAGCTGTCCTTTCCCTCCTGTCTCAAGACAGACAATGGGAGTGATGGAGTCTGGAGGTGTAGTTAGTGTTTGAAATTGCTGATAAGAAATGCCTGGTACCCTCTGCTGTACAGGGCACAGGATGCCTGAAAGCCACCACTCTGTTGACCTTCCTGTTAACTTTCCCTTGCAGACAAAACTGTGACTTGTCAGGAGCAGCAGATCTGCTCCTCTTGCATCCTCTCCCTTGCCTCCTCCAGGGCACACAGGTAGGATAAGGACTTGTAGGACAGAAGAAAGAGGGAGCTGCCTACTTGATATATCAGCAGTTCAGTCCATGGCCACAGCTCGCTCACCCGCTATGGGCTCCTCCATGAATGATCCTACAGATACCCTGAGCTTTCTTGAATCTTCTAGGTTTTGGAAAGAAATCTATGACTACAGGTGTTCAGAAGGCAGAAATTCACTTGGTGAAATATTTTCATTTAATAATATTTTGGCCCTATTTGCTCCTAATAGGACCACTTCTCTACCCTTTTTGGAATATCCTGTGCATAAAAATGTAGAAAAGATGATTTCATATGGAGTTATCAGATGTGCAATTCACTACTGGCTATTAAAATTTGTGAAATATTCTCCTTGTTATTCTTCTCCTTAAGAAAGAGAAATGGTAACTCAAGAAAAACTGTTTCTTGAAGTGTTTTGATATAATTGGAAAAGCATCATGTGTCACAAAATGGTGGCTGTTGCTTTCGTTGTTTTCTGATCTATTTGTTCCCAGAAAGAACTAGGGATGAACTTGGGAGTAAAATCTCATGGGATGTTAACTGTCTTTATGGGACTTGTTAAACTTCTGAGTTCCTAAATGTTTGTTGTTCTGATTGATTGGGTAGAAAAGCTTCAGGTCACAGAGGCCAGGCCTGAGGTGTGACAGCCATGGCCTGTACCTAAGCCTAGCCTTGCTGATCCAGTATTCTACAGTCCTGGAGAAGATACCTTCCCTGAAACTCTTGGCAAAAGATAAGGTGCTGGACTTGGTGGTCGTGCTCAGTGGAGGGGATCCTGTGCCTCTCATAGAACAGTGTGAATTTCAGTATGGAGCACTGCACGTGAAAGAAAAAAATGAAAAAACGAGAACCCACAGTGAAATAATTGTCCAGATTCAATAACTAGGTCTAATTAAGTTTTGGGAGAGCTTTTCAAATTCCAAAGGCTTCTGGATGTTTAAATTTTTCTGACATCCTTCTATTATCTGAGATATTAAGGTAGTTAAAGCCTGAGAAAAATGCAAGCTATGTCTGCATATTTTGTGTGGTGCTATCAGTTAATCCAAAGGCTTTCTCAAGGAATCTGGTTCTTAGGCTGGGATTTAGAAAAATTACATTAATGTTCCTTTCCTTCCAACCCTACAGCCATTAGATTTAAGTTACAGTCTCTCCCAGCTTGACTGCTACAAGTTCCTGCTCTTGTGTCTCTTGGCACTCGTTCCTCTCATGAGTCTGCAAAAAACACTGCTGCCCACCTTGCCCCTCTCTCTTGCACTCACTGCACCAGCACCACCCGAAGCCATCCCATGACTGTCCTCTCATGTGACTCAGTCCTGGGTCCTCCACAACCCAGCCAGGTATTACTCACCCACAGTTTTGGTCTGGATTCCCAGTGCAGAGCCTCCCCTTCCTTGATCTCCCACACATCCCTGTTTTCTCATGAGATTTTGAAGGAGACTAACGCAGAAAACAAGGTCCTGTGGCACCTGGCCCAGACAATGTAGAAAATCAAAGGTTAGAGGTAGAGGTTGGGGTGCTTCTTATGCCTCAGGAGGAAATTATTTCTGCCCCTTTTGCTGAACCCACTGGTGATCCAACCAGCTGTGGACCAAAACTTCAGGTTAGCAGAAGACCTGAGACCCAAAACCCATACGGTTCTTAGGGGTGTAGCTGTGGTAATTTCTGCAGTGTGTAAGAAGGATTAGGCACCATAATAAATTAAGGCAGCAAACTGTCCCCCAACTGCAAATCCAGCACAGCAGGTGCTGCAAGTCTAAACCATTGACAATGGTGCCTTGGCACACAGGGCATGTGATGAAATCTTGTCTCCCCAGAGTTCCTTTCCCTGCCCAGCAATGCAGCTTTGGACAAAATGGTTTGAGGCCTGGGAATATGGGCTCCTTCTGCTATTGCCTTGTGAGTACTCAACTCTGGTAGCCATCAGCTCTCTGGGACACAGAGACTAGCCAAACTTCACCCAGTGCATTTTGGTGGGTGGGAAGGGCAGGAGAAAAGGCTTTTTATACTGATCTACTGACAGGTGCAATAAAGACAAACACTCAAGGCAGGATCTTCCCCACCCAATCCTGCAGTTTCAACCATCACATCTGATGGGTCAAGTGGCAGCCTGTATATAGACTCTGAGGCAGGCTTATACTGCAGAGTTCTGGCTGGCAATCCTGCTGCCGGAGGGACCCGCTGGGATTTCCCAGACTCCCACTTGACCTGGGTACTCTGCACTCTTCTGCATAAAACCCAGCCCATGGAAGGTGAATGTGAAGGTGATGTCTGATATGTCTTGGTGAGCTGGAGGGTAAACTCAGGTTCCTCCCAAGAGCCGCTTGCAGTAAACGGCAGAGGAGAGCATAGAGAAAAGAGAGGTACAGAAGGTAAAGTAAAAAATACAAGAAAGATCAGCCAGGATGAATGTCATTACCTAACAGAAAAGATACAAGAGAAATGGCCTTCTGAATTCAAGGAAGTGTTATTAAGAAAAAGGGAAAAGAAAAATCAAAAAAATGATGTGTAGGATGTTTTGTACTATCAAAGAGGTACTAAGGGGGCCAGATTACAGAGAAGGATTAAGGGCCAAAATCAATAACCCCTTTTAAACCTAGCATGACAACAGCTGGCAAGGGACTCAAGGAAAGGAGAGGAATTGTTTAAAGGTCATTGGAGCAGCTGGGAGTGAGGAGATGAAGCTGAGCATCAGCTTGCTCATGGCTGATTCAGATTCCCTCGAGTCACTGCTTCTATCAATGAATCCAAGCCTCCAAGGCTGAAGGACTCTGTCAAGAGAAAAGGACATCCTCTTTCGGGAAAGGCTGACAACAGACAACAATGATGAGTGCCTTAGGCAGGGACTTGAGCCAACCTGCCCAGCAGATTATCACATCCTGCCAAATTGTGCTAAACGTAAAAAACCTGTACCAGGCTCCCCTCCTCTAAAGAGCTCCCACAGGGAAAGGGGACAGGGCGTGTTTTCAGCATCTCTGCAGGGAACTTCCATCTGGTTGTTATGGCAGTATACAATGCTGGTCTCTAACACTTTTCCAAAGCAATAGATGAAAAAAAAAAAAAAAAAAGAAGCAATTGGATTAGCTGGCTAGTTATATTGCTGAGGCCTAAATTTGATTAGTAATTCAAACTCATTCTATTTCTGGGTGAAATTCTTAGACTGGAGGTCACTTTTCACAGAAGAGAAATGGTGCTCATCATTATAGGAGCTGGTATTTCTTTACGTCTAGTTTGATGTGTGCTAGCAACATCTCCTGAAATTAGAGGGGCTTTCTGTTGTGGTCTCAAGGGCTGCATTTACTGCTGGTCTCTTCTTTACTGCAACTGAAGTTGCTTGACATAATTATAAGGAAAGATCAAATTCTTCAGTGTTTTACCGTCATTTAATAAGGAGACATTTTTTCGTCACAGTCTGGAATTCGACTCGATTCAGTGATCCAAAGTGAATAAATATGAGCCCTCTAAGGCTAATTTAACACAGGTTTCAGTTGCACATGCAGAGTATTTCTGACTGTTTGAGGGAGAATCAAAAGCTAAAATGAAAACAGTCTTTACGTGTTGTTTTATGTGTACTAAATATATCTATTAAGGGGTCTACTTTGACCAGGCAGATTTGATGAATGCAATATGTGTAATGTTTCTCAGTATTTCCCTATTTCAAGATATATTATATAATCATTGCTGTCATGTAGCCTATGACATCAGAGATGCAATCCAAACGTGTTCCTTCAGCAGCAGCTTTACATGAAGTGCTTTTGAGAGAGATCCTCTGCCAAGGAAAAACATGCTGAATTCCTTTCACAAGAGAATACCAGAATATTCATAAGATATGTTGTCCTAGAAGGCTGCAGCAGCATGAGCAGTTTGAAAAGAGGTATCACTGCAAATGGGTATAAAACTACAAACACAGTGTTTGGGGCTCAAAGACATGTTTTGAGCTCGTATTACTTGTACACAGTAGTACATTTTGTTCCCTGATTTCAGCACCAAAATGGGTTGCCACAACGTTTGGAGCCCCTAAGGACTTTTGAGTGGCTGTTGGGCCGTATCGGCAATGCTTGCTGTGACAGTCACATGTTCAGCACCATGGCAGCCTATTTCTGAAGTATCAAACCAGAGTGTACGGGTTCAAAAACTGTACCAGGACTTAGGAAAGAGGATGGTGCTGTGCTTATATTGGGCAAAGGTTGAACAAAAAGGTACCAGTAGGTGCAGAAGACAAAGAGCACCCAGGGTGCCTCCAGCTGAGAGATCACTGCTAGATTTTTCTCTGCAATCATTACTGCTTTGCTCTTCCTAAACAAATTTCAAGTCTCTTCATAGTAAACCATGCTATTTGTTTGTTTATCCATAGACTCTTGCAGCTCTGAGATTTGTCCTTTCCCCCTCCCAAGAGTGGGATGAAAAAGACAGGGTGGGCACCACACAATGAGATGACACATGGGATCTGGGGAACACAGCATTCCAGCCAATCAGGGTCTTTTGGGAGTTGCTGCAGGAGCCAGAACCACGTGGAAACCCATTCTGGGAGCAAGAACTCAGAGCCTGCATGTGCCTCAGAGGGAGCAGGGGCAGCTTGGCCAGGTGTGCCTCACTGAAATGGAGCACAAAGCTGTCCTGCTGGAGCTGGAGTTTGGCCAAGAGATGTCACCTGCAAGCAGTGGCAGGAAATGAGACAGTACCTTGGCACATCCCTCAGCCTGCCCTCCAAGTCGTCTTGGTCTCCACCTGTGGTCACCCATTGGGTCATTCTGCCACCAACTGCATGGTGTTTGTGCTCAGTACCAGCCTGTGTCTTCCACCAACCTGCAGCCCAGGGGACTCCAGGGCATCCCAGCACACTTTTTACCACTGTGTTGACAGTGACAAGGTACGTCACTTGAATTTTGGCCATGGAGTAGAGATTGTTTGAAACAATGAAGGAAGGTTTTCATCAGTTCTCTGAACAACAACGAACAGAATTATGCGTTTGTTTAACAATCAGTCGTGCATGAGACGTAACAATTTCCAGTTCCTGTTTCTTGTCTATCTTCCTGTTTTTAAAACGTATTCAATAAAAAGAAAATGTTGCTCAAAGGAAGGATTTAATTATAACTACCTTTTCATTGCCTCAGCTAGAGTGCATAAAACTGCATTTTACGCTCTGATAGTAATCAAATTTTTGAGTACTAGTCCAGATACTTTGATAGTATTCCAAAGTAAGTGGGTGAGTACTAAAGAAATTAGTCTTGGTCTATAGTTTTATAGATCAGAGCAGGATTATTTCAATTTAAATAATTGCATAGTTGATATAGTTGCAAAAACTACATGCTCAAAAAAACCCCCAGCTTTGTTCAAACAAGCATTTTATTTGACCCAATATGAGATATTTCATTTATTTTTCATGAGATAAGACCTTTTAAAAATAATTTTGCTGGCTTTCAAAATGAGTATTTGAAAGAAAAATGCTGTTTCATTTTAATATCATCAGAACAAAAACAATTGACTTTTCTTGATCTTCTCTCTCTAATCTCCATTTCTGTTCAAAATAATTCATTTAATTTTATCCCAATTCACAAATGGATTTAAAAAACAGAAATATGCCATCT
Source organism: Oreocharis arfaki (assembly GCA_013398015.1). Lineage (NCBI taxonomy): Eukaryota > Metazoa > Chordata > Aves > Passeriformes > Paramythiidae > Oreocharis > Oreocharis arfaki. The sequence continues at coordinate 587,901 of VZRR01000973.1, forward strand.
GGCCAAATCCATGACAGACGTCTTTTTCACTTCAGTGTCCCATTACTGTAGTGACAGGCCTTGCACCATGCTATTGAGGAGAAGGAGAGAGGAAGGAAGTCTGTAAGGAATAGAGGATAATTTAATGTCAAGTATTTTTCACAGTATCCTAGACAATACAACTAAAGACATGCTAAATATAAAATCCCTACCAACTAGATAATAACAAATTCAGTGTTGTGGCTTGCCAGTGCTTCCACACCAGAAATCTCTGTAGAAGCTTAATTATTTTACCAAAGGTGGCAGAGCAAGACACTGCAATTTTTAACAGAAATGGAAGGCACTGATGCCATAAAAAAAGTATTCATCTCCTAGATTTAGACCATACTACATCCAGAGAAATATGGCAGTATTAAAGGTGAGGTGTTTGCGACTTGCAGCAGCAAGATTGCTACCTCTGCAGAGGACCATACTTCATTGAATTGCATGGGCTAACAGTTCATTCTGTGAGAATGCAAATCCCATCATTCAATAATTAATTAAAAACAGCATTTGATTTTAAATCTGAGATCTGGGTCTCCAAAGGAAAAGAAAACAAACAACGAAATAGGGGACTCTGGGATAAAGCTCCAACAAAATGAACAGATGTCCAAAACACTGGAAAGACCCTGTGATTTTCTAATGCTAACTGCATAATGCACATTGCTGCTTTAAATTCAGGCTCAGCACTGTGAAACACAGATAGAAGTAACACCTTAACTTCAAACTTCTGTCGCTTTGACAATCATGACTTCGTTTTGCATTGCAAAGTTATAACCTTTTTGCAGAGGTTGCTGAGAGACATTTGACCAGAGGGGGGGAATAGCCAAACATTTTTGTATCGTCGAGAATTTGGAGGCTTTTTGGGTGGGGTGATGGCCATAGGAGCTGGATATTGCTGCTAAGTAATGAATAACAGACCAGGATATATGTACATATATGCTCTCCATTTGTGTGATTGGACGCACATCTTACATTAATTAACACTGGGGGAGAAATGCTGGGCGATGTTAATGGCTGGAGCCAGGGGCCGGCACGTGCACCACAGTGTGCTGATCTGGGGCCTCACACAGGACTACAGGGCACTGGAGGTCCTGCCTTCTGCAGGGAGAGTGAGTGCTATTTGTCCCTGGTGGAGAAAGGAGGATGTTTACCCTGCTAAACTCCAGACCTTTAATCCAGGAGATTTCTGCACAGGTTATGGAGAGCTGACTTCCATCTTCCCTAGGGTCTCTTCCATCCTCATGGATGTTTGTGGACATCAGCAGGTGGGGCTTTTAAACACAGCACCCACATTACCTCCTGCAGTCAGGAGATACATTTTTTTTAAGCTGTGGCTTACTTATGGTGGTGTTGGTGCTTGCATAATGCCTATATACCTCACCTGCTGCAGCCACTGCACACAATTGTTTCTTCTCTTTCCCTCAGACCACAAGCACATGAGAAGGTTACGTTCTGCTGTCACAAATTTTGTCTGAGTTCAGTTTTCTCTATTTACCATACTGTCTCTCAAACTTGTTGGATTTCCCCATAAAAATTTTCCCACAAAACCCATTCTCCTGTTGCCCCACTGGTGCCACCAGCCCTTTCCTGTGCCATGTTTCCACCTACCTCTAGTGCTGCCCTTTCCCAGGAGCTTTCCCATGCTGCTCAGCTGCTGAGCCCGGTGCTGCATCCCAGACCCTCCCGTTTAGCCCACATGGGACTGTGGCTTGGGCCATTCTCATGGGACACAGCGAGGTCTCTATTGGTAACACGCATGCCTTGCACGAGGCGTTTGGCTGTATGTACAGACCAACAGGCTGCTTTCACTCCTTGTCACAAACAGGATGTTCCTCAAGTCACTATCAAAAGCCATGGATTGTGAGAAGGGCTGCTCTATTTCACTGGTTTCTGCTTTTCATGGCTGCTGTACTCCCCCCCCACCCCAGTGCCTGTGTGCTGGGCTTGGCTGTGCTATGCCATGCGGCCAAACTTTGCCACATGCTGAAGCCTTTTTCAACCTAGAAATGAAACAACACACACTTTCGAGATAATATTAGTATAGGAGGTAATATAAAAGCTGGTCTTTATTTGGAGGCCTCCAGGGGCAGATATGGAAAATGTCCACACCTCACGGGGTGAATACAGGTTTTGTAAGTTTAGAAAATTAGCATAACTGGCAAAAAGCACCAGTTAGGAGCACAAGTGGTGATGCAATTCCCTCACAGTCCAAGCCCCTTTTAAGTCCTCCCCCTTCAGATGGAAACTGGACTTGTCGATGAAAATGTGTCTCAAAGAGCCAAGGTTTTTCAGCCTTGGTTTCTAAGGAGAACCAAAATAGGGTAAGGGCTTTGGAATATGTTTTGTCTTTCTGCCTATCAGAGCAGGGAAAAGTACTGGGAAAACTAGCTATGAATGCAGTAATAGGCTACAGAGCTCCAAATATATGTAAAAAAAAAATACAGAGAATATGTAAAAGAAAAAAAAGGCAAAAATCAATAGGCATCAATGCTAGTCATCATCTTTCATCCTTCCCCTCAGGAGAAAAAGCAGTTGTGAGTGTGTGTGTTCATGCTGCTTTTGACTACCTATGGCTCAATATGCATGTTAGGTCGTAGAAGTGCACCTTCAGAAAAAAGGAGTCAGGAGGCCAGTGATGGGCTATGGGAGGGTTTGTGAGTTTGTTCTGCTAAATCTTGCTCCTGAGGAAGTTCTGCTTCACACAGAGATGTACAGAAAGTTAATTGTGCAAATGGAATGGTATTTACCAGAGTCCTCAGCTGAGGCTTGGGGTCCCTGCACCCAGGACCATACACATGACTTGATAACTAGCATAGAGAGAAAATCATGTTTGTGCTTGAGTTTACAGGAGCTCATGCTACCTGCTGCTAGCCAAAATTTCCAAGCAGCTGAAGACTTCATGCCCAGCTATGCTATGCTGCCACAGTGCAAATAGGAGACTTGACAGGTTCAATCACTGCTAGGTTAAGATTTGTCAGCTTGATGATTCCTGTTAGATAACAGGATAACCATCTCATAGTGGAATAGAGACAGGGGAAAGCATGGATATTTCCACATGAAAACTTCGTGTGTGAAATGAACTAAAAAACCCCAAATGAAATTAAATGAACCCACAACCAGCACACGTGTGGATGCAAAGTGAGGACTGAAGACTCTTATCTGCCAGCATGTACATTCACATTCAGGTCTAGAAAGCCTTTTTCCTTGCCTATGCTGATTTTGATCCAGATTGGGATCATCCTGCTGGTTATGATCCATATATGGCACCAGATTGGAAAGACTTTTGTAATCTACATGTTGTTGACGTTTGATTCATGCCTGCTAGGGCATTCCCCCAAGAGGAAGTCTTTTGGTTAATTTCTATTGCAATGTCTTGAGGGGATTTTCCTTTCTGTGAGCTCATCAGACCTCACAGCAAAACAGAGCCAAATATGTTTGGCATTTGGCTCAGACAAACCGTGGAAACCGGTGAGCAAGAACGGGGTGAAGCTCTGCCAGTGAATCAGCAGTGGTGCTCTGTGCTGGGCCCATCAGTGAGTGAGCACACATAGGATCATGGAATAGTTTAGTTCGGAAAACACCTTGAGATTATTGAGTCCAACCGTTAACCCTGCCCTGCCCAGTCCACCACTAAACCATGTCCCTAAGTGCCATGAATACACATCTTCTAAACACCTCCAAGGATGGTGACTCCACCATTTCCCTGGGCAGCCTGTGCCAGTGCTTGATAGTGCTTTCCATGACAAAATTTTTCCCAATATCCAATCTCAACCTTCCTGGCACACATAAACGTGCATGAGCACTTAAATATATGCAAATGTGGAGAGCACAGAACCATAGAATTTTAGAATTGTTAAGACTAGAAAAGACATAAATTATTTTTTGCCTCAATAGAACCTTGTACTTACTGCCTTGCAGTACTGCTGGAGATGCTGCTAGATGCCTAACAGTGAGCTGGCAGGGAAAACAAATGTACAGAAAATTGAGTGATATTTGAAAAAGTCTGGTTTCCTAGGTTATATGGTCTTTAGCCTCCCTCAGCCGTTATGTATTTTTGTTAAGTCACAGAATATTTATTTGAAATATCATCAAAAAACTCCTGACAGTTTGTGCACAGTCAGACTGGGACTCTTTGGCATGTGTTGCCTGAGCGCATTCTTTGTCTGGTCTTTGATACCAGCATGGAAAATGGCACCGGCAGAAGACGTTAGAAGCCCTCAGTCTTGTCTCCACAAAAAGAGTTATGCACAGACTAAGGAGTTAACAGGTCACGGAGCTTTTCTGTAACAGACTTAGAAAAGCAGAAACCAAGGTTATTTACTGTTCCCACACTCAGTGCAGTTTTAAATTGCTAGGTTAACTAGACATTCCTGAAAGAAATTTTCTGTGCACCAATGTATTATTTGTGGTCGAAGCAAAAATTACTTACAGACAGAGCAATGTTTCTTGCAAAAGAAAACTTCAGCCAATGGAATACTTTAAAATTCAGCTGTGAAGTCTGTTAGCTTTTCTCTGGCTGGGGGTTAATTTGATCGATACATTTTCTGCAGACAGGTAAAAGAAATGTCTCATTTGCTAAGTGACAGTGTCATGGATATATGACGTAAAGTAGAACATGTTCAAAAATTGCCCTTAGTTCTATTGCAGTTACTGCTAATGGCACTGAGGTGTAGTGTAAGCACACTGCAAGCCAACTGCTGATGTCAATTACATCCGTGTAAACAAGATTAGAAATTGGCTCGAGCCTATGGGTTTAAACATGACTGTCTTGAACTTCATTTTCAGGACAGATAATGTTTTCAAGGAAAACAACGCACTTGTTAATTTTAGCAGACTTTTCTCAGCACATTTTGGCAACAGTTCTAATATATTCCTAGCACTTGGCTTTATTTTACTGTTCATTGTATTGCCTGAGCAGCAGCACAAATCAGCCTGTCAGATGAAAAACTTCAATGATCAAAATACAGGTTTGAAGGCTGGGGACCAATAATGAGAGAAATGCAAACAACTGTCAATAAGCATGAATTTCATATTTTTGTGAATGACATATTTTCCTCTCTGGTAGGTCTGTACCAGGTCTGCTTCTATCCCATCTGCTATTCAACACTTAGGCTGCTTATTATTAGTTGCAGAAATCCATAACACATTTCAAACACATCAATGGTATCAGAAAACTTGCCATCATGCAGGAACAGGACAGTCCAACAAGATAAGAATAAATTTCTCTTCTCTGTCCACTGTAATCTTCTGGGATACTCTATGAAGGACATTTCTTTGACCTCTAGAGTAAGTTAAAGAAAACATACTTAAAGAAAAGAAATACCATTGGTCCTACATATGAAATATCTTAATACAAGCCTGAATATGTCCCAAGGAAAAATAATTAGGACAGCAAGAGTCTCAGACAACGTTTTAGCAACACTTACGCCTTCCTTTTGAGGCTTGGTGAGAGGCTTCAGTGATGGCCTTTAATAAAGGCATTGTTGCTCCTATGAATGTTACTGAGCTAACCCAAAATTCAGGCCGAAGATGTAGACATAAATATTCTTTCCAGACAAGATGAGAATTCTTGAAGTGCAATATTAAAGCAAAAAAGAGCAACCAAGTTGTCCTGGCAGAAGGTAAAGGCTCTTAAAAATGACCAGCAAGCATTCCAGTCCAACCCAGGACAACTAAGAGCAAGGAACTAGCTAAGGAACACAAGTATGCAGGTAAACATGAGAAACATCTAGTCACTAATGATAAACATTTGCCCCCTCACTATCTGGATTGTGTGCTGATCCTCCATTCACTTTCTTTTTTTTAAAGAAAAAAGCATTTTCTGTGCTATAATTTACAACAGCTGGAACCAGTTTGTGCGTATGCGTGCATGTGTGTATGTGCTGGACAAAAGAACATTACCAATATGAAAAGGAAAAGGATGGGCACTGTTTTTGGAACTTGGCTCCAAAGGGGATATATAATGATATGAGAAAGATTAAGTGAGTGGAGGAAGCTGGGGGATCTTCTAGACACAAGACTGCTGCAACATGGGTGGGCTCAGCAGGGCCTCGGCACATCCTGTGTTACCAGTGATATAGTGACCCTGGTTCAGAGATTTCACAGCACTGTGGAGCAAGAGGGTGGGTACATTCATTGCAAAGGTTTCTTTAGCCAAAATCATTCTGGGCTGCAGCCTGGCCAGTGACTGATAATTGTGTGCAGTAATTTCAATTTCTTTTACATAAACATAATGAGGTGTTGTTTATCATTTTCCTGAAAGTTTTGGGGTTGAGATATTGGGGAAAACAAACAAAGAGACACTTTGCGAGCTCTCTGAGCAGTAAATGGCTCCCTTTGGCATGCTCTGACAGGCCATTTCATTTTAGCTTTGCTGAATCAGCTTAATGGGGAAAACTCAAAACTCATTGCCAAACTCTTATGGCAATTTCTCTTTACCACAGTGGTCATAAACAGATGTTGTTATCCTCTGTACTGGGAACCAAATATTCCTTGGGGCAGGTTTGTGTAGGATGTACTACACAGAGTAATGCAGATTACTCTAAAATTAGGGAAAGGCTGAGAGTTAAGCATGTGCACAGTGGATGTGAACATTTGAGTTTGTCACATGGAACACACAGATTCCATCAAAAACTTAGATGTGTGACATCAGCCAACGTGGCACCAAAACACATCACTGCCTGCACTACACCAAACACAACTCTGAGGGGGCAGGGCAACGGCAATGCTGTTTCTCATATTTTTATCACATAAAATGCCCTAAGTGAAAGCAGGATATACAAATTACCCATCTTCCTTCCACAAGGCTGCTGCTGCAAAACGACACAAGAAGGCCATTTGTATGTTATGGGCTGTCTTCCACGGGAGGAGGTGCACCAAGCAGTTCCAAGCTTAGCAGAATTGGCCTTCCAAAGGGCATAACCTGACTCCCATTCCCAGCCCCAGAGGAAGGCGGAGGTTGTATTCAAGGTCTTAGCATTGGACTTTTGCTGCTGGATGTGGTACTGATGCCCACAATCATTCCTTGGGAAGAGTTCAGCTTTACTATGGCAATTCACGTGTGAGAAAAGTGTGATATTTTGAATGGCATACAGATAAGCCCTATTCAGTGTTCGGAAGATTATGTAATTATGCTGTTTTACAGATGATGATTTTTTTAATACAATCAAACACTGTGCTTGCATTTTATGACAAAGTTGCTCATGTATCACTATAAACCTTAGGAACTGCAGCAGCCACCAGAAAACACACGTGAAAAATTGTTTTTGGAGGAACAATCTTCTCATGATTATACATTAGAGCTGTTGGGGTAAACTCCCCATGAAACAAATATGACCAAAACTTTTGACTTAGAAGAACCTTGGAACAAAGTTTTGGATCTCTTCCTGACAGCTGAGCTTTTGAAAAAATCACCATCAAAACTGTCTAGGCCACCTACACCCTTCCTGCAACTCTCACAGGTGTGACCTGGAGTACAGCTTACTCCACTTGTGCATTTCTCACTCTTAGTGCAGCAGGCTGCTCCTTGAACAAAATCCCAGCAGCCTTTTATCCCTGAACTGCCCTGTCCTTGTCTAGAGATCAGGTAGCAAAGTTCTACCCTTTGAAAGAAAGGCAGGCTGGAGACATGCCCAGGGCACTGTCCCTAGTGGCTAACCCTCTTATAGTATTATCTGCAACATATTTAGCTGGAATGCCAGGGAAACCTCCCTCTCCAACCATCCAGGAGCCACTCTGGCAGTCACACTCACACCACCTAAAGTGGAATTGAGTCCCCTTCACAGCGACACACACCACACTCACATGGTGAGACCAGGTTTCCCTACTGGCTTGACCCCACGTTTCCCGTAGCAGACCCTCAAGACTTCTTGATCCTTAAAATAATAACGTAATCTTGGTGCAATAACTAAATAACAAAATAACAGCTCAAGCTGGGAGCCTCCAGACAGGGAAGTTTCCTTGACAAGGACATCCACAATGTGGGGCATCTTTCTACTTGGTTCTTTGCAATCCAGGGCTTAGAGCAAGACTCAGCACAGAGACAGCCCAGTACTGAAGGACAAATTTTTAGTTTTCAGGTTCTGAGGTGGCTAAACAAGGCTGAGCCTTGGTTGACTTTGCTGCACCCTGTGAAGTTACCAGCTTGTCTGAGCAGAGGAAGATGGAAGGCAAAGCACACCCTGATCACAGGCCACCTCAGCTCTGCAGTGCAGACCGGCTACATCAAGGCATGAACTGGATCCTCCAAAATCTCTAACATGTCCTCTTGTGCTTCCTGACCAGTAACTCCCCTCAATCAGACCCCCTTTGTCATTCATTTTGCCAACTTTGTACCAATTGCCCCCATGTCCAAAAGAGCTGTTTCCAGCAGAAAACCCATAATGGGGATCATGGCTTTTGATTAATATGCCCGTACATACTTTATGCCTGAATGCATGCCCTAATTTATGAGTAACAGCAAGGATGTATTCTCCAAAGAAAGTAATACTTGACTAAATTGTTCTCTTGACGTAAACCTGTAATTTAAAAATTATATATATTTAGAGTGCATGTCAAAACAGGAAGTTTTGCATTCCCAAAGCGGATAAAGATATTTCTGAACCTAAATATCTAGTGATACAAAATTGCCATGAAATGTCTCTCCCTTCCCTGGCTAACAAAACCACCCTTTACCAAATAAGCCTGCTATTTATGGGAGCACTTTGCTGTACAGGCAAGTTTGCTCTCATGGTCTCTTTCGATGGAGAGACTGGGGATTTTCACAGTCACCGTCTGTCCAAAGAGGATTTTGCCACTGGAAAGTGCAAGTACATCCACTGAAAGCAAAGCAAATCTGGCACTGGGAAACCATTTATAAAAGTTCAGGTAAGAAAGAATGTACGTGGGAAAATCAATTCAGAGCAGAGAACTAAGCACTCAGTGGGAGATACACTAAATGCAGAATTTTGCATCTTAGCTAACTGGGAGCTATCGACTCCATTCCTCCACCATGGGGGCTAGTCATAATGGAACCAGTCTCCGCATTAGCTCTAAGCCATCTGGCACAGCTGGTTTGGCTGCTGACAGACATGTGGCAAGGATCAGAGGCTGGGTGCTGTGATGCTACCGCAGGAGTGAATCTGAACATCAGGTGAGAAACATTGACAGCAAAATAAAACGCGTCATAAACAGTGGGGAGGAAAAAAGATTAAATTATGGCAGGGATCAGTTGATAGGACACGGTTGGTATGCTGTCTGACTCCTTGCTTCCACTCGGGGGGCCTCTGTGCAACCAAACCCTTCAGCAGGCAGGAATTGTGCCTGCACAGATTGCGACACAGAGATGTAGGAATCACTCCTCTCTTTCATCATAGAGTTGTCTGCCTGCAGCATTTGCCACCAAAGCGAAGTAGTCTGTCTCTAAAAGCATCTAGGAATTCACAAAGCAGCAAAATCTGCATGGATGCATGTGGCTTTACACACGCACGCACATAGGTATATATTGCATGTTTTATTTATAAGTCAGGACTTTACATAGGAACTGGTTACACAGATGCCAAAGCAATACCTCACAAAACGTGTTCCAACAGAAAAGAGTGAGTCTGGCAGGTTAGCAGCTAGAGACACTGGAACACCAGTTTTGCTAAAGACCTGAATCCCAGTGTAATTTCTGATTCACAATATTCAGGTATGTAACAGCCGAAGTAGTGACTCAGAAGAGACAGATCTGTTGCCTCAGTGCTCTTTTCAGTATTTTATGAGGCACAAATTAGCACAGAACTTTAATCCATAATTAATTCCATCGCAAATTCATATTATTATTGTACTATTCTCTGCAATTGCAAACCAGTAGATTTCTTTTCCATTGTATTTCTATATTTACTTCAGGCAATGTTGCATGACTACAAGTTTTTTTGGGGTAAGTGTCCTGGAGGGATCACCTCGTTGAGCTCCCTTTATTTCCCAGCAGTTCTGGACACATTTCTCCTTACAACGACAAAGTAAGGGAGATGACCTGATCCATGACCTGCCTTGGCAACTATTTCCTATAACTTCAGTTATCATACCTTGCTCTAGGCTAAAGGGATAGCACGACAATAAAAAGACAAAGAAACCCTATAGCACTACTGCCACTGCTGGTAAGTACAGGTGAAATATCCATAGGTGATCAAAAGGTGGGCTGTGCAATTCTACAGCAGTATGCTTTTTAAGTAATTTAATTTTATGTGTAACCCTGCATCTATCAAGAGGGCCCCTGAAGCCATAGATTTTAGAGAATATTTTGTATTTAATTATCTGGCTGTCAGAGTACGCACTTGTCCATTTGCTCTCCAAAACACTGCTGTAAAAAGTACTAAACATCCTCATCTGAGAGCTGCAGAATAGATCTCAAAAATGCCTAATGCCAACATCTGCTCTGCAGTTTGATTGGGCTTTGGTGAAACAGGTTTAGCCAAGTGTGCTTTACTTCTATGGCCTTGGATCCAGCTTGGATAAAGGTGCCTTAGACCAACCTAATGCAATCTCCCCTTTTCCAGACACAGCTTCATTAGGTCAATAAATGTTTAACCAAGACCATGCTAGTGCTCTCACACTGCCTAAGGAAAACACCACCAGCCCTCTCAGCATCCAGCTTCTCCATGAAACACACGGCTTGGTGTTCACTATTTCTTTTCAATGTATGTTGTTGGAAGAATACATTGTATTTGAAGTTTCCTGCCTTCCTAACTAAGGTGATTCATCCAATTGTACATAACAATTTTCTTCATTTCATGTAAGTCAACAGTACTTTGCTAACAGAAGTTACAGCATGTCTTCAGCATGTACTAGAAAGTAACCAGACGAACACCAGAAAAATAACAGAAATTACTTCAGGCACTTTATTCAGTTGCTTTTCACTTAAAAAAAAAAAGCTTACACCCTTGTCTGATGGTTTTACAGTCCATTGCACAATAACCTGTTATTATGTGACTTTTTTTTTTTATCACACTCACCTAAGGCAATATGAGCTCTTATAATTTAAATGAAATATTGAAACAGAATTTTCTACCAACTACACCATTATGAGTGATACTGATCTACAGCATCCTGCTCCTAGTTTATTTATAGGGGACAATAATAAAATATTCCTACTAACTCAATTGTTTTATGTCATGGAACAGAAATGCCAAAATCAAGGTCAAGAGTATGTCAGTGGTTTCATTTCCCCAGTGCTAACCCACAGTAAAATTTCTCAGGATACAGTCTGCTGGTCTCCTGCAAGTCATTATGTATTTAATTTTCTCCCAGTAAAGTGCTTTTCTTGAATGCAAAGTCTGTGTATTCTAGAGGTAAATACATTAAGATAAAAGGTTCAAAGAGTCTTTTTCTAAAGACATCTTATAATGTCTTGTAAGCTTCCTTATGAAATTCCAGTACAAACCCCAATCATGCTGTCTTCAAAAGAATTCCCAGTGCATTTTCTTTATTTGCACAAAGGAAGGAAGGAAAATTAAAGGAGAGGGGGAGGGGGAAACTGCGGTCAATATTATGGCCCTGCAGATTGCCAGAGTCAGACACTCTGGAATCCTCAGAGTGAAAAAAGACCTATCAGTCAGGGCACTGCATGGGAATTTGCTGGTATCTACTTGTCTTGGCTTCCAAGGCCTTCAGAGCATCTCATCTCTCAGATGTCATTCCTGCCAACTCCCCCAACACACAGCAAAGCCCAAGCACATTTTCTTCCAGCAAGTTCTTGTTGTCTCCTGGGTAGTGAGGAACCCTACTAGAAACAGCCCAAAGCTAACATCTCTCAAATCCCACCTCTTCCAGCACAACTCCCCTAAAATTACACTGGTGAGCTGCCATTACTGGCTGACATTCCGCCCAAACCTGTCCCACTGGTTTCTCTTGCTGCCTCCCAATCTCCTTGTTTTATCTACACATTATTCTGTTTTATAGCATGGGCTGCTTGGGGCAGGGACCGCCTTCACAGTGCTTGCACACCTCCTGAAGCCCTGGGATGGGGTGCTCCAAACTGCCAGTGCCCGAGATGTTCTAATAAAAAATAGTATAATCAGTCTCAGGAGGAAGTTTCACTTCTCTGCATTACAGAAAGTGGCAGGAAAGACTACAAAGGTAAAGCATTTTGCAGCAATCATCTTAACATGCACTTTGGCCTTTTTTTGTCTCTCTTCCAGGACTCCACCACAGAATTTTTGCCCCACTGCAGGCAGCTCTGCTGCACAAGAGCACACCTACAGCCCCACTCCAACAGGCTTGATGGCTCTGCAGAGCCCAGTAAAGGGGTAAAATAATCCTTGCTACACTTACGGTCGCTGTTAGACTGGTGTCATGCTCCTGGTGGCTGACTCACATTTCAGGAAGGCTGTGCTTCCCCCTCCAGCACCATTGGGTCCAGAGTTTCTGCTGAGGGCTGTCCCCTGCCTATGATGCAAACATTCCTCTCTGAAGCCCTGCCCACACATGCACCCGGGGTCTCAGATGGGTCCCAGTTGTTACAGTGCTGTTGTTTGTCCTGTGACTGGGCACTAGAGAACGTGGCTTATCTGCATGCAGATTTTGTCTCAAGAAAATAGGTCTTGCAAATTCACAGTCTGCCGCCGTGCATGACAAACAAAGTCTTCAGTGGAAAGGAAGAGCTCAGAAAATCATAGCCAAGATTTATGCGAAGTCGTAGAAAAAACTCCTGAAAGAAAACAGTTATACTTGCTAGCATTTGTGCTGTTTGCTTGGCCATGTCACACTGGCCCAAACCGGCTCAAAACGGACCTAAAAGAGTTTGTTCTCTGAAAGGGAGGCAAGGCATGCTGGGGGTAGAAAGGGTGGTAATTGGGTGCTCTGTAAAAAACCTGGTAACACGAGTGCTACACCTCTGCCTTCCTAGTGCCCCCCAGCAAGGGAAGGAAAAGGGGCTTATATTACCTAGACTGAGCGTAACTGGGTGATTTTTGCCTTTTTTCATGGTTATTTATGCATTTTTCATTGTGCAAACACAGATACAATAGCTGGGAGAGAAAATTATATGAGACTTCATCATATCATAGAATTATAGGATGGTTTGGGTTGGAAGGGACATTTGAAGGCAATATAAGCGGAGACATCTGACCTAAAGATGACCATAAGAAGATCTGACCTATGTCAGAGCCTTACCAAGGGACTGAGGGAAACTGGACATTAGCTATAGAGGGCATTCACAAGGATGAGCACATGGAGCTGTGGATTCTTTGAGGGAATGTAAATGGGAACAAGCAGTGTAAAATCAGACTGTACATACACAGAAGTCCATAATGGAGACCAAGCCCTCCTCTGAATATGCATGGTCCAACCACAGTACATTAGCCCTGGATAGCTCTGGCAGAAACAAGTCAGGCAGGGAGGGCAACACTCCTCCCAGCAGTACAGGAAACTTTGTGGGTCACAGTGGACCCTGCAGTTTAAAACAGGCTGGGATAACGTCTCACTGCCTTTTGGGTTGTGAGAAGGATTTGGTTTTGTGCTGGCTTCTCTCATCTGACAGCTGGTTACTAAATTATCTCAGCCACTAACTCCTTTGCGCACAGGGATTGTGCTGGTGATGTTCTATGGACCACCAGCAGCCATGGAGGAGATCCAGGTGCACCTCCAACAGGCACAACTGTATTTACTGGGCTCCCCTTGCCACTGAAAGACATCTAAGAGTTGAACATTTATATGCTCCAGACCGTGAGAAAATTACTCCAAAGCGACCTTTGTTTTACCTGCAGGTATACTGCCCTGTGCTGTGATCTTGTCAGATCTTGTTAAGTCATCAGCACCAGGGTAATCTTAGATGATAAAAGCCATAGAAGACCTCACTGCTGAGGGAGGCTGTGCCTGTAAAATCATGAAAATGGGAACAATGAGGCACCAGCATCCTTTTCTAACTCAGTTGACAAAGAACTTTACAGGACTCATTAGCAGCACATTATGGAAGGCTTGAGAAGAATTCCAGTTTTAAGATCCTACAGAAAAGAAACAGCAATGACTTAGGGCTGGACTGAGCTAACCACTTCATAAAAGCTGCTGTGTAGTCAGGCTTTTTGGCTTTTTGTTTGCTTGTTTGTTTGCTTGCTTTTTGTTTTTCTTTTCTCATTCTTTACTACCCTAACTTTAAAAGAAAACGGTGTGCATTGCACTATACAGTCTGCAGTTGTTTCCTGAAACAGATTTTAGGACACTTTGTTTAACATGGATGTAGACCTGGATGTTTCTTGGTCTTTGCAACGGGTTTCCACTGCTGTGCAGCCACCTCTGGAGCTGTGACACCTCCAGACCTCCCACAATGAAACCCAGGGAGCAGAAATCAGGAAGAAGGTGTACCAGGCTGAATTTTTCTTTCAAAGTTAGAGGATGTGCCTGACAGCAGCAGTGAAAAGTGAAGGCACAGAAACAGTCTCTAGGTGTCAAGATGTCTCTGTCACCTGCCAGCAAAGCCCTGTCCAGTCCCAGGAATCTTGGAGGGAATGGAGATAGGAATATCTGTCCTGCTCAATGCATCTTAAAGTGGCTAGATCGGGTGCCAGGGACTGAAAGGAAATGAAAACAGTTCTCATTAAGAAACATGATCTTATAGGTGCCCCTTACAGTAATGCCACCACAAAAGTTGCTCTGTAACCCCAGGTTTTTCAAGGTTTGGAAATATAGCTAAAAATCCTTGGTTTTCATTTTACCCATTTTGAGTCCTTGTGACAATAGAACAGAGGGACAGCGTAACCCTCTGCAGCAGCCACAGCTCAGTGAATGTGTCTCTGTACCCAAGGAGGAGGTTGCAGATTTGCCAGCATGAGAAGTGTTAGCTCTGGGACCTTACTCTGAGCTCTGCCAAGGTGAGCTGGCTACACAGGAGCTAAGGAATATATTTAAATAAGCTGATGTGACAAGGGAAGACAGTCACCTCCACAGAAAAATGATTTACCACCTTTGTGGAAATGCAGATATACCTGCAGAAGTCATGGCTGGCTGCAGCAAAGAGAGTATCATCTCTCAAACTTCTTGCAAGGTGAAGTTAAAAAACAACAACAAAAAATCAATATAGATCTATAAAATAATAGCCTCTGTGTGACGGCTAGTCATGTCTACTCACAGAAAGTAGACCTGTTGGGATCCAGCAGTCCTTGTTACACAAGGAGGAGGAAATCCAAGTCACCTCACTCAGCTCAGTTAATCTCCACTAATTAATGAAATAAAAGCCAAAGCCCTGAGCACTTAGGAACTCGAGATTCCAGATGCTTTAAATATACAGGGTGGTTATAAAGCTACCATGATCCTTTCATACTGAATCCTAACAGGTATTTTCTCGAGCTTGAATGTTTGGAATTCAGTAGGTTAGGGATAATTACAGAATAATAGAGATGGAAAACTTTGTCATAATGGAAAATACACAGAAGGGGATATAATCCTGAAACTTCAAGCCCTGGGCGTATTTCTGGAAAATCTTGTCAAAAAACCCTGGTGTCCTGGACATCCAGGGGAAACCACCCACAAGGTGAGCATCGGACAGCCATCTCTCCTTCCAGCCCGTGGTCTGTGAATGCCAAAGAATGAACTCTGAAGGGATGGAGACCTGTGCAAGAAGTGAAGAGTAAAAAAGCCTAAGGAAGAGAGTATGTAAATGGAGCACAGAGATCACTCCCAAAAGGAAAGACAAAAAGATGTTCATTTATCATTTAGGGCAGGGCAGTGGGGGTGCATTAGTGGGTCGTGGCCAGAGAAAGAGAGCACAGGTCAGACTGGTAGGATGACGTTTTGCAGATAGTGTCCAAAGAAAGTATCTTATTCACATTTGTTGTGGATCCAGGGAGAAATGAGAGAAACGGTACAGAGGGCATTATCCTTAGAAACTGGACGGAAGTTTCCCAGAATGCTGAGAGTGTGAGTGTCTATGAGATTGGAACAGTTCCCTCAAAATGTATTCCAACTGAGTAAACCTTGGAAAATGAAAGAATTTGTTTTGTTCGTGCTATGTTAAGTTAGCTGTCATTAAAATTAGTGGTTGGCGCTATGCAGTTCCCCATTTTTCTGAGCATAAAACCTGAGTGATGGATCAGATGCTGATCTAGGCTGCAGAGACACAGCAGCAGGGTGGGATCTGTTCCTCAAGGTTTTTCTACAATGCTTCTGAAGCTGGTTGAAATATAATGAGTTCACGAATAGAAAAATATTCAATGTTGCCAGCTCTTCTCCAGCATTCAGTGGTGTTTCTCCCTTATCCCTGCTGCACCATGCAGGGCTGGCAGCTCATCTCTTCTCTGCGGGAGTGGAGCCACAGATCTCCCCCCAAGTGAAGCAAGCTTCACATATACTCAGTTTGCACAAGTAATTACAGCAGGTTTGTTGCTCAAGAGTACAAACAGCCCACATTTTTAATGATTGTGCAAGAAACTTCACCGAGAATAAAGCCTGAGCTTCAGAGGGCTGGGGATTTTTTAAGTGTAAGCTGCAATAAAAGTTTCCATAGCTGTTTTGGATTTCTAAACCAGCCTTTCTGTTTGTAAACACACAGACAGCAGAGAGGTTGTCCTCCCTACCCTCTCCCAGGCAGAACCATCTCTCTGCTTCACCTCACCGTCTCCAAGCTGCCTGCTGGCTCTGGAAGCTGCCTGGGAATGAGATAGCAAAGGCCCCGTGGACAGCAGCTAAAAATGCCTGGAAAAGCAGTCCTTGGTGGGCAGATGAGCAGACACTGTCTGTTTCCCCTGTCTGTGACCACTGCACGCCTGTGCACAGGGAGCCCTTGTGTTCAGAAAGGAAAGACAAGCTGCAAGGCACCATGCTAACTGTTCCCAGGATTTCAGTTCCATTTTTTCAATTAAGACCAGGGATTTTCCGTGTAACTGAATGCTAAATCTTTGGGGTTTGTGGTTGCTTAGAGAGTCAGGTATCAGCTAATCAATCAAGACATCTTTAAGCATGGCTACAGATAAATGAATTTTAGGTGTTGAGATTTCACCTTTGAACTTTCCTTTACTAAAGTTATTATAACTGGGCCAGACAGGAACACTGCTGGTGCTGGCTTTGGGCACAGTGTGTGTAGTTTCACCCTGCAGGCTGGGCAGTGCTGCTGCTTCCATGACTTCCCTGCAAACCCTCTCTTGCTGGCCTTTGCAGCTGGGCTCTGCTGTGCACAGGTACTTCATGCCAGCCTGGGAGAGCAGTGTGGCTCTACCTGCTTTTGTCAGGATAAGGCATCTCCTTGAGACAAGCTGGAAGTCCTCCCTTTTCCTTTTCAAATTTTCTTTCCTTTTTTTCCCCCTTCATTTTGCTCCCATGGCTTGCACATAAAATGAGAGGAGCTCATTGATTACACAGTGATGCAGACATGAGCTGAGGGGAGCCCAATTCTGCTCCTTGCTCCCATTTGCCCTGGAGCAAACTGGTGTCAAACTGGGGAGCCATGCCCAGGCTCCATCAGCCTTCAGGCTCAATTGCTCATAAGTGGAGAATGTACAGAAAGGACAGAGGGACCTGGGGCTTTGTGTCTCCTCAGACACAGAGCCACTGGACATCAGCAGCAGCAAGGCCCCGTTTCAGAATATTCCCATCTCCAGCTGAGATGGCTGCTGGCTTTTGGTAGTGGAGGTTCTGGTGAGTCACTGTTATAGCTCAGCTCCAGACATCCTTTCACTCATGTCCCTTACCTTTCCTGGTCAGGAACTTCTGAGTCAAATGAGAGAGGGTTTTTATCATTGGAGCTATACTGTTCAGTTATGGCTTCAAAAAGTTTATTATTAATCACTTATTCCTTTCAACTTTTCCCAAAGCATAAAAAGTAGGACATAGCTCAAGAGACTAAATAGTTCAAAGATGAAACTGGAGCACACAGGCATATGGAAAATCCAAATGAAGGAAGCACCTAAATCTTTAATTTAGATGCGTGATTTTGTAGCATCTCCTTTTGTGGACATTGTAGGGAAATTAGGTTTTACAGTGACCCATGAATGTGAACAGGTTGTCAGTTTGGTAGGTCAGGATAAGAGTAGCAGTCCATAAAAGTAGGCGATATCGAGAAAGAGGGGAAGGGAAGGGAAGGGAAGGGAAGGGAAGGGAAGGGAAGATGACAAAAAGAGCAGCAGCCTCCATCTGGAAGATAAGAGCAAGAAAAGAGAAGTAGTTGAATCCCACATGCAGACACAAAGACATGGAATATTCATCTGGAAAAGAGAATTTCAGAGACCTTCGAAGACTAAGCATTCAGATGAGGTGACTTTTTTTCTGAAACAGCATGGCATCAGAATTTTTCCTTAAGTATCTGGCATCAAAATCCAGGCACAGGGTAGACAGCAGAGGCTTGCAGGAAAGCCCAAGCATCCCCAGGTGAACTTAATCTGTAGAACTGGCTCTGTGTATTTGGACACAATTGCAGCAACAAGGACTGCTTCAGCAGGCTCGTATGGGCTGAAAACTCAATGTGAGAACGCAGAGCATGGAAGTGCTGACAGGATAAAGGCATCCTCACAGCGTTTGAACCCGGTCCAATGCTAACATAAGTAAAAACCTCTGGAGAAGCTGTTCTTGTTGAATTGCAAGTTGCTTTTCCCCCCCTATTTAAATAAGCCAAAGTAGTTAAATTGAGATGATAAGAATCTGAACTTTAGCAGTGAATTCTACCTTTCAAAAATAGTTATTCAAATTCTTACTTCATCAGGCTTTAGGAGGTAACACTTTTAAAGAAATAGAATGTGGAAAAAAGTCCATTTGAAGGTGCTGGCTTCATCTGCATGGCAATGAAATGTTCTCAAGAAAGGCGTTTACTTTTAATTAATAATAAAGCAAATGCAAACCACCATAGGCCACATTTGAGAAAATGCTGCAGTTCAAAGTGAGAAAAGACTTTTATTAAATGAAATTGCAAGTGAATACCATTAAATACATGTCAACAACACCATTAGAGCAATTTATCAACCAGCATAAAGAAAGCATACAATCACACAGGCGAGTTATGGGCATAATAGATGTGTGATTGTATTTTTGCACTTTGTCTTCAGAAGAGATAAGTCTCTCCACAACAAAAGACCACCAGCTCAAAAGCAAACCCAAGCCCTAGCAAGGAGGGGCTAACCCCAACCTAGAATGTTTTTGACAATACCCACTGCAAGGATTTAGCACCCTGCTCTTCACCGGTGGGATTTTTTATGCTCTTGTCACGTTAGGTTGTATTGTCGTGCCTACAGCCCATGCCTCCATTAATACTTACCTCTTGTTAATGCTGCCTCCTGTCCCTCAAGCTTAGATAAGCCATATCCTCACATGACCCAGGGCCTCTGCAGCCATGCTGCATGTCCCACTCTTGCACAGAAAAGGGCTGCAGCCAGGGAGGATGCAGACTTTGAGGTCAGAGGATGGGTAGTGCCTGTTTCAGCCAGGGATGCACACAACCCCTGCAGCTGACCAGCTGGTGTTAGGGAGAACAACCTACAGGTCAGGTCACCCATGCATCAATGTGCCACCTGCTGAGAACAGCACAGAGGGTTGGTCTGGGTTTTTTAAATTGCAACTCTTCATCTATTTCTCTCTTTGGTCCACTTCTCCTTGAGCTTGGAGTTATTCCTCTAGGCTAGGTCTGCCTCTTCTTGAAGAGTAGAAAACCTGTAGTGTACCATGGGTGCTGTGAACAGCAAATATGTATAAAGTCATAATAACAACAAACTTCTGGGACAATTTCCAAATCCACCCCCACACAGCTAGCACTATAAAGAAAGGTTTACCAGCAAAAAAACCAAAAACCGACCAAATAACAAAACAAATAACCAAACAACAACAAAAAACATGCAAATAAACAAGAAAAGAACAAGAAAAGTAAGGGAGAGAGCCTGAGCACACCGCTACTTCCAGCCTCCATAGTGCTCAGCCTGAGTGCGCAGACCTCCAAGGACACTCCCCCAAGGAAAGCTGGTGCTGACTTTTGTAAAGATGAGCCTTTCTATTTTATTTCCTTTTGCTCAGAAGGAGAAAGGAGTGCACAGTAATGCTGAACCTGTTCAGCTGCATCAAGAAAAAGGGAATGTTACTTGGTCTATTCTCTTGCTCAGATGTGCTCTCCCTTCCATTCGTAAGTATGTTTAGATGGCAGGAGCCACTATCCAGGGGGAGCAGGGGGCAGTGATGTTGCAGGAGGAAATGCTAAATATAAGAGTGGCTAAATGTAAGCTTGGTGATCTCAGCTCTGTGTGAGATAGAAAAAACAAGGACTATGTTCAGCTCCACCAGGCTCAACAGCAAGGGCATAAAATGCTTCTGAGTGGGCTAAACAGCTCCAAACCCAGAAAAAGACACTTGAGTCGCTGAGATTATACTTAATTGGTGTTGTGGGAAGGCAGCCTCTCTGCAAGGCAGCCTACGCTGTCCCCTCGTACAAAGCCTTTTCATGAGCTACAGGGGACATACTGCCAAACATCTTCCCAAATACCAGCCTTATAATGTCATCTCAGGAAACAGAGGAGCCTGAAGCCACCAGGACAGTCTCACTGCCCTCATGGTCTGTCCCTGCCATCCCTGCTCTTTCTGCCCTGAGACAATTTTCCCCTGTTCCCCACACCCCAGCCCTCCTAGGCTTGATGGCGGCCTCATCCTACCCCCTGTAGCAATGTGAGTAGCAGCATGGGAAATGTTTTCATGTAGGGAAGGACCCATATCTTCAGGTCTTGTTCAATCACTTGTTCAGGATTCATCCCCAGCTGCGAGGAAGCTGGGTTACAGCCGCACAACCCCCCAAAGAGCAAGACAGCACCGATACTTTGTCCAAGCTGGCTTTCCTTGCAGTGATAGCAGGCACACACAACTCTTCATCACTCCAAGAGGCCAAGCTTCCCATTTTGTCTCTGTCAGCATCTGTCTGTGCCAGGCTGGTCTGACAGCAGGATTTCGACCTAAATAAGCTACTGCCTCCTTAGCACTGCTCAACCTGCTTGGAGTTCATCCAGCTAGAAGTTATGTTTAAAATAGGATTCCTGATATTTGCTGGTGAGACACTGGTAGAGAGACTTACACACGAGTTCCAGGGAATTAGGTGACGCATCTGTTTCTCTGTGCTTGATCTGCTGCTAATGGCAAATTTCCAACAGGAAAACTATATTTTTTGCAATTTTGTCATTGGTAGTTTCCCCCTCTTGGTGAATGTCACCACAAACCAGAATGATGTGCCATCTAGACATGGACGAGTCACGAACTCGCTTAGGACTTTGTATTACGCAGAAGGGGCTATAACTTCCCTCCCAATTTTTCATGTCCCTGATTAACTTTTGCATGGAGCAAGGAGCAAGGGCTTGGCTGGACCTCATTCACGTGTGCATTTGTGCATGTTTGAGGTGTATCTGTGCACAAATAAATGTACCATCTATGTTCACAGCCAAATGCTTGACTTAAACACACAAAGCAAGTACAGATGTCCCAAAAAAATGAGAATGATTTTGCTGGGGAAGGGGGGTGGATGGCTTTTTTCTTTTTTTTCTAATTGGGCTTTTATGTGTTGAAGGTGTGGTCCAGTTGATTTAGCACTTCTTTTTCTCCAAACGAACCATTTTACTATTCTTAGTGTATTTTCTCAACTTCGAAACTTGAACCTAAGCCTCTTTTTCCTAACCATGCCTTGAAAATTAAAGCACTTGGAGCCAGATGCTGAACTAGTATATACATAGGAATGCATCATTTTGTTTCCTAAAGGGTGCTTTTTCAGGAACCCTGTTCTGAGGCCAGGCAGAGCAGAGCAAGTTCAACCAGGCTTCTTCCAGGGGTCATTCCAGCTGAAATTTGTGGTTACATGAGCCCAGCCTAGTGGCTCCTAACTGGTGAGACAGTGATTCTCAAGGGAATTAACTCTACCAACACTGTTTGCTGGAGCTGAGAGCACTGGGGAGGTGCCCAAGTGGCCCTGGGCAGAGCCAGCCTGCTCCAGCCGTGCTCCTGGCCCCAGAGTCAGATGGGCTGAGACGTGGAGTTCTGCCAGGGTCCTATGGTGAAGAGGGCTGGGAGAAAGACGACCTTTGGGGGCTGTAGCTGCCACGTACACGTTGTGAAATGCCTCTCTCATAGAAACAAAGGGGCTGCTGCATATAAAGCAAAGTCCCCAGTGAGGAGTGCTGCAGATGGTATGAGAAAAGGTCCCCAGTGCAGAGCAGAAGAGCCCTTTTCCTCACTGTGTTGTTTTCAGCATTCCCGCAACAGTTTGCCTTTTGAGCTCAGCCTTGCAAGCTCCAAGGCAAATCAACAAGTTCAAGCAGGAACCTAATTCAAGCTCTGAATAAAACCCATACCTGACAACTTTAATTATTAGGCTGATGCGTCATATTTACATTAATTTGAGCACTACTTAGATTCAATTACAATAATTCTTCCATATATTCATTCTAAGACATTTCAATGACTTAGCAGATAGCATGTATAATCAAAGCTTAGCTGAAGAAACAGGTTTGCTCTCCACAAACATACTGTTCCTCTACCTGGGTGCTGACTACAGCACCCTGTGCATGGGTCTGCATGGATGTGCCTAATAGGCTATCAGCATCTGGAACGGTGTCAAACAAGAGGTACCGGAAAGCTCGTGAGCCTTGGCCATAGTCCCAGGATCAAATTACAGCCCCTGTGGTGAGGGTCCATGTTCACCTTAACATGTGCTTTTGCAGTCTGAAAGTACTCCTGGATTCCTCTTCTGCTGTTCATTCATCATCCTGCAGCGATGCCCAGCCCAATTTTTTTCATCAGCAGCTGGCCAGAAGGTTTATTCCAGATGATCTTGAAGTCCCTTGCAACCCGGTAGTCTATGATTCCATGATTCCAGGTGGTATTTGGCTCATTCTCCCTGCCCTTTCCCTGTGTGTTTTTCAGGAACAAAACTTATATCTGCTTGATGCAGAGCATGACTAAGCACTCAAGCAGAGTGCCACACCATGGCACCATGTCACAATCTGTTCTAGTGGTTTGATAACTCCTAGGTATAGCTGGTGTTGCTTGTGACTGATAAAGTGTTAAATGATCTGCATCCCCAAAGTGGAGAAACTGTTCTCCTCTTCCTACTACCAACACCCCAGGACCATACTGTCATACTCATGAGCTACAGAGTGAAGAGTGAAAGCTACTGCCCAGGTGTTTTCCACCCTTTTATTTGGGTTTCTTTTGCTCACTTGGTGTAGTATAAAGAGTTGAGATGTATGGCAAAGAACTGATCTTTCCCCAGGCATTATAGATAGGGCACAGGCAAACAAATTTTACAGTCCAAGTACTATTTGGAGACCTACATCCCCTACATCACCCTTGGAGACCTACAAAACTTCTCATTATGTTGGGGGGGACAACAGTGAACAGAAAAGCCCTCCCTCTGGACATGAATTTCACTCTCAAGGTAGGAGAGAGCAAGTAAACTGGGGCTACTTTAAAATCTAACAAAAGTTCTGCGTGTCTCTGATTGTGCTACACTTTTTCAGCGGTGGGGAGTAGTTTCCTGAGCAGTTCGTCTGCCCTGAGGAAGGTCCCGATTTCAAAGGAAGCAAGAGCTGGCTCTGAAAGTGACTGTTTCTCATCAGTTATTTCCGTGCTGTTTGTTCCTCCCAACATCGTTCTGTCTGTCCGAGCCGCCCACACCGCTGCCGCCCGAGCGCCGCGGAGCCGCAGTCCCGGGCGGGGGTCCCCGGCCGCGCCCCCGCGCTGCAGTGGGGGGTTCGCTCCACTCGAGGGAGCTCCTGCTTCTGCGTAGCCCAAATCAAACCCTCGCAGCACCTTCAGGCAAAATCCTGCCGGTGACAAACCCTCTGTGCCGGGGGAGGGCTACACGCAGGGACTCCTTTCCTCCGGAAGGCTGAGGAGATGCCTGTGCCGGAGCCTGAGATACTCCTGGGTGCGGTAAGGCGTTTCCAAACCTGTTGTGTTTCGTCCCGAGGTGTCCAGGGCTCTGGCCACCCATCCCGGCGGCTGGGTTGGCCACGGCACCCATCGCACTCCCACCTGCCTTGTCACCGCAGCTGCTCCAGCTGAAGCCCTGCTGAATGAGGGCGTGCAGCGACCATGCGGGAAGGGGCAGGTTCCCAGGAGGAGCTGACTGGCACGGCTCATAGGATCTCTGAACTATTCAAAAAAGTAGACTTGAGGTACAAGGCCTGCTTTGGCTATTTCTTAATCAGGAAAGATTGACTTTATTGTGTCCTGCACTGTGACTTAGCTCTGAAGAAGACTGCATTTTCCCATGGAATCACTCTCTCAGGAAGCTGACTGTATATAAAGGGAATGACTGAGGAGATAATTTCATTCCTTTAAAAAAAATCCCTTATGTCACAGATCCATGCCTCAAAGCATCGAGACAAAAATAGGGTTTAATCAACTGCTTAGAAAGCATCTGCACCTTTGGCAGGACAGCGTTAAGGGAGCAGCTCCTTGCAACTCTGGTCAGCCAGGAATCCCAGCAGTGCAGATGCTTTTGGAGAAGGCCAGAGGGCAAAATCCATCCCTGGCTTCTTTAGAGACAGTTAAACCTGATTCATCCTGTCTCCAGCCACTCCCTGACTTGTCTTTGGAAAGCCAGCACACACCGAGGGGAGGCATTCCCCAGCCAGGGTCAGGTGTCAGAGGCAGCTTCTCCAGCAAGCCGGTGTGAGTCAGAGTGTTTGGGAACTGCTCCAAGCTATTGGAAAAAAACAACTCCCAAATTAGCTGGGGTGGCTCCCAAGCGAATCCACCTCCGCGGGGAAGGAGGTGATCTAATGAAAGCGTGCGGTCAGAAATCAAAAGAGCCTGGAAAGCATTCCAAGCTGCATAATAAGATTTCACATTTCATATCTTCAAAGCATTAAGTGAACATTATCTAATTAATCCTCACAACACTCCTCAGAGATATTATCCCTATTTCACAGACAGAGAAAGCAAGGCACAAAGTTAAGTCACTTGCCTGAGGCCAGAGAAGGGAGTGTCGAAGCTGGGATTAGAGTCCAGGAGTTCCTGGCGCCCAACTTTTTCCTCAGACTACTGGGTCATGTGTCTTCCCTGCAGGGGAGATAATAATGAGCCCATAATTACCCATACAAATTCCCAGTGACCAGGCTAACCCGTCTGTATAAAGCTATTTGTAATTCCAATAAACACGCCCACAATTTAGCTGCCTCCATGAACTACCAGTACTCTCTCAGCCATAGGAATCCAGACCTTCAAATAAGGGCTATTCTTTCACAGAGCAAATCTCAGCTCTGACCTATTCCAAGGGCCATTGCAGAACATCTTGTCACTTGCAAATCCCTAGTGACCATCCATGTATGGCATGCGTACTGTGAGCTGTTGTGGCAAGGCAAGGTTTGTGGAGAGAGGGAACAGAGCTGGAAAAAATGGACAAGCCCTTTGGGCACACATGCCCTTTTCCAAGCCTGATGCAGAAACTGAAACTTTTTGCTCAGTACAGGCTGAAAGCAACTCCTCATCATCAAAGGAGAGGTTGTGTGGTCAACTGCATTGCTCAGCTCTGTCTGTCAGTCTCGTAAAATAAATGACCCCTTCTGCAAGTAGACACAGTTCCCTGAAATGGCCTTGAGCAGACTCGCTGCAGCGTCACTGGAAAACTCAGGGCACCCAAAGTGCCCCACGCCTTCAATTCTTTCCCTGTCCTGCCCAGGAGAAGAGGGGAGTAATCTGCAGCCTCCCTGCTGCTTGAGCTCCTGCATACATCCCAAGGAGATGGCTCTGCTAGGAGGCACCCATTGTGCCCTGTTTTTCCATCACAATGAGGCCTCTGTGAGTGTGCGAGGGTGTGCCCATTTGGCTGTGTGCCTGTTCTCCTATGGTGCTCTGTGCCCTCTTCTACCAATATATTTGAACCCAGTGAGCTGGTCTTCCCAACCTGAGGCTCAGTCATTGTGTACCCTCCACCACTCAATGTTTTTCTGCTGTCATTACAGCAGGAACCCTGTTCCATAAAGCCTCTATCACCCCTACCCAAACCCAACTTATTGTTACTCCAGAAAAGAGATCACCATGGAATTCCCATGGAGGTGTGGTACACTGCTGTATCACACATTGTTTTAGCTGAGACTTGAATGTTTGCCAGGCTCTTTTCCCATGCTGTGGTGTCTACTCTTGCTTGCAATGTACTTTACCAGGGACACATGGCTCTTGTCACAGACTAGCGCAGCACCCCACTAGACATTGCGAAACATAGAAGTAGCCCCTCTTCATGCCAGTCAGCCTCGGTGCTTGGGTCAGACAGCTCAGTGATGTCAGGGCTGCTGCAAGAACTAATAACAAACTTGGTTTTTGGTGGTCAAGATGCCTATGGCTGCCTGAGGGCAGGACAGCATTTGTGATGGGCAGAGACACAGCAAGCTGTTCTGTCCCCTCCACCAGGGCCAGGGGTTGGGCTTGCTCCTCTAGAGCAGCACAGTCATAAGGACTTCTCTGAGTGCTTTTTCTCTAGGCACATGGACACTGTTTCCCAGCCAGGCAATGCCACAGGTAACTGCCTACAGCTCCTGGAGGTTTGCTTCTGCCCGGGCACCAGTGTCAGAGATCCTCCCATGCTGCTGGAATGCTGCTTAATATTTCCTCTGATTCACAGTGATGTGCAGAACCCCATCTGCTATTTTTCAGTACCTTAGGCAATATTTCAAAACCAGGCCAGGCCAGCAGTAATGCTGAGCTCCAGATAATTTGGGCTGGTTGAAAGCTGTCCTACACTGGCCACATTACATTCTTAGACTACTGGCCCCTTGCCTTTGGGACGTCTGGGGTTTAGAAGAGACAAGGGAGGATGGAACAGCCTTGGGGAGACAAAGGAGGCCACAGAAGTGTCCTCAAAGAGGTAAAAAAAAAGGCTAGGAAGGGGTGTCAGCAATGAGTTTTCCTCCGAGAAGGGCTGAGCACTCACAGACTGTCCGCGCTGTGTAGGGTGCAATGCCACCTTGTCACTGAGGAGAGAACAGAAGGGCGTTTCAAAGGCTTAAAGTAACCATGTCTGTCAAGCCCCACAGTACCACATCACATCCCCAATGGGCTGCAGGGCAGACCAGCAGCAGGATTATAATGGAGCATTTGGGAACATGCACAGCTCTTCCTCAGCCAAGACCCCCCAGTAAAGACGATCACTTAATAGCAGAAGAGGGACCACTCGGCATTTAGGGGTGTATTTCTCAGACTTGTTCAAAGCCTGCCCTGGTCCCAGGCTTTTAGTGCACCCAGTTGAGGAGTCTCATTGTGATGGTTGTGCTTTCAAGCCAGAGCAGTGGCTCCTGCTGAGGGCCAAGTGCTTTGCACAGTGAACTGCTTTGGTGCTGCACTGAAATCAGAGATGCTGCTCTTTGGAAAATCTGGCTTTTCCTTTATTTTTTATTATTTCTTATAACGGTTTTTATTTACAGATCCAGCTAAAAGTATCATTAAAAGAAATTAAAGGCACATTTTGTTCACTAAAACACTTCATGTAATTTTGTTTTTTTAAATTATGGTAAATGCACATACACATGTATCTTATCCAACCTTTTTATGAGCAGATTTACTCTTCTGAGGAATCAAATTGCCTTTTCCTCACTTTTTTGATCCAAGGACCAAGAACTCCTGTGAAAGAACTTGTATAATTAGTTTATCAAGTCATAGATATGTTTTCACTTCAGTAACTGCCAGAAGAGCTTCTGGTTGGCTCATCTCCTACTGAGCTCTAACAAAAAAAATATGTGTATGTCTGTGTATGTCTCTCTCCCAACATGCAAACCTTTATATAAAAAAAGATTGACAATAAATGCTGACAGACAGGAACTAGATTATTCCAGAAATACTGCAAACCATACAAATATAACATTTTTTTCTGCAAGTGGTATGGTTTAATGACATAAACCGATAGTATGAAATGGCATGTTAGAGGCTCATTAGACACTGTCAGCTGTAAGCATTTCAGCATGCTGTATTAAAAACATCTGCTCAAAGGAAAAAATAGCATTAAAAAAAGAAAGGAATGAAAAGTTGAGAACAGCCTCACATCCAATTTGTTGTCTGGTAGCTGCCGACGCTAGGAATGACCAAGACCTCCCGACTTCAATAAGCTAAATCTAGCGAGAGCCAGATCCTTGGGATCTGGGCACGCTATGCCTCTAGTTACACATTTTGCCTTATATTCCCTGGCTCGTGGAGCATGTGTTTTGTGGAATGTCTTCATACAGCTTTCCCATGGGAGGAGGTTCCAATTAGTAATATAACCACTGCACTACCAATATCTTCTTACCAGTTCTGATCTAGAAGATTTTTCACTCAACATGCTCAAGACAGGTTTGAGACATGAAGAGATCCTGAGATGCAAAGGAAGACTAAAATGTTTTCTTAGGATTTTATGTAGTAATGGGAAAATACATGTGGAGTCGATCACCCAAAATCCAGATGCAGCTACTGTTTGGCATCTGCTTCTCCTGTTTCTAATTTTGTTTTTCCTGAAGCTGAGTTGCCATACCTTTGGTGTCCTCAGCTACCAGGTGCTGGCATGCAGACAAGGAATCCAGGAAGAGGTGACCTCATGGTGCCTCTAGCCAAATAACACAAAAGGGTTTAAAAGACCCAAACAAACCCCACCCCTCTCCCCATCCTCCTAAGCTGAAGCCATGAGCTGTTCTTGTCTCCAGATAGGGACACTTCAGAGGTCAGCCTGCTGGTCTCAGAAGGCTCCTGAGCCCCTCGGCCATCGCAAAGCAGGGAGATGAGTCTCAATCATGGGGATGGGTAGGAGGAACCCTTGCAGAGAACCAAATCACAGAGGGACTGGGGTGAAGCATTGCAGTTTCAGTTGCTAAACGAATGACTTGCAGCCATGGATGGAAGCTATTCTTCCTATTTTGCTGGAGAAAAATATACCACTGCAAACTAAAACTGAAATTGTAATACTTTGTGAAATGCTGTTCTGCTTCCTAGATAGAACTGTTAGTGTTTGAAGATGGGAAATGTCAACAAGAAGATATGTATGTGCAAATTTTCCTTTATGCAAAATTTTTAATTCAACATTTTTAGTGCCATTTCATAAGAAAACTTTCAGGATTTCCAGGTGACTCTGGAAGCATGAGCATCTGATGTGTGGAAATTAGACTGAAAAAGAGCATCAAAGATGTTCTCCAAGCATCTCGGGTTTCTCACTCCTTACTAGACAGAAAACCTGAAAAGGAAAAATGTCTCTAATGGAAACCCACTGAAATGTAGGAAAGCTGAGCAAGCAAGTTATGCCATTGAAACAGGAGACTCAGTCTCTCTGGAGAATGGGATGAGCCTGAAAGTTTAAAAGCACAGCAACAAGGTCAGATTCCTGACACTTCAATTGCCGACCATGAGCTGAGCTCTCTGTATTCTCAATATGCCAAGCAATGCCACTGCATATAGCCCTCATGAAAGAAGGTTTCATTCCTTTACATTTTCCCCAGCCAAACCTGCACATATCCATGGACAGTCTCTGCCTCAGATGACATGTAACTGGGGCAGGTGTAGCAAGGACTGAGCTGAAGACACAGTGGCTGTTTATTCATCTTGTCCAAAGCCTGCAAGGACATTGTGGTAGCTCTCCTTTCACTTCAGTGGATTTTGGCCCAAGCCAGAGGGAAGGGAAACAAGACCCACTACAGCTACTGATCTGTTACATCTACACAGTACTTCTGCCATGGAGATACATTCTCTTTGGCATTTAGTGTGTCACTGGAAGAAAGTCGTAACACAGGAACACAACTTTTTAATATTTCTCATTTTTAGAGTCTCTCAAGCTGTTAGGAAAGGAAACAAAATCTCACAAAACATTTCACCAAAGTGCTGCTCTTGAACATCAGTTTTACTTGCAGCAGCCCATTTGCTCAAAGCCATCCTTCAACAGATATGAAGTAACTATTCTTCTTGCCAGCCCAAAGTGAATTTCATGGGCAATTACTTCCTGCTTCCATCTTGAACCAAGGACTCACAGAAAGATTTATTTCTGAGCAAACATCTGAAAGCTCCTCCAGTTGTGTCTAAATATTTATGTTCATGTCTACATAGTAAAGATTGCATCTCATATGAAAGAAAGAGGTACAGACAAATAAAGGAAGTCTCAGTGACAAAGGGAAGTGATGAAAATTGTCAACCAGTTTGAAGGTTAGACAAACGGCTTCTGAGGCTCAGATCACAGCACAGTAACTTCATTGTTGCTAAATGCAATTTTGCACAGTCTTGGGAGATGTATTCTGTACAGCACATCTTTCATAATTAAGAAGAAAACTATTGTCTCATTTCCAAGTCAAATAAACCTTGTTTATTGGGGTGGGGGGGATGGTTTGAGTGTCGTGAAGTAAGAGTGGAGAGCCAGTCCGAGAGACAATCTTGAAACTCTAGATTGAGAGGAGTCTGAAAGTCTGAGCTGGGGACAAAAGATCACCTGCAGCATCATGTAAAAGGCCCTGGCACAGAAAGCTGTCAGGATCCTGGCTGCAAATACTCAGGGCATGTTGAAAGCTTGAGGACAGTAGACCTGACCCAGCACCGTGGAGCCAGAGGGCAAACCTGCAGCATGTGCAGCATCAAATCCGAGCAGACACATGCAGAAGGGATCAAAGGCAGTGTGAGCTTTCCCCACCTGCTTCCCTGCCTGCACATCACTGCCTGCACAGGCTTTGTGCTGGCTACAATGGTGTCTCTGGTCACGGTTATCATGGTGCTGCCTGACAGCAGCCAGAAAGCACAGACACTCTCAATGCAGGGTCAGATGGGGTTTGCAGATGGAGGAGTTTGTGTTTTGAATCTCATCTGCTGGCCACTGACAGATGATCCTAGTAAATGCTATCAATCCCATGGGAGGGCAGGCTCAGAAATGAGCAGGGCTAGAGTTAGCTGTCATTCTTCGTCAATTCAGTTTGAAGGTCTCCCTGTGGCTTTGCTGTATTGCCACATACTGCCAATCTCCATGCTGACCATGAGCTAGGAGAAAAAAGCTTCAAGCAAACATTTTTGTTCTTAAGAAATCTTGCAATTACAAAGATTCATCTTAAATGTAGTGCTTCTAGTGATGTGCTTGATGTTCCTTCTTTCATCTGCTGGACTCCAGCAATAAACTCAGTAATTGTGGCCATTCTCACAGTGAGCATGGCAGGTTCACTGTGCCAACTGAGATGTATCATTTGTCATGAGTGGCAAGGTTGGTGGCTGGGTTTAGGCTAAGTCCCTGGTAAATTCCAGTGCTGAGTCCACTGGCAGGTCTTCAGACACAGCCTCTAGGACTGTTTTGGATTCAGGCAATTGCTGGTTTGGCCTCTGTCTCATGTCTTCTTGGACAGAGCTCCCCTTTGTCTTCTCCATGACACGCATTTCCTTTGAAACAATTAGAACCTTCTCAAGCTCTTTGTTTCTAATTCTGGGCAGTTTAGCACAAAGTATATTTTTGCTAATTGCATACTGAAAGTACACGCTGCTTGGCTTGGCTTTCCCTTGCTAGGACCTTTAAGAATATATTTGTCATTGCTGAGAGCAACAGTGGAGTCGGGAGAGCTGCAAACTTAAAGGGTCTGGCCTCACTTGTTTTATTCTGTCCTGGAATTGAGTAGCACTGAGTATTGATGTCTTGAAAGTTTTCCTGCTCTTGTTTCACTTTAAAATGTCAGCTCTACTTTAAAACTTGATGATTCCCATCCAAATAAGCATATCTGTTCTGAACCTGGCTGATGTCAGGCTCAGATCTGAGCAGATCTCTGCAATGGAGCAGAGATGGGAGTGAACAAGAACACAAGTGTCTCACGTTTGGAGAGTGTGTCCCAAGCCAAGGCTGTTGTTATGGTGCATGAAATGAGTCCTTGAATCAAAAACTAGCACAGGCATTTCTACACAGCATGCAGCACATTCAGTTTTTGCACAGAAGTGGTATTCAGTGGACAGAGCACCATCTGAGGCTGTTGATCAAGGTTCCTCTGGCCAAAAGAGAGGTCACTCTATGCTGTTAACAAATCCAAACAGTAGAAGGGATAAAAATGTATTTTTAGGAACTTTCCATATTGCTAAAAAATTTGCTGTTAAGTAATACTTAAATGTCTGCAAACAACATTTGTCCCCATGCTTTTCTTCCCTCCCTCCCCCCTCATTTCTTCATTTTTAGGTCCCTTGCCACAGTAAGGTGTCTCCAGTATTTCTGCTTCCCATTTCTCCTTTCAAAGGCTGTTTCCAACAGCAGAAGCTAATGTTGTGATGCCAGCAATTATGGTGTATTTGGAACTAAAATGATGGGAAGCAGGGAGATGATTGATGACTGTTCGATGATTCACATATTAAGGAGAGATGGAAACAGGAGGACCTCAAGAATATTCTTTTTTGTTTATCTGTGGTTCTTTGATCAAAATTCTGTTACATTGCATGTATGAGTGTTTTAAAAGAACAATAAAAAAGAAATCCTCAATTTCAGATGATGAAAGGAAAGGGTTCCTGGGGAAAAATGCACCCAACCAGGCCTGTCTTCAGGGTGCTTTGCAGACCTTGATCACACACACAGGTAAGCCAGGTACAACTCAGCTGCAAACTGGAGGCTGGCGACCACCCCAGACACTGCTGAGGTGCAAGGCAGAGTTAGCTCATCCTGTTGAGGTACTGACATATCTCCACCAGGTCCTGGTTACCTTCAAGACTATCCAAGACTATGTTGGCATAGCAGATGTAACTGATTCTCCTTTTTTTTCTGGCTAGCTTCAAAAAACCTGTTCACCTGTGCTCCCACTTGGGTGGGAACATCTTGCACATGATATTGATGTGCCTGCTAGGCAGGTAGGTGACCTGAACTTGAAACAACCTTCCCAGCACGATCCTCTCAGAACCCTGTCACTGGTCCTTCAGGAAGGTGCACATGTGGATCCAGATAGAAAAATTCCACCCGGACAGAAAACCGTCTCTCACAGTGCTTGGGAGCATGCAAGCAGATTTCATTAACAAAATTGTCTCCGAATCCTGGTGTTGCATTTCACAACCATTTTGAGTTTGCTACATGGTAATGACAGCAGAAGGCTAAGCATGATCTGCATATTCCAGCCCACAAACAGTATCAGTAGCCTCTGTGAGCTCCCAACTGCTCCTGCAGCTGTGGGGAGAGCTGGCATACCTGAGCCTTTAGGCTCTGGTACAACTTGTTAGCACAACCCTGTCCTAAATGCAGCTGTGGTACAGGACTTAGAAAGGCTTTGTAGTCATCTCCCATCTTCAGAACATTTTGAGGTGGAAGCAAACCCACCTCCTGTACTTTAACATCTGCTGCCCAAGGGACTGGTGGCCTGGAGTGGGATGGGCTGGAGGGGACATGCTGTCTCTCAGCTAATTCAAAGCAGCATGTGCAGGCCCTGGCTCCTCCAGCTGACATGGTTCTGCACAGCCGTGAGTGCCAGAAGAGAGAAGAGAATGGTTGGCACCAGGGCTGCCCTTTTCACCCTGGGATTTGCCCTCAGTGGGCAAGTCTGCAGCTCGAATGGCTTCCTGTTTGCTTTACCAAAGGAAAAAAAGATACCATCCTGTCAACATCCGGCCCAAATACCCCAAGGATATTACTTCAATTTATCTTCCAGCTTGGACTATTTCAATTTCCCAAAACGTATTCAGCCCCATGAAGAAAAAGACACCTTATGGGCTGAAAGGACTCATTTGTTAAAAAAAATAAATGGCAGTGGGTTCGTGCTGCTGGATTTATGGCTGAGAAAGTAACACAGACAGAGCCCTGCACTTTGATAGCTTAGCACTTCTGTGATGTGTGAATGAAGTCCAGCAGGCCCAGGACCACGGTAATCTCTGAGGTTTGATCTTTGTCTGTAATGAGATGCCAGCAGCCTGTACTTCAAAGCCTTCATTGATACAGATAATCTTCTGAAAGGCTCTCTGCATTTTGAGGCAGCTTCTATTTGGGGATTACAGTGACAACAGGAGGAGATGATGGAAGAGGAGGTGATTGTTTGATGCTCACTCCTTCAGTTTCTGTCCATTATTCCTTCTGGTTTTGATTTCCAAGGGGTGGTGCAGTCTTGTCCCCCATAACCTCAGCTCAGCAGGACTCTGTTGTCAGATGAACCCTGTGTGCTCTGGGGCAGATAGACTGGCTGAGATGCTCTTCTGCCCAAGAAGTCTGTGAAAATGCATCCATTTGTGCTGAAGTGATGGATGCTACATCATCTTGGCTGAAATATGGGCAGATATTGCATTAGAAATGGCACAGGCAGTTAAATGTCACACTTCCAAACTTCTGAGGTTATTTCTTTCTCAAAACTGTTGTAAGGGAGTAGGGGAGAGGGTAAAGATGACAGGAGACCACAGGCTATGAGAAGCATGTTATAAAACAAAATGAACACTAGTTTCATGTACACAATTATGCTTTATGTTGAAAGTATATAATTTTCAAGGCATGTCTGACCAGGAAACAGAACTGAAATATTTTTATGTTGACGAACACTACTGATCTAAGAGAAAAATGGTGGCAAATATTCATCTTGATTGCTCTTTCAGCAAGAAGAGTTACAGAAATAGACCAGAAACTAGACTATAAATTTAATTGAAATAGATAGAGGTTAGTATCTGGGACGCCAGTACTGGCTACATTGTTCTCAGAAACCTTTTTGAAAACCACTCATATATTTAAGCACAGTTAAACCTGTACTTTCCAGGCATAAAATGAAATAATTTTACAAGGGGTCTATATTTCTGCCTGCGTTGGAGGGACAGCAGCACTGACAGCAGAATGCTGAGAGAAGTCATAGGGGTAGCATGTGTAGAAAAGTGATTGCACCGGGTGAATTCAGTCACTGTTGTGTGTCCTGCCGTTTGCCACATGGGGATGTGAAACTCAGGTCAGGTTTTGGGACGCTAGCACCAACACCCCACCTCATCCTCAGGATAGAGAGATGTACCGGGTTGGTTCAAGATCTCAGTAAGGAAACACCCCTTTGTCTTTTCACCATCACACACTTGATCCATCATCCCTTCCTGAGCAAAAGAGACACAGAACTCTTTCATGGATGTAATAAAATGCAAAGAGGGAAAACTTTAAGTGGGGAAACTGAAAACAGAAGGTAAGGCAGCCAAATCTTCCTTGCACTATGGAGAGCATTGGATGGCAGACACCACACTTGAAGTGGAGTAACATACACAGCATCCAGCAGGAGAGGCTTGAGAAGGGGTAGGTGTTTGCTCGACTGAATCACCAGGTGAAAGAGATTGGTTGATTTCCCAAAGTATCATTCAAGGAGCTCTATCCAAGTGGTGACAGTAAATTCAGTGGGCTGAATGTAAAAATATAGTTAGGCCATAAAATATTTTAAGGAGCAATGGCATAAAAGGAATCAAAGCTGATTCTAAGCACTGCTTCAACACATCAGGATCAAGTTTGGCAGAGGCCTGACTGAGGCTAGCTGAGTCTGGGGTCTGAAAGCAGTGCTCAGGAAGGGCAAGACCACTGTAGAGAAGCAAGGTGAATTCTTGGTGTCCATGGTTCTTGTAGCAGAAACTGGGAGATTTCCACACTGGAACCTTCTTGGGAGAGGACTTGGCCAGAGTGTGTCTCAAATTTAGTGGGATTGCATGTGGCAAAATAGATGGGATGGGGCCTGCCAAACTACCAGGAGCAAACAGCAAGGGGTTCAAGACCACCTAAGGATGTCTGGACTCAATTACTGCGATAGTGCCCACCTCGGGATGTCAGGAAGCAAAACTGGCACCAAGATTAAAAGAGGAATTAGGAGGATCTGGGGTCCTAGAGGCATATAAGCCTGAGGTCTGTACCAGCCAAAGTAATAAAAGTTTTAATAAAAGATCAAACTAGGAGACAACTTTAAACGGTATCCACTGGATATCATTTCTGGATAGAAATGATCCACTTGGTAAGAGCCTACATGGCTTCTGGAAATTCTGCCTTTCCAATCTCTCAAAGTTCTTGAAAGAAGTAGCAAATGTATTGATGAAGGTTATCTAGGGAAGTCTGTCCCCACAGACTTCTAGTGAAACTAAGAAACTAGGGGAAGGGGGAAGTCCTGGCACAGAAAAATGGCTGAAAGGCAGGAAACAGAGCACAGGCAAAATGGTCATTTAACTCAATAGAAGGAAGTTACCAGTGGAGATTTCAGGAATCTGCACTGAGGTCTGTTGTGTTCAAAATACCCATAAATAACATGGAAAAGGGCATGAGCAGTGAGAGACAAAGGTCACACGGGATACAAAATTGTTTAAAGTAAAAAGGGCAGGTTGTGACAAATTGCAGATGCATCTCATGAGACTGTATGAAATGTCGGATAAAGAAAGAAAACACCAGGAAAACCAGTCCTGATTTCACACACCAGATTTTGATCATCGAGTTGACCATTTTCTATTAAGGAGCAGGCTTTGGGATTAGGACTGGTGACTCTATAAAGTACAGCTGCACTGCTGCAGGGCTGTGGAACTCCTTGAAGGAGTATGCAAAGGACAGAAGTAGTTTTAACCAATTCAAGGGAAGAGTGGACAAGTACTTGGAAGGAAATCCATTACAAGTCACTTGAAAAATTGCCATACGTTCACAAAAAACCCAGTGCCTCTGCCTTGCTCGTCTCCTGCCCTGAGACCAGGTTAAAGCCTTCGAACCCTGGGGTCTTAGAGGGTCCTTGGGGGCTTATGGGGAGAAGTGAAACCACAAATGGGATTAGCACCTGAAAGCCTACGGGGCTCTGCAAAGGCCAAGGGGAGACTGGGACAAGGTGGAAAGGAGGTGATAGTGACTGCATGGAGAAATCAGCCTACAGAGCTCGTACAGAGCAGCTGGGCTCTTACACTACATACTTGTGGCAAAGCTGATGTTTAAGACATGGCATGTCTGGAGCTGTACCTCACAAACTGACTGGAGATTTTAAAACAATGGTATGAGATAATTACTGCTCACAAAGTCCTGTGTGAGGACAGGGAACAAAGACTAGATGAATCCAGTAATTAAGAGAGACAGAAGGGCATACGTGTTCCCAGTGAAACTGAAGGTCTGCACTGAGAACCAGCAAAAGGGTTCAACTGGTTTAGCTAGGAAGCAGGCAGAGGCTGACTGGTTGGGCAGTAAATTGACTGGATTAAGTGTTGAGAATACATTCTCATCTGAGCAGGGTTACAAGGGACAAAATCCAGCTCTTCACTGCAGGGAACAAGGACACTTGCAGGTGACCTGTCTCACAGGGTGAGTCAAACACAATGATAGGGGGCAGAGAGATCTTTGAGAGAAAATATTTTGAAGCAGTTAATTTTATGTTTACTTTATAAAATATCCTGATGGGAGTAGCCAGATGAGAAAAAGTGAAAGGGAGGCAGATGGAGATAGAAAAAGAGAGAGGGAAGATGGAAACAGAAGGAAAGAGTGTTAAGGACTGAACGGCTCAGAAAAAATAACAGAACATAAAGAAAGTCCATAGAGAACACCGGGCCAGCCTAAAAAAATTAGAAAGAAAAAAAAGTACCAGGCACAAGGAAACTGAAAGATTAGTTTCAGTCCATGAAGTAAAACATGGGCATGGAGGCAAAAGTGAGAGATGCACAGGTGAGGACTGTGTTTGATTTCAGTGACATGTTATGGACACATCTGCTATGTCTCATACCCAGCTGCATGTTACCTCACTCCTCTGTCTGCACATGAGACTCATCTTATGTGAAAGCTTCTGGTAAATCACAGAACTGTGATTTTCATTTTTTCACAAGCCTTACCATGTTAGTCCTCCATGAAAAGTGTGCTGCATGCATCCCTGCCCCCGCTGATTCCCTCTGGGCACATAGGAACAAACACAAACTCACAAATTTCAGAGCATCTTCGTTCCCAAGGAGGGCTACAGATCTCAGATCAGAAATCCTGGTGGACTCTGACAGTGTGTTCATCCTCAGACCTGACAGGGCCCCAGAGCCCCAGGAGCCTCACAGAGAGCCTCTCTAAAGGCACAGTTGGTGGAAAGGCAAGGAATATGGAGAAATGTGTTTTTCCAAGTTGGACTGCCTCAGAAGCAGCACACCACAACTGCACTATCAATTATAAATTGAAAAAATAACAAAGAATTGCTGAGGTTCCTAGTCTGTGATTAGGCAGAGACCTTAATTTATGCTTGCCTATATCCAGAGGGTGTCTCCTACTCAGAGCTAAGTTTTTTCACAGGGACTAAAAGAGAAGCAGATCTCATCAAAGCGATGTATTGACTTGCACTGTAAAAACCAGCAGCTGCTACAGAGAAAGTTTCCTGCAGGACCGCTGGTGAAACAGCATCCTCTTTCAGGCAGTCTTGATGGAAAGAGGAGATAAATCCTCACTTTTTGTGTCCTGCTCTGTCTCAGCTTCCTTTGGACAAACCATGCTGTGTTGAGTGCATGAGGCCATACCCAGGGAGAGGCTGGGGCATGAGGAGGATGGACACATCATGAGGAAGCTGGAGGGGAAACTCTCCCCTTGTTACCTACTCCTTACAAGATCAGCACTTTGACATGCCAAGCACCTGCAATCTGACTTCTGAGGTGAGGCTCCCCTCACAGATGCAGTGTTTCCCTTCTTCACCTGTGCAGGAGCACGGGATGGTGTTAAGGGTGTGTAAATAAATAAAATTTTAAAAGCTCCCCAGCTTCAGTGGTGCATCAGCTGGATGTGTTCTGCATTCACAGGAGCTAATTGTCCTCCTCTAAAAGACAGAACCCAAAGTAAAATGGCAACAAGAGATGTTTAACTATTTTTAAACCAAAATATTTATTATATAAGTTAAGAAAAAAGGTCATCAAAACTACCAACCTCCTCCTGGACTTGAAAGGATGACAAATCCTGTTTCATTAATGACAGAAGCAATGACTTCCCTGTGAGGCAGTTAGATGTCTCTCTGTTTAGCAGAACAAGACAGAGAGTTAAATTAGATCTCTTGCTTCAGAAAGCATCAAAGAACAATTTTTATAACAGATGTTAAAGACAGGATTTGTTCGTGTAGTGTAATATATTATTATATTATATTAAATGTATTTTCCAAATATATATCCTCCTCTTGTCCCTGTGCTTCTATGAGATGCCTATTTACACTAAATTATACACCTCCAGAATAATAAAATCCTGCTATTCTTACTTCAAAGACTTTTCTTGAGCACAAGCTGGAGACTTTCATCAAACATTTCACATCACCTACATGTTGTTGCTTTTAAGTGTCTTCAGAACACTAAAGAAATCTCTCTCCAAGCTTTTATTTCGTTGAAGCAAGCACCTGCAAGATATAGGCAGAATTCCTTTCCTAGGACACAGGCTTATCACGGCTTCAACTAGAGGGAATCTGTGCTTTATCTCACCTGATGCAACACTTCGTCTTATACTTAATTCACATTTCACTTCCGGTAACCTCTAGGGCACCTTTAATGACTACTGGAAATCTTCTCTATCAGGCTGTACATTTTAGGAAGAAATCCTTTGACTGAAATCAATGGCTTCTGGCTTCTGGCAAGGTTTTACTCCTTGTCTCCAGCTACTACATACTTGGAAACACTCCTGAGTGCTTCTGTGATACACGTAGAGTGGCTGTAAGAATGCAACTCCACTGCAAGGGTACAGCCACAAAGCCAAGCCAAAACCTCTCATTTCTCATCCTCATGCTCTGCTATCTTATTTGCCTTGCCTGTCACCCCATACTGCTATGCTCATAGGACATGTACTCACACGGTGAGTAAAAAGCTGTACCGGATGTAAGACACCTGAGAATCAGTCTCAGCAGCCAGCAAGCAGGGTTCCTGACTAGATGACTGTCTTGTGAAAGGTCACACACTGCCTGTGCTTCACAGACAGATGCTAACACCCTGCCAGGAGGCACCAGCCAAAGCATTTTCTTAAGGTTCCATCAGGGGTAAGAGTCTCTCCTCCATTTGCAGCGTTAGAAAAGCACATCTGAAGAGTCTTGAATTTCATTCCCCTGTGGAAGAATATGTACTTCTTAAATAATAACAGCACCATTGCAGCATTATAACTTAAACGTTTCCCGACTCTCCTGCCTCTGGGGTGCTGCCTCTATTTTGCAGGTGAAGGAATAGTGAAGCAAAAACCTGCCATCTGTTCTGGATCAGAGCAGAACAATGCCAGATATGGAGCCAGCTGTTCTGACTCCCTGCTCTAAGACCACGCTTTGTTAGTCTCTTAGGCCAAAAGGCCACTGTTAAGTGAGAAAGAAGGAGAGCCAGATCTGTGGTACTATCGACTGGCTTTTCTCCCAGAGCAGAGCACAGGCCATTCCACGGCATCAGGGTCAGGAAAGCTGCAGTGTCCATAGCACGGCAGTACCTGCCCAGTCCATCCAGCACACACCAGGGTGCAATTTATATGTTTTTACTACTCTGTAAGATGTTTTCTCAGTGTACTTCTCACCTTTACAACTAGAACCAGTTCTGAAATTGAATCTTAGAATTAAAAATAAAAAAACACAAAACAACAACAAAATCATTTTGGCAAATGTGACACAGATGTGTGTCCTTGAATACTCACAGTAGTCTTCTACCTCACTTCCAGAAGATGCAATTTTAGGGATCCCATTTTTCACAGGACAGTTTGGCTTTCATTGAGCTCCCTCAGTGCATGTCACAAACTTGGTATTTGAATCATCCCTCTGGAGACAATTTGAACTTGTCATAGCACATGAACACAAGACATTATGCAACTACTTTCTCTCTCTTTTATTGTTTTAACTTATTTATGCATAATTTTCTCCTAGATTTTTAATAACAATGTAATTTTTTGTTGTTGTTTAATCAAAATACTTTCCTCTTTTTTTCTATGTAATGAATGTAAGAGTCATTGGATCAGACTTGTAGATTTAGCCAGCACCATTCTAGCCCAGACAGAAATAAAATAAATATTTTCCAATATGAGGCCCTCATTGTAAGCCTGGGGCCAAGAAAGTAAATGACATGGGAAGCAACATTTCTGATGTTACAGCACCAAAAGCTCCAAAATTACACTGATAGGAAATTTTTAGAGCAGATAGCTAAGGATGCTGGGATTTCCATTCTCTAGATTGTTCTCCCTTACTTTTGAAACTATCTACTTACTACACAGTGCTCAGTGGTGTTAAAGAAGCATTTACCCCTCTCTCTAGAGCTGAGTCAGTGGTGGCAACTTCTGGGACACCCCACTTGAAACTGTGCTTTGAACAGAGTTTACTGAGCAGCTGGTGGTCTGGCTGCAGTCTGAAGCACGGCTGCAGGCCTGCCTTTGCAACTCAGAGGTATGGTATACACTTTCGAGGTGATATTAATACCAGTGCTACTAGAAACCGCAAGAAATTATTGTGGTTTGCAGTTTCATTCCATGGTCTCAACTCAATCCAGACATTTGTTTCAGGTCTGCACATTTTCTCAGGAGACCTGGACAAAATTTTCCAAAAATTGAGTTACTTTTCTTTTTGTAATAAAAAAAAATAATAAAAAATTAAAAACAAAACCCCAAACCTCATACAAATCCCAAAAGATGTAATTTGCAAAAGGAGAAGAAACCTGGTGTCATTAATCAAATTTCTGCATACAATTTCTGTGCGTGATAAACATCCTTACACAACATAACCTTTAAAGAGCTAGAAATAACTAAGGCAATGTTTGTGGGGAGAAATCATGTGTTTTATTTGAGCAGTTGATCAAGTTGGAAAAGGCTGGGGGCATCCAAGCTCTTCACCAGGTCTGAAATGGAGACTGCAGACTTCAAAGCTTCAAAGCTCCTGTCAGATGTGTGAAGTGGCTTGACTGTCTGAGCAACAACATGAATCCTAACCACACATAAAGGCCCTCCAAGGCCACACCATCAGCATCCTGCATCCTACAGCCATTCCTCCCTGAAGGCAATATGCTTCACCCCATGCCTGACCTGGCAGATACCATACAGGGAAAGGGAACAACCACCATGCACTGGGGTGAACTCACACGGACAACGGACAGACCTCTTATCAGTGGGAGAGCTCTTATCAGGCAACAGCTGTTGTAGCTTTTCAATCCTGGCTCTCAACAAAAAGCTATAAGCTATTTTAAACTGGGGGATCCCTTCAGGATGTTACAAATCTTAGATTTAGCTGGTTATTTTGTCCAATCTGATTACCCCTTCTAACCTCTCTCTGCCTTATACTGCCTCTTTTTCCCTTGAGATACCCACATCATCACCCACCCAACTCCAGTATCCCACCCTTTGCTCCACAGAACCCGTGGTGCTTGTACACAGGTGGGTCATGCAACCACCTTGTCTAGTGAAACAGGAACAGGTTGTCCCCACTTTGCTCTCAGCATTAACATTTACTGCCTCTGTTTCAAATCTGATGTTCAGGGGTTATCAAGGCAAAGGAATCCTATCTGCCTTGGCTAAAACATGATCAACTCCACAGATAAAAGTTTGTCTCTCTCTCTCCTCTTTCAATGCCTTCCTTTGCTTAGGAAGAGCCCTTCAATATCCTGTGAATGTAACTCAACAAAATGACAGTGCCATCCCTGTCTTTCTTCTGAGTAACTAGACAGAATCTGCTTCTCTTATACTCAGGTCATGTTAGGTGTTCTTGCTCTACAGCCCTTTTAGACTGAGCTGTTTTCAGCCACAAAAACCCTAAATAATTTTCATAGATACTGTTTCTAGGATATAGTCTTTCCTTTTGTTCCATGTTTTTGCTCCTACATGGAAAATTCAAATTTTATCCTATTAAAACAGACTCTGGTTAATATTTTGTAATTGAATTCAGCATCAGGTTTCCATGATACGGAATTCAGATTAACAGCTGTCCAATCCACTGAAATATCTTTTAAAATATCATCAATTTAACTTTCTTTGGCACTTTTGAAATTAACATGGCATTTCAAGATTTATAGTAAATAAACATCAGTAAATGAGAGATTTAATCTGCACCTATTCAAAATATTTATTTCTAATAGCTGTTGTCCAACAGCCCACTTAGTCTTTAACAGATTGCAGTCATTTATCATCCTCATGTGGTAGTAGCCCATTATCTTGCTCTTTTCTAAATGGAAAATAGTGGGGTTAATTGAATATTTTATTTTATATCATTACTATCTTTCTTTCAAATAGTGGTTCTGTATCATTGCTTCCATTTCTCTTGTTCCTGATACAGCTAAAAAGCTTTTCTTTTCAATGTCCTTTCCTTCACATTGCTGCCAGCTTGTCACACCAGTGATGTTTTCAGTTTTTCTCTTGAGTATTTTCTACTATAGGACCTGCAATCTCTTTTCATTGGCATTTGGGTGGAGAGAGTGGGTACCTGCTATTTGTTTTAACTTGTTCCCCATTCACCACTGCACCAGAATGAGCTTTAACACAAATTTGTCTTCTCTCCTATCTGGCTTCCCTAGCTGTATTTATTTTGTCCATCTGAGCAGCTTATTTTAAAGAATTTCCAGGATCCGCTCACATTTTTTGTATCTACACTCTTGCTCACAGGATTTTCACTGGTAATGCTCCTCAGCTGGACAACACCAGCTGGTTGAAGCATAAGATAACTCCCAGGTGGATCCACCTGGCTAACTGCTGGCCCCAGCTGCCAGCATCTGCATCTCAGGGCCGTGGAAAGGTTCAGTCCGGATGGATGAACCTTTCCTGTGCCCTCTCTAGCACCATTTGACACATTTCAGTGTGTGGAGTTTGTCTTTCAGACACTGCACTGGACGCTACTACAGTGGAAGCAAAGTAATTTGTAATCATCTTCCATTTTCCATGATTCCTGGAGACGCTAGTATTAAGCCAGAGGAATTTCCTTTGTGCTCTAGGTCTCACTAGTGTGGGACAGGAGAAGACGATAACTTAGATTTGTTGACAGACAACCCTCTGTAGAGCTAAAAAGCACTTCCATTACAGCTCCCTAGAGATGCAGGATTTAGGAATTCAGGAATGCAACTGAGAATTAAATTATTTTCAGTCTCAGAGGGTGCCTTATTTTTAATTTTTAGCTGTAAATTCTCCTCTTGCTGTAGAGTCAGACACAAAAATTGTTTCTTTTCTCAGAAATTCAATTTTCCATTAATTCATTGGAAGATGGTGGAAGATGCTCCGTCCACACCACAGGCACAGCATGTTTCACTTAAATGCTCATTAACTAAAAGAATTAAGGATGCAGCACAGGACTCTGCAAAGTCCTACCAAGAGGCTGTGATCCCCTGCTCTGCCATGGCTACACAGTGACAGATGGAGAGGAAAGGAGCTAAACAAGCATGATATCTTTTCAAGCAAGATATAGCAGTGCCTGCAGTGAGTTAGGAGCTGTACTTGTTTGTGTACAGGCAAGACAAAGACCAGGCAATTTAGTTCCTATCCAGAATGGACTAAGAGTCTGCTACAGTGACATTTGGGATTATTCTGCACAGGGATTTCAGCCCAGTTTTATACAACTCTGGAGCACCCGGCAGGAGCAAACACACAGGTTCATTTGCACATTACAAACGGGCAAGTCTGGGTAGTTCAAATGACTGGGTAGGAATAATTCTGTCTAGCATTTTTACGTGATCTCAGAGCACATACTCAAACTGTGCAAAATTTACTTTGTGATACAGTAAAGTCTAAACACTTCAAACATTTTTAGTTTCCTGAGGCTTGTCAGAGCCCTGCCCCATTATATTGAGTAGCATGTTTAATTTTGAGTCTATCAGATGACTTCTAAAGTAAATAGTATTTGAACAAGATGAAGA
Source organism: Oreocharis arfaki (assembly GCA_013398015.1). Lineage (NCBI taxonomy): Eukaryota > Metazoa > Chordata > Aves > Passeriformes > Paramythiidae > Oreocharis > Oreocharis arfaki. Next base: position 632,499 of record VZRR01000973.1, read on the forward strand.
ACATAAAGTTGCAAAATAAAAAGCTTTTTTAAAAGCACCCTATTACTCTGTTCAAATACCCCAGCATTAGAGTGCTTGGAAACCTCTTAGAACTAAGTGTGCATTTTTAAATAACATAAGTTGTTCGGGCTGCAGTTACCGAATTCCAGCTTGACACTGAGCACTTAAAGAGTTTAGAGAATCCAGACTCTTTTATCAGCTTGCAGACAAGGGCACTAAATGTCATGTGGGCTTCCTTTTGGCTTGCAGCCACAGGCTGTGCATAGTATTTAATGTAGTCTCTGGTTCTTAAAGTATTAGGAAAACCTGAAAACAAAGTGTCTGCCATTAGTGAAACTGGTGCTGCCTTTGACAATCTACAGTATGCATTTCATGTTTGGTATGCCTCAAAACTTCCCTAAAAACGGAGCAGGGGGGTTGCCTGGAACTTCTTCACAAGACACAGAGAAAAATCTCAGGGTCCTGAAAGCATGTGCTCACCTTTCCCATCCATAAATTTTGAACATTGATTAAATAACCCACTTTGTTATGGCTTTCTGTCCCACACATTGCCAGAAAATAAGATATGGATCATGAGCATTACACTAATGATTCTGACATTTCTTTTGTGCGTAGTAAAATATTTAAATTATGAGGCTAAATTTTCCATAAAAATAAAATAGTAAGGAAAAATAGTAAAATCATTAAATACATTAACATGTTCTTCTTTAAGAATTAAAATTTTTACCTCATCAGATGCCTAATATTATAGAAAGGAAAGCATTACTCTGGAAAACTATCAAACATCAGTAAGTATTTGTAGAAAGATTGACGTAACAAAATACAAACAGATAATAGTCTATGTTAAAAGAAATTAAGCCAGTCTAATCTCAGAAGTAGTAATAGAATGCAGCAGCAGTAGGGAAAAAAGTCTGAGATATCCCCTAAATTATAAATTCCAAGAGGAAATAAAATGTTTTATTCTTAATAGGTTTTTAACCTTGAACACTCCTCACAAATATTGGCATTTTCAAAGGTTTTGCAAAGATAGTACTCTGGTTTGCTTCCAAGAACCTGAGATATTTCTGTCCCATTTTGAGCATAGTGTTGTCAGATCAAATCCACAATTTCTGCTTTGTGTTTACCCCACAGTAGCATCTCTTCCACCCAAGCTGCCTCACAGCATGCAGACCCATTCAACCCTGCTCTCTAACAATCTAGGTAAGCTCTCATTTCTAGTCATTCTTATCTCCATGCCTCCTATTTGGTCTCTTTTCAGCAATATGTGACCTTTGCCTTTACAAAGATATTTCTTCACTTCTAACCAAAGGGAGCACAAATGAGGAAAAATATCTGGACTTTCACAGGAAAGCATAAAAAGAGTGTGTAAATTGGTGGGAAGGTGGTGGGCGTGCTTTTGGGGCAGCTTCCCATACCCCAGCCTACAAAGGCTCTGCTGTCTTGGGCGTGACCACGAGGAAAAGGTGACATTCCCAGACAAACTTCCTATGCATGGCTGTAACACGCACCTCAGGTGACCAATATGTTGTGAGGTCTGGAGGGACATCCTTGAGGAATTGGAGAATATCCCTCAAGTCCCTTCTCAGGCTGAAATTTGGATCCTGAATACTGAGATGAGAGCAGCTGCCATGTACAAATAATCATGAAATTATTCAGCTTCCTGTATTTTTCATGGCACCAGCCATAACACAGCCCAATGCTAAAAGGCCGCCCCAAGGACCAAAGTGGCAGCAGCATGGGCCCTACACCTCTCTGAGTGCCTGGTCCAACATCAATGGCATCAGTGACATCCCTAAGCCTTAGCTCACCTGTGCCAAAGCCTCCTGCCACACTTTAGCACCTTTATGCATCCCAAGGCATCTCAGCACCTCCAGATTTGGGGAGTTTCCTTGAGAATCTGGAAGACTCAGAACAAGTTCGCTGAGCTTTAGCCCCAGGATTCCCCCCAGTCTGGCCATGAGCTTATTGCTTTGCTCAGGCACCGTGTGGCTTGGCAGTCCCCAGCCCTGGTGGCCCTGTGCCACCTTCCATTGCAGCATTCCCTGCCGATGGCACTCCCCCCAGCCAACTGAAGGCACCTAAACTGGGCTAGCTTTGGAAGGTAGAATAAAACAACATAAAATAGAGTGAAGTTCATTTGGAAGACAGTGCCAGGGATAACTCATCACATCACACAAAGGAGGGTTCTTCCAAGATCTTTGGGCACTAAACCCCAGATGCAGCAGTACAGACTGAGCACTGAGTTTTAGCTCAATCTGAGGGTGAGCATCAAGCCATCAGCTGTGTCTCATGCAAGAAAGTGAGTAATTGTCTGCATTTACAAAACAGGGAATTTTGTAGGAAAATTGCATGTTCTGAAACTGATTTTGTTGAAAATCTGTATTTCCTTTCCACATATGAGTTTCTTACTTTCTTTTATGCATTTTGACATTATGTACACAAAACGGCTTTAATTCAATTACTTCTCTCAGTATTAAATTATTCTGACATTGTTTATTCCATTACTTCTCCTACAAATTTGAGGAGGGCTGAATGCTGGTTTTAATTCTGTCTGTCAGTTCCTGATTCATTGCCATTGCAATGTACATCATTTGAAGTGGGAAATATTAGCAAAAGCTGGAAATTGCTCAAGGATATACTACTGGATGCACCCAGCCTGACTATCCAGAGAGGGAAGGAGAAAAAACAGTTATTCTAGCTACAAAAGCATCCTGGTTAGGAGATTTGACCAGAACAACAGAAGTGAAACAATGGTGTTTGAATATAGAAGGGAAGTTAATAGCAAGATGTAAGATACAAATTGAAATTGGAGTCAACTGATAAAACAGATGAAAGGTAAAGAAATCAATGAAAATTCGGTCATCAGTGGCATTAATAATGGGGTATATAAAATGTGTTAGGAAGAAAAGGAACTCAAACAAAAGGACTGCAGATATTTAATAGATGCTTTTCCCTTCAGAACAGAGTGGGAGAACTGAATCAACTCATAGGACATACATGCACTGAAAAGCTAATCGTCTTTCATGAGGGAGGATTCAAGCCAGAATCTACTAAAATTAAATCTTCTTAAATCAAAAGGACCAAAGCACTTACCCCAGAGGGTCCTAAAGGCTGGGGAATTGCTGAAATTAATACTTTAGGAGTAAACACATTGGCATTTCCCCTAGCTTTCATACATTCTTATTTTTCCAAGACTGAAAAAGATGGAGAGGATCTGCTGAGGAACTGCTACATAGCTTCTCTACCCAACCGAAATAATGGAACATATTGTCTCTAAAAAAAAAAAAATATTATTAGAGTAACACAGAACCAGCACAGGCGTGTAGGGTTTCAAGGAGCACAGATCTTGTCAAACAAACCATTTCTGTTTTGGAGAAGATGACATTTCTTGTTGATAAAGGCAACCGTGTTGACTGATGCAGTTTATTTGAATTTCTCCGAAGTGTTTGGTTTGGTACTACACTGAATTTTAACTCAAATATTTATACAGAAATAAATGGACACGCCCAAGATTAAAAATCTGACTCTCTTATGATCTCTGCTATGTCAGTGTTTTCAGTAATGCAATGCAATGCAATGGTGTGGGCAGCAGGACAGACACCAAAGCGAAGCAGGCCGTGACAAGGCAGTGGCAAAGGAGACTCACAGGAGGTCAGAGTGGACACATAAGGAATGAAGCAGCTTTGCAGGGCAAAGAAACCTCGCAGTGGGGAGACCATTTACTGCTGCTCACAGACAGCATTGGTAAGCTGAGGACTTCTTTGCTTTTGTCCCTATTTAAAAAGCAGTAACTGCCACTAGGGAAGAGGCCAGGCTGCATCAGGCTGGATGGGGCTTTGAGGAACCTGGTCTAGTGGAAGGCATCCCTGCCCATGGCAAGGGAGTTGGAACTAAATGTGATTTCATGTAAGCTTGGAAAATTGTCACTCAAAGTCAACATAACATACGTATTCCATACAGGCTAAAAATATCACTTCTTATTTTTAATTGCCATTTTAACTTATTTTAATGTTGTGAATGTAATATTCTAATCTTGTGAACTACCACAGACGTAAGAAAGATAGGTTACCACTTGACTTTGCAAGATATGTTTGTACTTCTGCAGAAATAGTAAAATCTTTGTCACTTTCATGTTTAAATATTTATTAGCACAGCTTAGCCTGATGTACTCAATACTGCATTTTTGCATGTTTCTATCTGTTCATACCAAATACTTACAATGCCAGTAAAATAGGTGCTAAAATCTTATAACTAAATTTAGACTAGCCATGGAAACATCATACACAATTTTCACAGTTCACTTACTGTTAAAAGATTAGAACAAAAAGACATGTGAACATAGCTGAATAAAACAACAACACATGAAACAGGAAACCATATGTGGTGTAATTTCCATGGTTCTGGATTTTAAGGAACAGTTGTTCTGCACACCAAGCTTTGCATTTGCGAACCCAGTGGGATAAGAATAATTTCCTGTTTCCCAGCACTGCTGAGTTTAATTTTTCGTTCCTACAGCAGCCTGTAGAATTTTCAAGGACAGATTAAGTCTGAACTTCTAATGCAAAGAGAACATTTTTATTTTTTTGCTCACAGGGGAGCAAAAATAAGCTCGCTACTTTTCCGCTTGTCAGTCATCTCTAATAGTCAAAAACAGGTGAAGTGCAAGAAAGGTAAGCTGATGCAGATTTCAACTTTTGTCGAAAAGATGCAGCCAGATAATACAGAATGCAACTAGCATGTGTCCCTACTACCCAAAGCAGAAATACTTTTAGCTGAAAGTTCACTGGTATGCAAAGGAAGTAAATTTTAGAATTTGAAGAATGTGAGAGTGAAAGGGTGCCTTTAGCCATGGAGAAAGCTGGGAAAACTTTCTGGAAGATGATTTCATGGCTTTTCAGCATGTGCTATCTAAGCACAATTTTTAATATAGTTCATTCATACTGGCAAAAGAAGCCCATTCCACTGGGCCACTGTTCAAATGTTTCTGAGACAAAGTGTTTATTCTATGTAACCTTCAGGAAAATAAAACAGTGCTAGGACACAACAGCCGAAGTACAAGTGTGTGGGGTCACTGCCGTGCACTCAAATAGCTGCTGTCACACCGCACTCCTGGGAACCTGCAGAGCTACAGATTTGGAAGCCTGGATAATAAATAGGTCAACACACCTGTCTGATCAACAAAGTAAAAGAAAAACTGTTGCTGAATTAGACAGTTCCGATCCTCTATGATTTTCTGTTCAAATGTTTAACAGATTCCTGCTTTCTTGTTTCAGATTTCATAGACACCTCCAGTGGAGCAGGAAACCTGAAATGAAGCTGTAACCAAGCCCCAGCTGTGGCTCTGCATGGATGACCAAAGACACCACCAATGGCGAACACAACGGGTAGCTGTGAGTTGGGTATGGTCCATGGCCAAGATTCGCACACATCACAAAATATTCTGAGCTGGAAGGAACCCACAAGGATCATGTAGTCCAACTCTCAAGCGAATGGCTCATCCAGGGATCAAAACCATTACTTTGGTGCTACTGGCACTATGCTCTAACCAACTGAGCTAATCTTACAGTCATTTTAAGTTGAACATACAGACAGTATTTCTCCTTCTTTGTTTACCTTCAACAACATTTAAAATAGATTTATCCTTGCTATGTAGGTCAAAGATGATTTTTTTCAGTTTCTAAAGCTTAATAAGAAACTATTAAACACTAAATCAAGTACTGAAACCTTATTTCTCAGCCAGATTTCACAGATGTATAGCGTTTAATAACTTAAGAACTCAATTTCCTCCTATTGAATTTCTGTTTTCTTTAATTGTGGGACTTAATTAACAAGAGCACAATAAAAGTGAAATGGTAACCATTACTTAAGCAGCATTAGCAAACCAGTCACCCTGAGGTGGCATTTAAAGTACTTTTCTTCCTCCCTGTTAAGCAAGAAACAATTGTTAACTGGGAAGCTGTAGCTTCATGGAAAACTTAATTTTTTACCAAATCTTTTGGTATCACTTGATTATTTTCATTATTAGCTGAAGATTTTTGGAAGGATAACCTTAAAGAGCTGAGAAATCACAAATTTCTGACTTTACAATCACTCTGTCTGGATGCAGAGCTGGGCAGTTTAAATTTAGATCAGCCTGAAAGATAACTGTTCCTCTAGGCTCAATTTCACATTATTTTACAAATAACTTATTTAATTACTCTTTTTGTCATGTTCTGCCATGGTGAGTGACCTTAGCTAATAATCAGCCATTTTAAAATAAATTTACTACCCTGTTTAACTAACTTTTTGTAATACCGTACCTGAAGTTATTGAATGGATTGGCCTGCCCCAGTGAACAAGCTTTCCTGAAAAGAAGAAGGTAAAGGAATATGGAAAAGCCTTACTGCCATACAGGGGCAAAAAGCTGAAGAGCAGTTTATCCATCAAATCAAAGTTCAAAGCCCAATGTGTTCATGCAGACATAGTGTTTAGAGAAATAGTGTGAGCCAGCCTGAAGAGGAACAAACACCAAGCTCCACTGATGTTCATTTTGTTTGATGTAAGTTTTAATCTAAATGGGAAAATATTGCCTTCCTCTGTGATGTGCAGTTGGTGCGACCTCATCCCTGGAGGGGCAGTGTGAGTAATTGCCATCCAATGCCCAGAAAATGTTTATTTTGCAATAAAAATAAAACAAGTTTGATAGAAGAAAACCATTCCCTCACCACCACTGCCAAACCGGCTGGGAGGATCCTTCACAATTATTCTCTGCTTTCCCAAACCAGGCAGTGCGGCTTTTTCTCTCTTAATTCAGTTCAGCACTCAGCTTTGATTTTGGAAATCCTATCATCATCGTGTCTTGTACAGAGAGCACAAAAGTGAGCAAAGTCTGCTTTGAATTAGAGAATTACAGAGAAATGCTGCTAGTTAAGAACAATGCAAGCTTGTGATCTTTTTATCTGAGGCAGCTACATCCCCAGCAACAGCCAAATTATGTCCAGAGAGTGGGAACAAAGGTGGTTAAACCTTTTGGAGTCATTACTCTACCACGGAGATGAGTCCAGCCTGCTGGGCAGGTCTGGCAGACAAAGCTCACTGCAGCTCAGCTGGATTGTGGATGAGCTCCCTTCTCTGTTCAGCATGGAAAAAAATCTGCACTGGTCCTATCTGCAGGATTTCCAGTTGGTTTGTACCTCCAAGGTAGCACAAATTCTGGAGGTAAAGTCTGAAAATCTGTCTGGCTGCCTGGATTTGTGACAGAGTGTCAAGGACAGTCACGAAAATCTGGCACCCAGATCCATCCTGCCACCCGAGGAAGGGTATGATGGCAAGAGCCATGCTGGGCTGTGTGGCCACAGACCCCAGGGCCAATGGATGGGGACTAGTGACAGCAAATAAGTCTGATTTGATGAGCAGGTAAATATGCAGAGGCAAGCACCATCTATATACACTCTTCTCTTTCACACTTTCCTCTCCGTCTCCTGTGCATAGCTGCTGTAGGAGTTCAAAGGAATATGCTACTTTCAATGAACTTTTCAAACAAAAAAGATTATGAGACAGTTCTGTGAGTGAAATATTCCTCACAAAGCTGGAACTTTGCCTCATCCCTGATTGCCTTGCAGTTCCAGAAGGCACAGAACTGACCACTGTGAACACATGGCAAGAGGTGAGATATGGTCATGGGACTCAGAAAATCATTTCATTCTTGGACAGTTTCACATCAGAAATAACACCTCATAGCACCTCCCATCATGTCAGTCCTGCATCAAAGAATGCATGGGCTTGGACAGTGCAAGTGTCCAAAATGTTAATATAACCAAAATTCACATGCACTTTCTTTTATGAAGATACCGACTGCAAAAAGACCTTACCTCTAATCCTCTTACAGATATAAAAGGGATAAAGTATTAAAAAAAAAAAAAACTCTAAAGCATGAGTTTTCCTTTCTATTTCACAATCACTACCAAACAAAATCAGGAAATTATTTTCAAAGAGATTTTTATTGTAAGACTAAAATTATGTATTAGAAATTGTATTTAGGAATCCTCTGAGGATACCTGTTGTAATTTACCACAGAAATCCTGTGGGCCAGTGTGGATCTGTAAATGGCAAATCACTAGACTAACCCAATTGTCTATTTCTTTAGGATTAATACAGACGAGAGCCAGGACAGATAATTGCAGATGGATCTCTAGATATGTATTGAAAATGTCACAGGGTACATTAGGGACCCACTTTTCTAAATAGGACTTTGAGTGAATGAAATGGTAAAGAAATTATATGTTCAAGTCAGGTTTAAGAAAAAAAAAAAGGAAAAAAGAAAAGGAATATTATGCTTTCATGAAACAAAAACCTGGACTTCACAACATAAGAAGCCCACTTGGTATCTCTTTGCCTGAAGAGCTGGTCCTTACTGAATGGTCCTGGTGCCTTTTCATCCACTGCAGTGGAACTGCAACTGCAACTTCCACAAACCCTATGATTTACCCAATGATTTTGACTTTGTTTCTCAGCTAAATGATTTCTTATATACCAAATTGAATTGTGCTGCCTATTCTGTTCCCAAAAAATTAGTTTTTCACCTGTTACAAGGCTGTGTCCCATTCAGAATGTAATGTTAATCTCTGAATCTGAAGAGAATAAACTAAAAGGCTCCTAAAGAAACAAAACTGGCTCTAAAAAATTTTTATAAAGTTGGTAATCAAATTTAGCCTTAACAAATGCTTCAGAGACACTTGAAATCTTGCATGCATCTGACTTTTTTCCAAGTCCAAGACCAAGAAAAGAAACTTGACTATGCAGATAAAACATTTGCAGAATACTGGTTTTTAAAGCTCAGTCAACCCAGCCTTTTTCTATGAACAGAAATACTAAAACCCATCATCATTCAATTGTAGCGGCACTCTCCCTAACTGATGACTGCTCTTGTTGCTGAAACTAACAATAACCATTTGCTCATCAAAGGCTCTCAGCCCATCTGCTTCCAGACATTATTTCCAGTTAAGATGTCCTCCTCAGAAAATAAGAAATTCACATGCGTAAAGTACAAAGATAAATGTGTGTGCATATGTGGGCTGTGCTCTGTGCAGGGATACGTGTGCAAAGTAATCAATATGTATTTACTGACATGGTATCTGGCTTCAGCCCAGGCAAGGCCCAGACAGCACAGATGTTGGTTAGCATCTGGGCCACGAGCAGAATAGCTTACAGAGCCTGCCCTGCTCTCCACGGAAACTTAAGCTAATTCAATTTCTAGAGCTAATTAGGAATGGAAATGGCCTCACTCCGCTGGTAAGAAACTTTAGCACTCATCCCAAGACACTGCACTGCATTCACCAGAGTTACTGTCATGGACCAAAATCTTCATCTCTGGAAAATCTGCCGTAACTGCAGATCTACACAACAGATCCACAAAGGATCTGTCCTGTCTGCACTGAAGGAGGGCTGTGCTTTGCCACAGGCTAACAGGAAAAATCAATCAAGCTGTTCAACTTCACTGCCCAGCTCACACTCTGGTCTCTTCTAAAGGCTCCAAAATGAACATGAACTTGGGCTCAAAAAATCAGAGTGTGAGACAGATTAATGCTTGCACACTGACTTATATTTAAGCTGTAGCACCACTGCTCCCAGCCATGTCCCCAAACCTAACTATGTTGACAGGTAACGGGAAGAGGAACAGCAGATGGAGATAAGCAGAGCATCAGCACCAGTCATGGGTGTAGCTCCCCTCTGACCACAGACCTGCCTTCATAGATCATACTGACCTCATGCTCAACCGGACAAATTAAGGTTTTATGCAGTCTTAGCTGAACTTTGGATCAAATTATAATTCTGTGTGATAAGTGCTTGAAATCCATAGGTAGCTGCTTTTAATGCCTCAGTGGACAAGTCACCTCAGATAACTAAGGGATGTGAAATAACACTTCCCGTTGCCAGGAGGTTGTACATATTGCACCAGCAAGCCTTCTCAGGGTCTAGATAAGCCTGCAGCCCTCAGTGATCTCACTTCATGTCTCAGAGACCCAGTCTCTGTAGCTCTTTGAGACTTGGCTCGGAGTTTGGTTAGTCCTGAGCACAGGCTTTTGGAGCACTGATTCCTATGGGAGAGAAAGTTCCACCCAAAGGCCCATCTCATCCCTCAATTTCGTTTCCAGGAGTTTTTCCCATACACAAGTGCAAGTCTTTTTTTTTTTCAGTGCTGGCTAAATTAACTCAATACACCATGCATTTTTTACCAGCCTACAGCATGCACTTGAACTGTTACTTCATAAAAGATGACACTTCTTACGTCATGGTACCAATAACTACTGGATGTTACAGAAAGTTTTGCCATGAATTGCCTCATGTATTCGTCACGCCCTGCTTAATGGATTTCTACTAGACTAGTTCAAAACAAAAGTACTGGATTTTTGTATAGGTGCAATAGTCTTTGGGGGGAAAAAAAGTGAAGTGAAGAAGCAATACAAATCAATGAAACAATCTATCTATTATAGAATCATAGAATTGTAGAATGGTTTAGGTTGAAAGACACCTTAAAGATCATCATGGGCAGAGACACCTTCCACTAGACCAGGTTTCTCAGAGCTCCATCCAATGTGGCCTTGAACACTTTCAGGGATGTGGCAGCCACAACTTCCCTGGGCAACCTGTTCCAGTGTCTCACCAACCTCACAGTAAAGAATTTCTTCCTCATATCTAATCTAAACCTACTCTTTTTCAGTTTAAAGCCATTCCCCCTTGTCCTGCCATTACATGATCTTCTAAAATGTCTCTCTCCATCTTTCTTGTAGGCTCCCTTCAGGTACTGGAAGGACACAATTAGATCACCCTGAAGTCTTTTCTTCTTTCTGGGCTAACGATCCCAGTTCTCTTAGCCTTTCCTCATAGGAAACAGCAGAGAAGTGGTGCTTGCCTTTTCCTTGTAAGAATTATGCATATCATGCTTGGTCTCAATTTGATAAGAACCAGAAGATGTCAATCCCCAGAGTAAAGCTCTGGACTATGTAGAGGCAAGGGGAAGTCCTGAAGAACCATTTTTATAAACCATGGATTGTTATGAATTTCTCATTAAGCTGGAGGACTGTTTGTGAGATCATTTTTAAAGACAAAGGAAGGTGACTTTTTCAAAGCTCGTGAAGATACACCGCTGCAGAAGTGCTTAGTCTTTTATCTGCTTTGCTACTTGACCCCATGTACCTGCAGCACTGCTAAGTCACTCTCTAGCTTTGTGGGCACCCCTGTTTGGCCATTTGACTTTCTGAAGCCATTGGAGCCCAAATGTCTGGGAGTTAAGGCACAACTCCAGCTGAAGCACAGTAGTCAAATTTTCTAAACATCCATTTGATTAAAGACAGTTCATTCCCAGTTTTACTGTCTAGAAGCGAGGGCACCCATTTGAAATGTGAAGACTGCGGCTCACACCCCTCTGTAAAGGGCATCGGCATCAGGTGTCTATTCCATCCTCCAAGCTGTGAGATGGAGCCATCCCTTTAAATCCCTCCATATCCCAGATTGTGGGATAAGACATGGGACATGTGAGAGATGATCTGGTCTTCTGAAAGGATGCCTTCAGATAGGTGAAGATCCAGGCCTGGAGAGCTGTTGGAGCCCTGTTATATAGACCTACATCATCACACGCTGTTTCTGCTCTTTAGCTGGTTTACACTTTGGTTTCGTATTATTTTAAGTCACTGGTGCTGGAAGGTTTGGCTTTGTCACAAAATACTGACCTCAGTATGACAGACACTATGTGCAAAACATCCACGCTGAACAGTACCTGAGACTAATGTAAGCTAAATCTCAATCTACCCATCTCCTTAAATGCTGAATAAAGTTCAGGAAATTCCTACTTCAGCAACAGCAATGGAATTACAGTCACAGATGTCTACAGATTACCTCTCTAGCCGTGTCCATAGTAACACAAGCCAAAAGTAGCTGGACGTTTGCACTTGAATTCTCCAGATGAAGAATGTAGATTTAATTGCAATAAGGAGAAATCCTGCCTGTTACAGTAGAGACCATTGAAAGCTGCACCCCCAAGCAGAGACAGTCTGCAGGAGAAAAGGAATTCTCTCTGCTTGAACTTGGCCCATTTGCTTCCCTACTGTGATGAAATCCATGGCCAACCAACAGAGGTGCAAAGAAATTCTCCTACAGCACAACAGGACCTGGCAACCAAAAAAGTAATATAAACAATTAGTTTCTAACTCCTGGAGGTACCGGGAATAACAAAGCAGTGATGTCTGTCTCCTTACCATCTTGTCAGTGTTGAATTACAGTGGAGGAGACACATGCAGGGCACAGAGAAGGGGACACATTCAGGCACGGCAACTCCCCTCTCTCAGTTTTGCTCCCAAATGCATTCTGCCCAATAGAACCTTCCAACTTAGTTTTCTGGCATGAGTCATCAGTAGAGTAAAATACCAGAAAACATCTGCTGAATTGTGTGAAGTGGCACTGCTCCATGGCAGGTCACAGAGATTCAGGAAATGTCAAAACAGGTGTTGGGGTTTTTTCGAGAATTAAGGAAGCATGGTAAAATTGGGATCAGAGTTCTAGAACCTAAAAATATGGACATCATTCTTTTGACACCCTTAAGAGTTTAGAAAAGTGCAGTGAGGACAAACTTCAATGTTGCAAGTCCTTATATTGAGATTTAAAGTCTGACCCCATAAGCGCACTTAATGTTTGAGATTAGGACTGAGGCATGTAATCCAGATCCTGAAGACGTGGGTAGGCATTTCCTGCATCCTTCCAGAAGCTAGAAAGGATTAGTAGGGCCAATGGTGTGAGAGAGCCTCTGGATGCTTCCAGGTATTTAAATTGAGTGTACTGAAGCAATGAAGTACAGGCCAAGACTGCTACTGGTGGTGCTGAAGATACTATGCAGATACTGCATTACCTTTTACAATAAAGATCAGCATCTGGATAATTTTAAAGTTATGATTAGGATCAGTGTTTAGGAATGTTAAACTCTATATGTTAATTATTGCTGCATTCTGCACAGTCTAGAAAGCAACTAATATACCAAGTACTGTAAGTACTTCTCAGCCTTGTTTCATTTTTCTGAAACGGCAAGTCCCTGGAAACCCTACAAATTTGCGTTAGGGGTGAATAACAAAAAGCATCTTGAAGAAAAAACTGTATTTGTTAAGCATTGAGGAAGATAGAAAAGTTGGGAGAAAAACTGAAGCAGAAGGTCTGTAGCCCTCTTATATTGCTTTTTGTTGCATGAGGCACTTCCTTTCTTTATGACTTAGAGATAGGACCAGGTTCCGTTCTAGAAGAAAACACATCTATACAAGCCAGATTTTCTGCCTCTTTCAGAGCCCTGATCATTGTGGAGAAGAGTGGTGCTACCCACTGCTGTACAACATGGGGTTTCTGACCCAAAAGCCTTGCCAAATAGCTTGATGATAAACTTAATTCTAGCATTTGTAAAGCCAGGGGATCTACACATGCTGCTCTAACAGTACCACACAGGGCCCAGTATGACAAAGATTGGTATTAGAGGGTTGTCCGTGTTGCCAAGTCAGCCTTGCTGCACCCTGTAGGGCTCAGCAACACAGAACAGGACAAGTGTTAGTGCAGCTATACAGCAATTCCCAGGGCAGTGAGAGTTGGTTTATGATTAGAAAACCTACAGCAAAGAGACAGTTTATTTTTGCAGCACCATGAAAAGTCTGAAAAGTTAGGGACAGGACTCGTGTTAGGGGGGTTTCTGAGGTTTATTGCGTGAGTTAGAGGAAGCAACGATCTTGCTGCATATCATGTTGTGGGTTCCAGGTGCTACAACATAGTGTACTTGAAGACTCTATTTTTGTGTTGTCCTCCAAGGCCCACAAAACTGCAAATTTATGAGGTGAAGGCCCTATACAACATCTGAACACCTGAATTATTAATAGGGTAAATAAGGGCATGGATAGGGTTAGAGCTAACAGTATCTTATTGTGACTTTCTTCACAACTAAAAAAGGAAGAGGGATTGCCTTCCATGGTGTCCTAGACTATGACCTGCTATTCTTTTACATTTCATGCTAAGATTATGATTTAGAGTTACAGTTGTAACCTAAAGCAGTCAAGCAGAATATTTTCACTACACAGGTCTAGGAAGTTGGGGACTTTTTAAAAAAGAAGTTGAGAAATTAAAAGTTAAAGTCACATAAAGTTAGATTCTAAGGTAGAACTTTGTCCCATGAGAAAATCTTAGGTTAGAGCTAGGGTTAGGGAAACTAATAGACTCAAAACTTAGCCTCATCAGAATGAGGGAAACTTTTGCAGGCCAGGGGTTAAAGTAGGTAAAACTATTAGTATGTGTTCTGCAGACACTAAGGGGGAAGCAGCTAACAGTAGAGTTGAAGGGCCAAGACTAACTCCTAGTTTCTGAATTCCTGTGTGGGTGCCCTTCAGGCTAGGGTTGGTGTTACAGAGACAAAATTGCCAGATGGGTTATTTTTTCTACAGTCCTGCAGGTGGAGAAGCATCATAGAGATGAGTGGTAAATGTGAGTCCAGGAGATTGATTATGACTTCAAGTACAACTGGGCTTACTGGAGACTTCTCATAGTATCTTGTGATTTTCATTAAAAAATGCCTTAAACCAAGGGGGAGCAGGGAGGGGGGATGGCATGTGTGTGTGTCAGGGTTGCATTTTAAGAAACTACAGCAGGAGGAATGTCTAGTCTTGCTGGGCCTTGTTCACTCTAGAAAGATGGGGAGAGGATCTAGATAACTAAAAAACTCTCTATCCCATACAGTAAATAACAATACAAGGACAAGAGCTCTTGTTCTCATCAAAATTTTCTGTGTTGTGTAGTACTGAAGAATAATGAACTTTCTGGCTGCATCTGGTTCTGTGAAACCACTCTGCTCCCTCCAGCTTTACCCCAAATCCCCACCCAAAACCAGCATGAAATGCATTTTAGCAGGAGGTATTTCAGACTGAAACTAAGCTTCCCAACCGTTCTATCAGCTGCCTCCACCCTTGCTGCCTGTAGACAGCACATCAAGACCTGGACCCCAAAAGCAGGCGGATGGGGAGGAGCCCCTTCCCTGAAATCATGGCAGAAGGGCTCAGGGCTGCCAAATTCTTTTTCTCACTTCATCCTTCTGAGTTCTTGCACATCAAGAAAATCATGTTTGGCTGTTTCTTCATCCTTACTCCGAACCACAAGTCCCAGATGGACGTACGAGTAATCTCCATATAAACAGGGACATGAGGGACAGACAGCCTTCAGTTCATCACCAGGTTTTCAACCTCTGCCTGGCCACTACACCATCCCATAGGGAAGGCATTTGGGTCTCAAAACCAATCCCCATGCATAAAATCGGAAATTTCCAAAAGGCCATACCTACCTGAAGTCATGATAAAATGATCTTGACCATCAAATTTAACTCCTCTCTGTAAAACCCACCTAGCTCTGCAGAAAGCACCAAGAAAAATTTCTTTCACTTGTCCAACTCAAACCTTAAACCCGACATGAACAGCCTGTCCACTTAGTCCTAAGTGAACCTTTTCTTGGAATATAAAAGACACTGGGTCATGCACAATGATGTAATGACTTCGACCTTCCAAAGCAGAACTCTTCTTTCCCAAAATCTTGTTGCTGCAAAGCAACTTAAGAAACATGTCTCTAAATGCATTGGGATCTGGACCCACCATCCAAGGCAGTTATGTAGACAGGACCTGCCTTACTTGAGTATGTCTTTTCCTGCCTTTTTACGAGCTGCAGGATGCAGGAAGGAGAGGCTCTCTAGCTGCTTTATGTACTCTCCCATCACCCTGACATTAGTAAATACATTCCAAGATAGCTCTAGCCTTAAGCCCATAAACAGATGCCTCTCTTACTCTCTGTGCCATGCGTAAAAACACTGCCTAGATGCTCTAAATCCCCGTATCCCTAATTGTAATCTAATCCCTAACATAACTTCCCAGGGGACCATAAACTACATTAGAAGCCCCAATTCCCTTTAGTATGAATCCTCCCCCTCTCTTTCTGGTCTGTGCAGGATACAGGTAGCATAACTTGTTTGGCTGCTTCATTTTCTCTACCTCTAACCTGAAATGTGTTGTGAAAAGCAGTCATATAGCAGGACACAACAGCCTTCAGCCCCCATGGTTTATTGCCCAAGCTTTACAGCACGTCTCAGTAAAAATGTCTTTAAGTGCATAAATGTCTGCCATGAGAAATTTACCCCTAAAATGATATATGGCCCATGGGGCCATTCCATTCCTGAAATCAGTTAAGTCAGAGAAGCAAAAGCAGTCAAACAGGTTATTCTTGTCACAAACTGCAGAGCCCAGAAAGGCAGGCAGAGAGCTGCTTTTAGTGGGGCACTTGCACGATTTACAGAAGTGGTTGGTCCCCTGAGCACATTTGAGGTTGAAGCTGTTTAGGAGTCCAGAGCTGAAGGACTTTTAGGACATCATTACTGCATCATCGTGCAGTGGCCAGCCAGGGAAATGGGATGTAAGAGGAATATAGTACATTGAGCAGAAGATCTCTTCCTGTTTGAGCAGCTACTCAGACACATTTCAGGCTGAGGTTAGGGTTAGGTCTAGGGTTTCAAAATCTAAAGCAGACAGACAGGCTTTTCTTGCTGTATCAGGCAGAGCACAGAAAGTTCAGTAAGCAGACACTTGTTGTTAGGCTAGGTCCCTGTCTAGCACTCTCCTATATTAGCCTAGTAATCCAGAAAACACTGCATTTCAAGTCATAATTATTGTAATAATTTCCAGGGCCTGTAAATGAAAATAATGCTGCTGCTTGGGGAGGTCTATGCCTTTCTCACCCCCTGACAAAGTGAATGGTTTGGGTCGGAAGAGACCTTAAAAATCACCTAGCTCCAAACCCCCTGTCCTGGCCAGAGAACCTTCCAATTGCCCAGGTTAATCACAATCCCATCCAGCCTGGTCTTGAACTACTCTGGGAATGGGGAATTCACAACCTGGGCAACCTGTGCCAGTGCTTCATCACCCTCACAGTAAAGAATTTCTTGACATTATCTGGTCTAAACCTACCCTCCTTTAGCTAAAGGCCATTCCTCTTTGCCCTGTCACTACATGCTCTGGCGTGAAGTCCCTCTCCAGCTTTTTATAGGCCACCTTTATGCACAGGAAGGCTGCTTAAGGTCTCTCCAGAGCCTTCTCTTCTCCAGGCTGAACAACCTCAACTCTCACAGCCTGTCTTCATCAGAGAGGTGCTCCAGCCCAATGCATTGGTTTAACACTGCCCAGCTTTTAGCGGGCGGGAAAAACTGCTTGAAATTTTTACTATGTCCAGCACAGAGCCAATTGCTGGAGGCTCTGACGATGGGCAAGTTACTAGCCCAATTAGAGAAGCTGGAAATGCCTCTGTGATGACAAATTTAAGAAAAGAAAAACAGCGGGAAGCTCTCTTTCTTCTTCCAAGGGGTGGTGAAGCGGCTGCCCGGGCCCATCCCGGAGAGGACCCCTGGGCCGCGCAGCCGGGACCCTCTCGAGGCCGGGAGCAGTGTGGCCGGGGCCACCCATGTGGCGCCTGCTGGGACCACGTGGCTAGTGACAAAAACACGGTGAACAATTCCCCAACAGGGAGCACAGACGAGATCAACCTTTCCAGCGCCGCGAAGCTCTATAAGAACTTTTTAAATGATAGAACTTGAGAACAATAATAGCCACGGACAACAGTTTTCTTCTGAGTCAGAGAAAAGGGCAAAGTGAACACACATGAGGAGAACAACATGGCGGCGCTCAAGTCGGTACAAAAGAAGGAGGGGGAGGACGTGCTTCGGATGTTGGAGCTGAGATTCTTTTGCAAGCCATGGGGAGGACTATAATAAAATAGACTGTTTCCCTGTAATTCATAGGTGCATGGGGGGATGCAGAGATCCACAGGCAGCCCGTGAGAAAGAGTGCCCACGCTAGAGCAGGTGAATGCTGAAAAGCTGTAATCTAGTAAGGAACTCGAACCTTGCTTCCAGAGATAGAGAAAGAGAAAACCCTTGCTTCCAAACTGGAGCAGCTTGTCCTCATAAGACTAAACCCCATGAACTAAAATGACCCACACTAGGCAGCTGAGGGAAGATGGTTTGGCCCATGGGAGGGACTCCTATTGCAGCAGGTCGGGCGGGCTGCTGTTTGTGAAAATTAGAACCACGCTAGAGAAATTCATAGAGATCTGTGTCCCGCGGGAAGGACCCCACAGCACAGCAGAAGAAAGAACTCCTTCCTAAGTGAACTGAAGAAAGATTTTATAAGTGACAAAATGACTAAAACCCCCATGTTTTGTCTCCTTGCGCAGTCAGTAGAAAAAGAGGGAGGGACTGGGAAGGAAAGGTGTTCTAAAGGTTTATTTTAGTTCTCATTACCCTTTTTACTTTAAATTCTGTTAATAATAAATTTTCTTTATACTGTTTAAGTTTTGAACCTGTTTTGCCTTAAAATGTTTTCCCCTAATCCTTATCTCATCTCATGAAGTTTTCGTTTCAATTTCCCCTCCTCTGTTCAGCTATAGCAGAGGAAAATGAGTGGATAGTTCTTCCAGGGTGCCTAGCGCTTAGCCAGCATCAAACCCCGACACCCTGTGATCAGCTTAGCAGCTCTCCTCTGGGAGCCTCTTTTTTTGTACAGGAACCAACAATATTAAGGACATGGAAGTGTTTTGAGTTAATAGAAGACAAAATTTGATGCTGTTCTTTAACTTAAGGACCATCTTCTGTGCGTTTCATGATGGCTATCTAAGAGAGAGCCAAGGAATCTAAGGCAAGAAGGAACCTGAATGCTCCAGGACATGGGAGCCGGGAAGTGACCATGTGTGTGTGGACACCAAGGGGGAATATTCTCTCTTACTGAAGAGCTTTGTTTCCTGTTTATAGTAGGGTTGAGGCTGGGACTTGAGCTAGCACTGGGAGTCAGTCACTTTAAAAAATACCTGCTTTTGACAGCTTCTGTCTTGCAAGGGTCATGCTCAGTAAATGCTGAATTGTTTTGTCTGGAAGTGTCTTCAGTGGTGCCCCTGATGGCCCTGAACAACCTTCGGAGGAGCAGCCATCCCGCTGACATCCCAGCCTCACTGCTCCCTTTGGAGTAGGTGGGTGCTGGCAGCATCCCGAGCAGACCAACCACAGCAGCATGGGGGACATGGAACAGGATATCTATCTCCAGCCTTAAACACTTCAGGAATGTCTCCTTACCGCAGTAACCAGGTGAAGCCATGGTTTCCTTCCCTCTACCCATGCCCACAGCCCTCTTGGCCACCAGAGGATGCCCTTCTGGCATTCTGCCCAGGGCAGATGACCACTTTTGTGCTCCCCTCACTGCACATCTGCCTGCAGACTTGGTGATGTATGTTAGACATCAATTTCTGATTCTTGCAGGTCAGCAGGTAACCTCTGTAAGTAAACGAGCATCCAAATTAAAGACAGGCATGTTACAACAAGGGAACTCAATTTGATTCTGAAGGTGAAAGATCAAGTTTATTAACTAAGCCACCCACCTCCCCAGGAATATTACAAGAATTAAAACCAGACTTCCTGGTGTTATATATGCAATGGCTGTCAACAGCATAAGTTATGCCTGAAAATGCTTTAGCTGCTGCTCTGAAAAAGTATGAAGACTTCTTCTTTTGATTTAAGGGTTGCAAAGTTGTTGGGTTTTTTTTAATTTATGTGGACAATATCGTGTCCTCTACTTACAGACTTGGAGAGTCGCAGTAAGCTGTCCCTTAAGGGTGCAAAGCAGATATCCAAAGATTTACAATATTTGTCAATGAAAAGACTTCTTTTATTGTTTAAATGAGAAATTCCAAATGAGATAATGTGCTCTGGCTACAGTCATCTCTGAAACCTACTGGTGGGATAAAAATTTTATTTAAAAAACAAGACTTGAATTAGCAGTTCCTTTATGATCATTAAGGGCATTTGATCCCAATAGTTTATGGCAGTTCTCATACAAATTCTAAGTGTTAGAAGTCAAAATGAACAGCTGATTTCGAATACAATCAGTGTTGAAAGTTATTGCACGGGCTAGCAAGGCTGATAGTTCATTTGCAGCACAAAGAAGAATTACCATAGCATTCATGATAGAAAAAGTATGAACTAATAAGAAAGAAATTACCTTCTCTCCGTTAGTTATACTGATAAAGCATGTTTTCACAGTATTTCCTTGAATGGAGATGAGCCTAATTGACTTAATTCAGTTCAGGCTGGTGTAAATCAGGACTAATTCAATTTTAATCAGTGACATTAGTCTATACAAATAAGTTCTTCATTTTCTCTGTGATCAAATTCTTGCATGTGAGCTTCATCACTTGATATTTTTTTCTAAATTCCCAATCAGTGCTTAGAGTAAAAGGTTGTAACAATAATTTTAAAGCCTCCTACCAGAATTAATCTGATAAGATGCTTGTACACTTGACACTTGGCATGAAGAAGAGGACACAAGATGTGTTGAAATCTCTCTGGGGAAACATCCAGCCATTAGCAGTAGTTCTCTGATTCTTTCTTGAGGAATCTTGACAAAATAAAAAAACAGCAATCGACATTTATTTAGTTATTTATTTTAAAATAAAATTACTGATCATACATCCTGCAACTGAGTGAATTGACTATTAGTCAGTGAGTGGATTAATTTTGCCCGTATGCTTGCTAATTATCTAAAACCAAAGCAAAACCCAGGAAGTTACTAATTCAGTAATACTATGCACTAGCGCTTGCAAAAACGTTCTTCTATGAAAGTATTACTCTGCTTAAAGTGATAAAAGCCATTCTGAGCCATAGAGACCATCTGAATGACGGCATGTTAGAGACACAAATGCGGCACCAGTCTGACCAACTAGGTCTTCATAAAATCACTTTCCCATTAAGTGCTGGGAAATTTTGATCCTTATGCATATACTTCTGCACCTTTTCATTGAAATGTGCTTTGGGCACACAGATGAAATGTTAATGTGGCGTGCCTGGCTGCGCTCAGTGCACCCTCCCTTACAAGCCACCTCCTCGCCACTCAGTGTCACCAATGCCAGCATCCACTTAGGGGACGTTTCAAAGTACAGAATTCTCATCTGATCTTTAATTTTGTTTTGGAAATGAGCCATACACAGCAGAAATACACTTGCAGCCTTGCCTCTGTGTGTAGAAGACTTTTGTTTGCTGGCAGATAGTACAAACAACCCTGAGCTCCCAGTTCTCATCCTTGTGGGGTACTTCCCGAAGTTCTGATGTTGCAGACTGAGTGACACCATGTGGGCCACAGTGTGTTATAGGTATCCATCGTACATGCACATCTATGAGGTTCAACAGCAGACCTTTCCCAAATATCCAGAAGTACTTTTTAGACATGGTTGCTGGACTCTGTAAGAGCTTCAGGTCCCCCCTTTCTGACTTGTGCACACATACGCACGTGCGCCACGGAGACACAAATGTTTATCCAAACAAACTTGAGCAGTTTCCAACAAGGCCATGGTTTCTCCTCACATGGTGCAGGGGGAGACCTGGCAGCACCAGAACACGCAGCTCCCAGTGTCACAGCAGGAACAAGGAGGAGACACTGGGGTTAGTGGACTTTTTCAATGCTGCCTGAAATGGCTGTGAAAGCAAACAAAAGGAAACTGTTGGAAGCACTAAGCCTGGCATCCCAGCAGAGCTGGCTGGGTTTGCTGGCGTCGTGGCAGGGCTCTGTCCCCACCCACACATCATGGACTGGCACCACGGTGTCCTCAAGAAGAATATATTCATTTTTTAATGAGAAATTCAGTGATTTATCTGATAAGGGAGCAATTATCTGAAGACAATATCATCATTTGTGGGTAGGAAGCCATCCTCCGTCATGCCGGGGATGTGACCAAACACAGTACATATTTTACTTTGCACTAAGTGTACCCTTTCATCTAGAATGTGGCTTCCTTTCACAACTCTAGCTGGCTTGCACAAAGCTACCTTTCATCTGATTTCCTAATAAATAAGTCTTTTAATTCACATGGGGTCAGTTGCTGGTGACTAGAATATTTTCTGCAGGAACGTGTCAGAGCAGGTACATAATAGATCTCCTACAACATATCTTGTTAAGGAACGAACCCTACAGGAGTGTATCACAGCTGTGCGTCTTGAACACTGGGAACTGGCTGTGAGAACCCTTCCCTCCCATACCACTTCAGACCCTCACTGCAGAAGGGAGCTGCAGGGAAATCCCAAGAAATCTGATTTCTCGAATAGTTGTGCTCATTCACTCTTTTTCTTAGAGAATGCCAAAAGTGCTTACTTCCTCTGGAGGAAAAGGGTAAAGCTCAAATTCCTATAATAACCTACTTCTAAACTCTTGAAAGCAGGAATAGTCTGTCCTGCTGGGAAAGCGGTAGCAGCTTCAGAGCCCATTCAGCTACCTCTGCTGGGAGCCCCAGCATGCACACGACCATGAGCTCATCCATCTTCCTGCCAGCCAAGCAGACCTTCGTCTCCTTCTAGGCTACTGGTAATCATGGTTCTTTACATCAGTGTCTATAGGTGACCAGAGCTTGAAGGCCTTGGGGTGAAGGGCAACCCTCACTGTATGGTCAGCATGAATTTTTGAAGTGACTTGCAGGACTCAAGAACTCAGTCCTGCAGAACTGAGTCACCTCTAGTCATCATCCCACAGTTACATATTTGGTCCCTTTATTACAATGAAGTAGTGGCTCTGATTCATCTATTTCAAACCATACACCATCAAAATCCTTGAAGATTATAATCCAATTCCCATTGCTTCCAATGCAGACTATTTAGTCTAACACAGAATATAACTATACACAGAGCTGGAATATACATGGCTTTGAAACAATTTACTTGCTGCTGCTTAAGAAAAATCCCTACCATCAGATCTTAATTTCTTCCTGCAGAAAACAAAGAACAGATTTTTTAGTGTTTGGTCTGTTTCCTTGCTGCTATTACCAATGCACTGGCATTAGTTTAGAAGAAGACTGTCCTACTAAGCATGACTATCCTTTTTAAAAAATAATTGCTAGGGGCAACTTACAGCAGGCTCAAAGAGGGCAAAGGGAGATGGGGAAAGAAGAGAATTGCTTTGTTTTGATCCACTGCACTCACAGTCTTTCAAATTCTTTTTGATTTATCTTCTTAGACTTCTTTCACCATCCCAAACAGCCAGAATCACAACGTAATTTCTCCCATGTCAGCAGTAAGACTAAAACTGAATCACAGCTACCAGTTTTCTCTCTACTGCTTTTTTTTTTTTAAATATGCTTCAATATATCTGTGATCAACTTTATAGGCTATTGCAGAATAGTTGTTCAAACTGCCCAGTAGTGGGCTTTCCCCACAATTGATTTCCATTGGAACAATGTGATACCACAGTTTGGAGCCCCTCCTGCATCCAATGTGGATAGTGTGGAAGGCACTGCAGTCTTAAAAGCTGTATTAACCTGGTCTTAATTCTGAGGTTGTATCATAGCTTAAGGGTAAAATGCTACAGAAATACTATTGTTAGTCCCAGTCAGGCAATTCAAATCTAGGAACTTGTTATTAAATATTATGAAATAGACAAAAATTAGGAAGATATGCAAAAGAACAATAAGGTCCCTAAATAACCTTTCTTAGAGTAATACTATGTGAGGATTGAACATTCCAGATTAGCTTTTTGTTTGCAGTCTCTAGGTTTTCGAGACATCTGATTTTTTTAGTCTTGTCACAAAAGAACTGCTGCGACCTTGTCAGGATGGGCACATAACAGGAGAGAAAAGAGGAGGAAAAATGCTCCAAGTTCTTCAGGAAGGATTAGGGTTATCCTGGAGCAGCACACACATGGGATTGCTCCATATATATAGTTTATCATCTTATTCTCAGGAAGCTGCTGAGAGGTATTGATGCGTGGGAGAGAAAGTACTTCATACTCAAGTGGATGAATAACATTTTACAGCCTGTATTGAGGCAGTGCCCAGAGCTGCAATTTGGTCATATCAGGATGACAAGCCTTGGGGTTTCTTTTTCACTATTGCATCTGTTATGTTTGTGGCAGAGCATCGGCTCACCGTATATTAAGAAATTTACAAATGCAAAAGCAGACAAGGTCCATGTGCCCAAGATCTTAAAGCTTGAGGAAATATTAGTTTAGAAAAGCAGATTTTTAAACATAGTGAACAAAGCATTATCTCAAATGCAAAGACACTTGCAGCTGTTGGAATCACCAATGTTATGGGGACTTTTTTTTATGTCTTAGAGTCAGCAAAGGCCAGGCAAAAATGGGAAACCTGAAATGGGTCCCTTTCAGTGAAAATGTGCAGACACTTAATCATCTGTCCAAGCACCCACTAGCCAAAAGAACAGGGATGCTAGCAGGGACATTGCCTGACTGACCTCCTTCCCTGCTTTTCTTCCTCCCATGCCATAGATATAAGGGAAGATGAGCAAGATGGTATCTCTGCCAGTGGTCATGTTCCCTGTGGGAGGAAAGAGTTAGCTCAGGGTTGCAGCAGAGCTTTGGAAAGCCCTGGCCGAGACCCTGTTCCCATCACAGCATGGGAAGGGCTCCTACTTACCCCATGAGTTTGCATCATGCTGAATGGGAAGGGAATCTCACACATCTGAGATCACTTTAAGCTATCGTAGAAATTGAAGCCATTTCAGTGTAAGGTGGTGTAGTCCCATTGGAGGTCCTTCCTCCATTTTGGAGCTCTCCTATCAAGCCCCTGGAAGCAAAGAAGCTGCCTAGAGGACTGACGAGAATAATTGTTTTCCAGAACTTTTTGAAGCACAGTTTGCATGGGTTTTACAAACCGTGTCCACGCTCCATTTTTTGTTGTTATTACAGAAGGGACTAGGAACAATGACATTTTAAAGAATAAAGGAGGCATCAGTTGCAAAAGCATTTCCCACGGCTGCCTGGTTGGCAGAGCACTGCTCCAGGCTGCAGTTAGGAGAGCAATCTCCCTAACAGCAAAGCTTGCTTGGTTAAGGTTAAGGAGCTCTTGCCCCTAGACTGTTATTCTTGTCCATGTGCTGTATTTCATCTTTTTACTTACACCAGTACAACTGTTTGTTAAACCGTGCCATAATGCAAATTTAAGAAACTTTTCCAAAAAAAGTTGTGGACTTGTGGAGGTTATTTTTGCCTCTAGTGCATGGGTTTCATGTCTTGTTGAAATGAAGAAGCCCTACAAGCAGAGTAATGGCACGATGGACAGCAGGGTAGGCAGGAAGGGAGGCAGCTCAGAGCAGTGATTTTTAAACAGCTTTGATCTCAGAGAAATCGTGTGTGTAAGCGCAGTGTGAGATCCCCAAGCACTACAGGCTGTGCCCTGTCCTGATACAGCCCTTCTGCTCATCCATCCTCCTCTCTTGCCATTCCCCCCTCTGTGGGCTGGGGAGGTCATGTTCAGATGCTGTGAGCTATCTGTTTTCCACCTGTTATTTCAGAAAGTTTTGTGATACTGGGAGCTTATGGGTTTATATTCACCACTCCAGGTGTTCATGGAAAAGGGAAATTGAATTCATGCTTTGGCTTTTGTGATATTTTTGTTTCCAAATTCAAGTTCCCCAAAAGAACCTTAGCTCTTCCAGGCCCTCAAGCAGAGCCTAATCCCACTGTAGATGGTATCTTTCTAATGGCCTGAAAAGGAACGTCAGAAGGATGCTAGTAAAAGCTTCTCCTCTGTCACATCAACAAATCGTCCAATAAAACTGTGCAGGCAGCTTTGACAAGGTATTAAAAAAAACCACCAAAACCACCAAACAAAAAACCCAGACCTTCTTTACACACAGGATAAACAAGCAATTGAATGCTAAATCAGTGTATCTGTTTCCTCCATAGGTCTTCTTTTAAAACTTGTACCTGGACAGTTAGATTACTGATGAAAAGGAAGCAGAAAGATGATACTAGCTGGATTTCAGGGACGTGATAGTAAGATTCCACTGCTTATTCATGATGCATTAGTTTGAAAGAGAAAAGACATCTCTCTGAATGGCCCTCATGATAGTCTTGTGAGAGTAAGCAACAGACAGAGCGGAGCCCATCTGGGATTTTACCAGTTAGACTGACTCAGGGCAAATACCTTGTATTGCATTAAAATATAATCTTGAAAGACGCGATTTGACTCTTGCAGAAATAATTTCACATATATTAAACTGGAATTGCATATAACATTATTCAATTTTTATCAGTTGCTTCACAATTGTGTTTTTTGTTCCTGCATCCAGGGCATTAAATTTCATTAATTTGATTTCATCTTATCAAGCAGCAGCCAAACAGATGCTCAGTGAAGATGAGGAGAAGAAAACAAAAAGCTTTTTCACTCTGAGGTTTCTGCTGTATGTCATGGGTGCTTGCATGGGCTCACAAATCACTGGTGATAAAATGCATGCCTTCTACAAACCAAAGCCTTGGGCCTAGAGGAGGGAGCCAGAAAGCTGGCTCTGTGTGACAGTAGCCAAAATGGGCTTTAAATCTGTTGTACACTGTCATATAAAATCTCCATACTGGAGTCATAACTTCTATTATTTATTCATACACGCAGAGTAGGGCTGCTGCATCAGTTGTGAAAGAGGACTGTCATTAGAAACCCAGCAGCAGGCACGCTGGACGCTCAGGCCAGGCCAAGCACAGTGGCATATTTCCACTAAACACACAACTGTGGCATTTTCTTACACAAGCAGCAGCAATACCCTTCAAAAACAAGCTTGCTTCTTTGGTGTTTTATCAACAAATACTGAACATGCTTTTAGTGTTCATAAGAAACCAGATATTTCTCTGTCTAAAACCCTTTGTAAGAAGAATCCCTGCCCTCATTTTACTGGCTACAGTCTGTGCAGAGGGAGTCTTGACAGGGCACCCACAATGGTTTAGATAATTTTTGACATTAAGATTTTCAAGAGTGACAGTTAAGTATTTCAGTTAAACTGTATCACCCTAAAATGAGACAGCTTTTAACAATTCAAGAGATCAAAAGCACCAGCAACAGAGAAAAACAGGAAATTTTAATTCTAGGAATGAAATTCACATCAAAGGATTCTGGGTTTCCATTTCTTCATCACAGCCTAAGCAAATGAGACAAATCCAGGCTATTCACTACTCTGTATTTCAAATGGGATTTATTGATTTTAACAAATTTAGGGCAATAATACATGACATAGTCTACCAAAATCTACCATAACACTTATTCTCTGTTATGTCTTTCTATGTGCATGAGCATGGAAGTTTACAAAAAAGCTCAATTTTGTTTTATTGCCAGGACAGGCCAAATGTCCATCCTACTCCAATTTCAGGTCTCTGACCACAGCAAGCTGTAGATGCTTCAAGAAAGATTACAACAGGGCAAGTAGAGAGCAGATCTGCTGGAGAGGAAGAACAAGAAACTTCATAGGCCATAGAGATAAACCATATTTAAAGGCTACTGAAAAGCTATGAAATCATTAATCCAGGTTGAGAGGAAGGAAAATGTCCATTGCCTTAGCTCTTGGAGAAGTATAAAACCAACCCATATCTCATCTTTTTTGTGGATTCCCTTATAATTAGGAATAAAGGATGAAGTCTATACACACTCTGTATCTCTCAGAACACACCACAACTCACCCATTGCAAATATATTTGTTTTCACACATCCTGGGAGTTGGGATGTGAGGCTTGCTCATCTACAGATATGGCACCAATATAACTTAGAAATAGCTGAGCTGGTCCAATGGCCTGAGTCTCAGCAAGACAGTGATACATCTGGATGGTGGCTGGGATGAGGCTATCTCAGCCAAACCCAGCTGGAGACTCCCTGCTGAACCACAGCTGAACTGCCTTTAGTTCTCACATCAAAAGCATTGTTGATAATATTCAATATTTTTGGGGAACACTTTAGCAAACACTTTCTTTACCTTTTTTTTTTTTTTCCAGTCTGACAGCAAGTATTTTCTTTACCCATAACAACAGTGCTGCATGAGTCCGTGGCTTCACTTCTCCTGTGGATGTAGGAGCCATGCCATGGCAGATCAGACATGGGCTGGGCATTAGGAGACCAGACCATGTGGGTACCTCAGCAGTGACTCATTATTGAACTCGTTGTTCCTGAGTTGCCTCAGGAAGCCACTTATTCTCTCTGTGCATCACTGTTTCCAGCTGGTAAGTGGAGATAATGTTGTTTACCCATCTTCATAAAGTGGTCTGACTAATGAAGGTGGAAAAATACTCATAAACTATCATGCTGAAGACACCAAACCTAGGGAAAATAGAGAGATAAACCAGATGTACTTGATGGTCTGACTGCTCTTAGAAAGATTTCTTAGAGTGATATGACCAAATATGACAGTGGATTAAAAAGAAATAAAACAGAAGCTAGCAAAATATTCAGGGTGACAACAACACAAAGCAATAACAACCAGCCTGTAGGAAAAGAAAGTTGTTCATTTGCCGATGGCTGTAAAATCGGCCAGCAAAATGCCCATGAAAATGTTGAGTAGATGTTTGCCTTGAGTGCCTACAGTTCATTGATTTTAATTTAGGAGCATTCACAAGAACTTGTTCTTCATTTATTCTCCCATCAATTTATTTGAACCAGTATGTCTTTAAAGTCAACCAGATGTAATAAAAAGATATTTTCCAGCATAGATTGTTGCAACAAAGAAGAGAACAGTGGAACACTTTTTCCCAAACCATTTACTAGTCTCCAGGGAGATATAATTTCCTTTCAAACTGAACTACATTTCAATTCATAGGACATTTTTATTAGCCATTTTGGACTAAGTAATAGACTCCTTTGGAAGCAGTTCCCTCATTGTCACAATACCAATTAGCAACGAAATATCACAAGGTAAAGTGAGAAGTTGACAAGATACACATCTGTCCCCACCCAGCACTTTGAACAAAACCCTCCCTTTTCTACTCAGCTGCTTAGCTTAGTTGTGACACTCATAACTGCATATTGCCATATCTAAATAAGCAGCACTTCATTTCTCTGTGTGGCGTTGCAGAAAGTACTGCCATGTGAAAAAGTCAGGAAGACATTTCCACACTCAGTAGGAACATGGTATAAGGCAGGAGGAGGCTGCTGTACTCTCTGTGATGTGAACCTCTCCTGAAAGCAGAGGCAATAACTCACTCTGAGCCACGGAAGGGACAAGTGCCCACTTCAGCATGAAGCTGCAGCTCAAAAGTGGTGGTGCCTTGCAGGTTTTGGGGATGATACAGGAAATACCCAGTTCCCACCAGTGGCTGATGCAGTGCCCCAGATTATCACAGCTGCTGCCAATGCACAGAAAAATTATAGAAGATGAAGGAAGGATAGACTGAGGTCTTCAGAAGAAAGCCAGTGAGCAAACAGAAGGTGGAGCCTCTGGGCCCACCAGCTAAAGTACATTGAGTCTGCTCTGCGTGAATGCAACCGCACAAACCACCGCCACACACCAGGGATGTGGGCACAGAGTGATGTATGTGCACTCTGCATTTTGGGTTGGATGTAGTTTCCTTTCATACTCTGTTTTGAAAGAACTTACTATTCCAGACAGTTAAGGAGTATAGGAAAGTTTGCAATTAATGACTAGTTGGCCATTGCTGCTTGCTTTTATATTCATTTCTTGAGGAAAGAATCTATAGCTCATGCATGGCACAAAATTAATGTAATCAATGCTATGATTTGAAAAATTAAGCTGCCACCTCATCAGGAAGTATCAGAAAAAAAAATCTGAAAACCTGAAAATACTCTTGGGCAGTGGAGTGCCTAAGCCGTGTATTAGAAAGGCCAGAAAGAAGATGATATGAAACCTTCGTTATTGCAGACCAGACTGAATAACCAATATTTGTGTGATATAATATGACATGACATATGACTGTTACCAACTGAAATCTGATTAGCAACTTCAAGTACAGAAGCTTTTTAGAGCTGTATTCAGACAATGAGGAAGAATTAAAGATCCAGGCAAAGTTTCACAAAGCAAATAATTTCCTTTTAATTGAAACCGCAAGAGCATAGTTTTGGAGGCAGTGAATGCTTTGGAGTGCTTTGCTTCATTTGAACATAAGTGATTTTAAGCATATTATTACATGAGGATATTGTACTACATCCCTCACTTGGAAAAAAAAAGGCATGGAAAGACAGCAGAAAAATACATTTCCCTCATCCATCCCATTCTGGATGTGGTATACCAGCAAGTTTTTGGCATGGAAGCATGTATTAATACTATACATCTATATGGGAATCATATACCACATTTTTATGTTGCAGTCTTAGCCAATGTTTCCTTCTTGTAAAACATCCAAGGTTTCTGGTAGAAGCTTTATTACAAAAGATGCATTGTTTCCACTGAGTTATGTACTAAGAATAATCAGGCAAAATTGTGATATTAACCCTAATGGAAACAAGACATCCCTTATTATTTGCTCTTGATGAAACCCAGTGATTTAAAGAAACCAAAACAAACCCTATGATTATCTTCAGAAAGGTAGAGAAAATTATGTTAATTTCTGTGTCTTCCTTTTGCAATCTGCCTGGTTTCAAAAAGACTCTCCATAGAGGCAGAAACTCTTGAAAGCTGCAAATCCTCACCAGTTGGTCCACTGAACAGCGGAAGGGATAAGAGCTGGGGAGTGGGTCAAGGCAAGTAGTGAAATGGCATTTTGCCAGCTGGGGACATATTTTGCAAAGTATACACAGATCACATGAGGGTTTTGATGTTTCCAGTTGGTAAATGTCATGAACCCATGCTTAAATACTTTAAACATTTTCTACACATCCCTTTACCAATGCTGTGATTGCATCAGATACATTCTGTGATCACAGATTAATTGTTCTGGTCAGTTTTAAGTGGAAGAGCAGACAGCAGGGCTCATCAAAAAATACAAGGAGCAGCACTTGCATGCATGTGTGGCTGAATTGCAGGGTTTTCCCACTGAACCCCTGGTTTAAAGCTTTTAAAGGATTTCTCATAAGATTACAGACAGGAAAGCAAAAAGAACAGGGAAAATGTGGTCACACAACTACTACACCTGCAAAGCTGCCCATCAGGGGATGCACACAGAGCAAGTGCTGCGGGCTGGGCAGGTCAAAGTGCCTCATTTGGAAAGCAGGATCACTTCTTCTCTCCCACACAGTTCTCTAAAAAATGAGACTTTTAATGAGATTTCAGGTAATACATATTATTAAGTTTGGTAGCTTGCAACAGTAACAGTTCATTGCCTGTCCACATAAAGCTGTTGGTGTGAACTTGTGTGCTGTCGGAGTCCAAAGCTGGCTGGGAAAAGTGCCTCTCCATGCTCAGAGCAGCAGAAACTATTCTGTTTGTACTTTGAGATGTAGAACAACACAGAGAAGAAGTCATGCTCTCCTTCATAAAAACTTAGGTAAACACATGCACATACGAATTAAGTAGTCACATAAACCAAGATTTTACTCTCTGTGTCCAGCCATTCAGATCACAGGTTTAAGAAGACAGTTCCTTCATATTTAAAACGGAAGAGGATGTTAAATAACAGTTTGGATTGTTATCCAAATCCACCATCATATTGTAAGAATTACAGCTGAAACCTGATTCAAGAAGTTTCTCAAAATGTTACCATGATGCTGTGAAGCTCAAATTCATTATTTTGGAGTACACAACAAATACTCATAAGCATACAGTTCAGGAAATTAAGAAATATGCTTTGCCAGAACTTAACAGTTTTTTCCTCCATTTTGCAATACAACTTGCTCAATTGCTATGCACCATGTTATAATGAGTGTCTTGCCAGATAGTCAGATAGTACCTGTGGCACCCACAGCATTATATGAAAATCATATAAATTATCTGAATTGTGTTAGGCTATAATTGATTATACAAAGTATTCATTACCATAGCACACATACTTAATATTTTATTCTGATATTGCCTTTCCTGCAAATCGTTTTTAAAAACAGGGTGATTTTAGAATGAAAAATGCATGTGGGCAATAGATAAATTATGTACGAAGAACTGTCAAGAGTGACTTTTGGATAAAATACTTCGAGATTTTTAGAGGCTGTAGTGGCAGAAAAAATTGAATTCAAAACTCTAACTTGAAAAGTCTGCAGTTTCCCAAGGTTAACACAATCCATTCTGATTTTGGAGACCTTCACATGGTCCCCTCACTAGTGGCAGGAAAGGCAGAAGTAAGGGAGATGCCTTCCCATCCCCAGCCTGGTGCAGCAGGAGTTGTGACAGGAAGCAGCCTTTGAAGAAACATCCTTTGCAGGGTGGGAGGTTCTGCTGAAACCTCCGTGCACATGGTGTGACTGCTCATCAAGGACAGAACGTGATTGCTGGCAAATCCCGTGACCATGGCCCAAAGATGGAGTTATTACAAAGCCCAGCCTAATATCCCAGTAGTCTGGGCAAGTAACAAAGTGACAATAAATTCGGGGCAGCTCCAAGATGGATTTTCCAGTATGACCATACTGAGATGCTGGTTTCTTTGGGCTGCTAATGCAAGGCAGTAAATAGCATTACAGCAACTACTTCACTTTTCAGGCTGCAAAACCGGTGAAATGCACATAAGGATGGACCTTACCACCTGCCCATTCTAACTTGGCTGGTAAGTTGGCTGAGACATACTTCTGTCTGGGTGGAGTGCAGGCATGTTTCAGCAGGAAAGCCATATGGGCCTTTCCATGGCTTCTCCTGCACTCCTCTACCATTCACAAACCAGGACTGTTATGGAGAGAGAAGTGGGGCAGGCAGGACCATGCAGGCAGGGATGAACAATGCCTTAACAAGAACAAAAGCAATTTCAAATCCCACCAGTTTGTTAGATTACTTAAGACTTTTGACCGAATGACAAAAATGTTTCAATGAATAGCTTTACCACCCAGATCTTATTTCTCACTATCTTTTTTTTCCTCTTTTGGGAAAAAAAAAAATCCTGAAACTTAGTAATTAACTGCTTGATTTCATTTTTCCTCAAATATGTGTTTTTAATTCCATTGTGCAAATGTGGCCCAAAGCAATAAGTCTTTGAACTGGTTAACTTGAAACTACAGAAATACCTTTCCAAGTCCAGTTAGGACAAAAGCTAAAACCTCACATCCAGGTTCTGGAGTCTTTCTAATGCCCCTGTTTTGCCCTGACATTTCCACAGACAACTGCAGGCATGTCTCACACACCTATTTTTTTCATGTCCAGCAGCTCCACAGAACCGATCACCTTTCTTCCAAACGGATTTGATCTGCAGGGCGCTGGCTTAAATAAAGAGTGTGGTGCCATGTGTGCCATAAAGAAGCATGACAAGGTGATTCACATGCTGCCTACAGATTTTCCACAATCTCTTTGTATTGTAGGGCTTATACTCCTTCCTATCATTTGGAGGAACTCTCAGAATAATGATTTGGCATGTGTAACTGGTTTTTCCATTTCTGTCATTAAAGCTGCTTTCAGGGCCATGCTGAAACTGCAACAAAAGACCTTCCCACATCGCAAATCACTGTGGTGCTTGGTGTGCACTATATCAATAAAAAGATTAGCTTACTTATAGGAAAAGGATGACAATGTCCACAATTTTCCAAGCCATGAGAAAAATGAGGTTCTGTTTCAACTAAACCAGATAGTAACAATGCCACGTTATAACCCTCGGCTCCTCAGGTACAGTACATGGTTCACAAGTGGATTTTATCCTATGTGCAGTATTAAGTTAGTGCCATTAACCTTCTAGGTCAGCCCTTTGAAGTCAAGCAGGCTTTTTGCTATTGATTTCCATGGAGCCCAGATTTCATATTTATTTCCACTGACTATTTATTTCAAAGGATCAGGAAAATTTTCTGCTTAGAAGCCCCGGCAAGAAATGTGAAACAGAAGGATGTGGGAAGAGGGATTTCTCCCTTAGTACGAATGCAGTATCTTCCAGTGCCATCCCAACTGACAGCAATCTGTGCAGACTCCAAGACAGCCCTACAGGGACCAGCAGAAGTATTTAAAATACTTACAGAAATCAATTCTAATGGCTTGCCAGGAGTGGAGAGAGAAAGTGACTGGCAAACAAATGACTCAATTGAAGTTGAAGCAAACAGAAATGGTGCTGTGGGAGGGCACAAGCAGCTACACTTAAGCCTGGAACAACTCCCATATAAATCCCTATTCAAATCCGGAGGTTCAGACTTATCAGACGCAAAACCGACTGAGCCAGGCAGAGGAACCTGAGAGAGAGGTAATTTATATTCTGTACTCATTCACTAGAAAAGGACAAGAACCAGGTTCCATGATTTTATTGCTTAAGCTTTTTAAGGAGAGCCAGCACTTAATAGAAAACTTCAAAAAGATCTGGTTTCTGTCATGAGAAGATGATACTCTGTAGAAAGAGAAAGAGCTAGCAATGAGAAAAAGCATCACAAGGGGGAAGAGATACCTGGCCAGAGACTGGTGCCAGCGAAGTGTGCTCTAAGGAGCTGCTGGTGCAATGTTTTCCTGGACTGCAGAACAGGAGAACCATGAGGCTATGGACATGACTACAAATACGAAAGAGTGGGCCCTGTACTGAAATGGGGCACAGCAAGCACAGGACAAAGAGTTGGCTCTTTCTAGTGGGGAGTTTCCAGTCTGATCACTTAATCCAAAAGACTCTACTCAAAATGCTCAAGGGCTGGGCTAAATAACCTTTAAAGGTCCCATCCAACCCAAATCATTCTATGATTCTATGTTCATATTGGAGGCCAAAAAGTCACACTGCCCCTGCATGAGTCCTCTCCAAGCATGTTAAACAGCAGTTGCAACCAAGTCAAAGAAGTTACACAAAATCTCATTTGAGAATATAATAAGGGAAAGATCTGTTTCTAGTGAGTAGATAAGAAAGCTCTACAGGATGCTCAAGAGGGTTTGCTTAGAGTCTTCTATTCCTTTTAAAAGAAAACAATTTTCAGCCCTTTTTGTTTGGTATTTCCATAGCCCGTGGGCTCATTCTAATTTGCAACTGAGGACTTGAATTTTCTGGGAAGGGTCAAGATAAAAATCCTTAGTTCTCTGCACATTTCCTTTCAGGCAGCCTACACAAACCCAAGTGCTATTCATCGTCTTAACGAGAAGGAAAAGGAATGGCATTGCAGCTGCCCATGGAGAATCCTCACTGTGCAGCAGAACACACTACATGGGATTCAGCCCCCAGGATCCTTGAGTTTTGTTTAGAAATATGAGTATGATTTTTTGAAGGACTGATGCCCCAATACAGGGACAGCGATCAGAGAAAGCCTGAAGCTCTCAGAGCTATCACACACATTGAAGAGGAAATTGGGGTTGTCCCTCTTCCAGGCCTGATGCAATTTAGGATCTGATTTGCTCAAGTTCCCAAGCTCTCAGTTGTGAACAAAGTCAATGTAAACTGTGCTTTGCACATATGGGATACACTCTGATGTCAAATGCTAAAAGATCAAGGTCCAGGCATCTCAGGTAGGTGCTCCAAATTCAGCAGGTAGTCTCTCCCTGGACTCCGAGCCTTCGCTTATCAGCTGGAGAATGGGGCTACCCCTCACCAGAAGATCATTTTGTTCAATCCAATCAAAGCTTCCTGTGCATGCTTATTATTTTCCTTTAAGTAGGAAGGTATAGGCAAATGCAGTACTTCAAGTTCATATTTAACTGGGAAAAGGAAATAGTGCCAACTTTTCTTTTAGCTTTATTCTTGCAGAAACCATTCACTGACTTCAGCACAAACTAGTGAAATATTCAATGTCCTGAAAAAGCATTGCAAAAAACTGTAATTATGCATCATAAATATTTGATTTAGTACTGCAGGTAACATGTTTGCACTGTGTTTCTTAACACTGATTTTTTCATCAGAGACCTTCTGGAAAAAGCAATAACTAGAACAGTTGGGCTGCATCCTCGTGACACAGGTGCAGTCCCCAGTGACAGCTGTGTGTGGTGCGTGGATTCCAGCGGTCTGAGAAACCAAAGCATCAGTAGCAAGACATTAGCCTTAAAAGAGCAGAGGAAAGTCACTGAGCATGCAGTGCTTTGTATGAGGATGTCAGACAAATGATGAAACTGGGCAATCTCTGGTTTCTTGAGGGAAATGTACCATAGCCCACTTGAGCCAGGGCTTGACCCTTTCTGCTCTGGGCTGCCTTTTCCCCAGCTGTCTCTTTGAGCATCTGCTGACCACAGCCCTGCTTCTCAGGGCCCCATCACAGCATCAGTCTGCCTGATTTGCAGTCACGGCATTGCCCAAATGGGTCTCCTTTTCCCACCTCTGTTTTTCTGACATTTTCCCTCTTACCTACTCAGCTTAACCTGTCCCTAACCGGTCCCTTTAAAGGCATCCCTAAAAAACTCCACAGAACTGCCTCTAAGATGAGCGAGGAAACTCAAGAAAAGAAAGCAGGGGAAGGAAAATTATTATGGGAACAACAGCAAAAATGCAGGAGTAGAGAGAAGCTCATGCCTCTCCTCCTAAGGCAGAGGATTAACACAACAACTCACATGAGAGCAATGTCCTGCAGAAGTTCAGCTTGGCTGCTGTCCAAGGACACATTTTAGCAGCTCTACCCACAGCAGAAGAACACCCATATAAAATAATTGCTGTATGTCGTTGCTGTCCTTTCCTGATTCCTTTCATTGTCCCCAGGGACACATGTGAGGTCTTTTCTTCTCTCCACACTCGGCTGCTTGCCTGGACCCCATGGCCTGTCCTGCTTTCAGAGTCATGCTCAACATCAGGACAAGTTTGTCCCTCCACTGAATCATAGCTGTCTCAATAGCAACCACACTGCACTGAATCACACTCCTGCTTTCAGGGGCTTCCCCACACCAGGCAGCACTGCTGGGATGCTGGATGGTGGGACAGGGTAAGCAGGGAGGACAGAGGCAGGGTGCAGGCACGAGGAGGGTGCAGAGGTCCGAGAGGGCCGGGTTCCACTGCAGCACTGCTGCTCCTCCCACACAATCTAGACACAGCAGAGGGGCACTGGAGTCTCAGACGAAAAGTTACTGGAGTTTGTTTGCTTGTTCTTTCAAGAAGCAAAGAAAAAAATACCTTTTTTTCCCCCAACTCTCTTGCTAAGGGAGCTGGATTGGTTTTGAAGGGACAATTCTTTTAGAGACAACAAGCCAACTTGGGGCAGGCACCAGCACGGAAAATTTCTGCAGTAACAGTTAAAATTATAAGCATGAAAAGCAGCCCTGTAATTAGGACTGGGAGGTGTCTTAACAGGCAAGTGCCTGCAACCCCCATCTTCCAGCCAGGACTCACAGGTTTGCTCTCAGCCCAGCTCTTACTGCTGTTTGATTTGGGCTATTTCTTCCCCCCCGCCTCATGCCTACCTTCTTAAAGGCTTTTTAAGGGAGTTTATCACTGGATCTTTTGGAAAGTCAAGTAAATAATGTCAATCAGTTCCCCTGCCCAGCTATTCACTGACATTTTTGTAGAATCCAATTATAATTACCAGACATGGTTAGTTTTCCATTTAGATAGCTTGCTCCTGTTCTGTACAAGAGTGATATTTACTGATGTTATTTTACTCCTACGTTAGCAAGGGTTTCTGTGCTGGCAGTGTGTGAGCATGCACAGTTTGGCAGGGTTCAAAGCATACAATGATGAGCGCACTGTAAATACGTAGACAAATTAATAATGTAGCACTGAAGAGGAGTGCAAGCCAGTTAATATTAATGCTAATATCAAAAGTGTCTAGCACAGCAGACAAGATAATTTTTCTCTTTGTCAGGAATAAAGGGAGATCAGCAAGAGCCATGCATAAATTGCATAGCTTGGCTTTAGAAACACTAAATAATTTGAAAAAACCATTCTAGTTCCTCTTCTTAAAAGAATCAATGTTAGTTGTCTCTCTCTCTCCGACTTAGTAAACAAACTAGAGCTATGCCCTTAAACCAGGGCTGTCAATTTATGTTGACAGACCTTGATGAATATAATTACAGAGCACCCAACCCAAGTAGCCATTGAGGGGGAGAAGTTAAAATGAAATCCTAATATTGGAAAGAATTGATCAGCCTACTTTCCTTTTCTCTCTGGAGCCTGCTCAAAGCTCATTTATTGGAAAGACTGATGGCAGCACGGAGACTGTGGGACTAGCCCGGGCTCGCTGCGCAGTGCACTTAAATGATTAGGGACTATTGGACACCTCGGCTGGAGTCGGCTGTTTGTCCTGCAGTCTGGGGCTGCGCGGCTCCGCCCGCCAGCCGCGGTCAGGGCAGCCCCGCGGAGCCGCTGAGTGCTGCTGATGGGGCAGGAGCCCTCCCGGATCGATGGCCCCGCTGCGCCGCTGCCGCGCCTAAGAGCTGGAGAGACTGGTTGGTGCATATGTGATGACTAGAATTTAATTATATATCAGATTGATTTTCAGTTACAACTTCAAGGAACTGCTTGCCAGGATTTCAAGTTCATAAGAAAGGCCCTGCGTCTCCTTTGTGAATTCTTCTCTCCCCATATTCCTGTGCTATGTGGAAAATTTTAAAAACTCTCTACCTTCAGCTCTTTGTGAGGGGATAAAGCTTCAAAGTTTCCATCAATAATGAGAAGATCAGCTCTATCTGAGACTGAACCTATTCAAAGCTGGAAGAGAAATTTTAAAGATGTAGAATAAAATTAAAAGGTCTAGTTATAATGGCAATTTTTTTTTTCTTTCGTGTGAGTTTCACAGTGCTGAGTTAAGAAGCAGAATCCACCTTCAAACTGAGGTGTTTGGGGTTTTTTTTTCAATTTATTTTGGGCATAGCACCAAAGGGGCCTGAATCCAATCCAGTGTGTAGAAATGGGAATGTGTGAGTAATAAAGTATTCTCATTTTATGAACCCATCTAAACCTAGTCCTGGATGAAACTGGGGTTATTAGACATACCAGAGCAACCAACTAGATCAGAAACCAAAGGTTTTCACAAAACCGTCGTAGAGCAGTTTTATTTCTTTTATGAGTGTTCTTATGTCTGCTACCAGCAGAGATTTTAGTAAGACTTTCATCAAAATGCAATCATTATGTGAACTGTACACTGGGTGAACTGCATGATAAAGTGATCTGGATTTCAGGTGGTAAAAAAATGTATTACTTAAATTTCAGTGTTGGGTCTGACCTGCTTACTCCAAAAGGCAGAGACGAAATTTGCCAGGAAACTCACACAGAAGAACTTTTAAATTACATGAAGGGGGAAACTTCAGGAAAAAAACTAATGCAGAATTTCCACTGGACTTAGAAATTCATTTGGAGAGGACAGAAAAATAAAACCCTGAGCAAGTGAATCAAGTGCAGGAAAACAGTAGCAATCCAAGGACTTAGGCTTACATTTGCTGGGACTGGGAGTGTCTTTGCTCTTGCTGTGGGCAAACATGTGATGCAGCCATCTCCACGTGCAGCACTGGCTTTTCCAGCCATGGCATGTGAGCTCCATCGGCAGCCAAGACACGGAATTCCACTGATAAGAGAGCAGCAATGGGGTCTGCCCAAGGGCTGCAGGAGGGGCTGCAGCACCCCTGTCTGCAAACAGGGTGGCCACAGGCCATCACAGGTGGCCACAGGCCATCACCCCACTTGCCACCTGCCCTGTCTGCCCCATACATGCACAGCCAGGTAAATACCAGGTAAATGAAAAACACCTTTTAGAAGGCACATCCCTATAAATGTATAAGTAGGTATATGCTATATACATTAATAAATTAGTCCTGAGTTCCATAGCAAAGGCTCTGATTTTTATGTAGTAGAATTTTAACCTGTTGTTTCCAGGAAACTGTGCTGACTGACAGCAAGTGAAGGCGAAGGCATTCTTTAATAAACCTGTAAACTGCTAAATATGTGCATTGTCTAGATTCATTTGAATAGCAGTATTGCTGTAATGTATTCTTATTTAGATTTTCTTCATTTTCTTTGTTCAGTTTTTCTTAATTTTCTTCATTTTCTGGAAAACTTGTATGGAAATCTTGACATCATGTCCATAGAATCCAGCCTTTTCTCCTACCCAGTCACAAGCCCACTGCTTCCTTGAGACATCCTATCTACAACATAGATATGGTTCACTTTCACTGTTTTGAGCTTGCCACCTGGTTTCTTTCATGTTCTCATGATAATCGTGATTTTATTTATTATATTGTAACTCCCCTGTTACCTTATTTCCAGAAAGAATAGTTCTAGATGAATTAGTCTCATTTTCAAAGATTTAATTACCCTTCTTTCCTTTCCACCCACATTTTCTAGTTATATCTTTTTTGTTCAGTGGGAGAACAGGTTTACACATGATATTCATGATCCAGGCACACCTTTTCCTTATGTTGAAAATCTCTGGGTTTTCTCTGCTCACTTCCTATTAATTTCTGATGTTCTGTTTACTTATTGTGATTGCTGCCATACATGAAGCTGATGTTTAAATACAACTAATAACTGCAACTAACTTTCCTAAGGTCTATAGAAGAGCAGGATGGCTCAGGCTGGCTTTTTGGAGGTCATCAAACCCAAAAGCCTGCTCAAACAGGATATACTGGAAGGCTTCCAAAGCCATCTCTTCTCCAGGCTAGACAGACCCTTATTTCCTGCCTCTCTATGAAAGACAAGCATGTCAGCTGCCACCATCCTGGTGGCTCTCCACTGGACTCACAGTTACCAAATCTTTCCTATACTGGGAGCCCAAAACCAGACTCAGTGTTCCAGGTGTAGCCTAATAAGCCTCACTTTCTTCAATCTGCTGTCTGCACTGCACTAGGTACTTATACTGTTATTTACACAGCCCAGCCTCCTGTGCATGTCTTTTTACCTGTCAGGGTTACAGAGCTCAACCTACCACTTTGTCACCCAGTCACTCAGGACTGTGAGATTCCTCTGTGCCTCACTGGTCAAATTTGCTTTCTTAAGATGATCCCATCAGTGAACATTGTCATCTCCATCTCAGCCCATTTCTTCAGATTGTTTCCAAATACATTGATGTAATATGATTCAAGTAATATGAAAGCCTGATAACTGAATTTATCCTGTTTCAATGTTTTGCAGCGGAAGTAGCTGTACCTTCAGCTAGAAAGTATGATTAGTCTCAGCCTTTCAAAACCTCAGCATCCTTCAAAACCTTTACTGTATTCTCCATCCCTACTGTGATTTTGTTTTAAAGTGGGCCCAGCCAGCACAAAGAGCTTGCCTCTGTGGGCAGCCCCATTGCCACCACAGAGAAGCTTACAATGACCAGCATTATAGTTGGTGGTAGATGCACGCAGGGGTCTTCAGCACTAAATCTTTTGGGGTTGAGTTACAGTAACAACACAGAGCACCTGAGTAGGGGAGGCTTGAATAATAAGAACATCTTGTCTGTGTCTGGGCTTCCGAACACCAGCAGATCAGGTACACGAAGTTCACCTAATCAACAGGGTGCATCTGTGGAGTCGACACATGTGGCTGTAATAGATACTGGTCCTTTTTGTGAAGGTGAGAAAAATTCTCAATAGGGAGGACTCAAATGCACTGAAGACAGTTGGGCTGTCACCACTACTGTTTCAGAAGCCTCTGTTATCTCTTTTGCTTCTGTTTCTCAGATTTCCCTTGAAAGCTCAATTGTGTCTTTGACATGGGCCTGTTAGAATGAAAATGGTAATGTCCAATGTTTAGAGGCAGAGGTCACTTGAATACTCTCGGGCGCTAAGTGGGACAATAAGACAATATAAATTAACTTTACTGTGAGACTAAGAGCACTTCATGAGTCAGGTTTTGTTCTTCTCCTGAGAACTAGACTCCGCTTTTCATCCAGGAGTTTCTGACATCAGGCAGTGAGGCTGTGAGAAGGGCACAGAAGACTGCAGCATCACGGTGGCAGTATCTCCTCCCAAGGGAGAGTCCTGTTTGGTGTTCCAATGCTCATTAGAATATTTTCTTATACAATCATAAATCAAAGATTAAGAGAAAGAATTTTCACAGAGAAACAAACCCTTGACAGAGTAGGCAGCAAGATGTTTTCATACTTTATCAGGTACAGGCCCAGGACACATCCTAAGTGCTACTGGTGTTCAGTCCTCTAAAAGAGAGAAACTACAGTACCAGCATCACACATATACAATTAGAACAAAGTTTAGTCTTAAGGATCAGAAGGAATTAGAGGCAGATGAAAATCAAAGTTGTATTTAAATCCTCATGGGCTCATGCCTGTTTGCTGCAGAGGGTCTGCTGGGGTGTAAATTGTTCAGATTGCCTTTTTCTCCATGAGGCCAGGCTTGGGAAGATGCCTGCGCTTTAGAAGCAGGGTCCCAGATGCCACAGCTTTTCATAGCCATCTTTTCTTTTGTCTTACAGCACGTTGTCAGCAACCATGTCTGCTGAGCTTTGTGTTCAGCGCATAAAACAGTGTGTTTGAGAAAAGCTTGGGTTTTCCTCTGAGAGCACTGCTCAGTGCTCTTCAAGGCAACTGTCAGAAGCCCCTATGGTGAGAGAAGATCTGGATTTGAGATGAGGACTATCCAGTCACATGCATCCAGTGAATGCCAGCTGGTTCATCTCATCATCAGACCTGAACGGGCTGGATCGATGTGCCAAGGCCAACGGTGTGAGGTTCAGTAAGGCCAAGTCTCGGGTCCTGCACTTGGGTTACAACAACCCCTGCAGTGCTACAGGCTGGTGGCAGAGTGGCTGGAAAGTGGCCCATCAGAAAAGGAACCGGGGGAGCTGGTTTACAGCAGCTGAACATGATCCAGCATGTGCCCAGGTGGCCAAGAAGTCCAGTGGCGTTTTGGCTTGTATCAGAAACAGTGTGGCCAGCAGGACTTGCAAAGTGATTGTCCCCCTGTACTCAGCACTGATGAGTCTGCACCTTGAGCCCTGTGTCCAGTTCTGGGCCCTTTACCGCAAGAAAGGCTCTGGAGCATGTCCAGAGAAGGCAACAGAGCTGGTGAAGGGTCTAGAGAGTAAGTCCTGTGAGAAACAGCTGAGGGAGCTGGGGGTGTTTAGCCTGGAGAAAAGGAGGCTCAGGGCCTTTTTGCTCTCTACAGCTGCCTGAAAGGAAGATGTAATGAGATAGGGGTCAGTCTCTTCTCCCAAGGAACAAGNGGTGGAGGTTGGCCTCTTCCCCAGGCAACCAGTGACAGGATATGGCCTCAAGCTGTGGCAGGGAAGGTTCAGGTTGGACATCAGGAAAAATTTCTTATTGAAAGGGTTGTTAAGCCTTGGAATGGACTGCCCGGGAGATGATGGAGTCACCATCCCTGAAGGTGTTCAGAAAATGACTGGATGTGGCACTTAATGCTCTGGTCTAGATGACATGGCGGTGATCAAAGGGACTGAATTATCTTGGAGGTCTTCTCCAACATAAATAATTCTGCAATCCTGTAATTTTATGATCTTCAGCTTCCAAAGCTTTCTCCATCTAAAATTAACCAGGTCAAATCCATCCTACTAATGTGTTCAGAGAGTTGCCTGATGCAGGTTCAGACACTCTTATCGTCCTATATCTCAAAGAACAGAGAGGTTGGTGGGCTGTCTGAGTGCCGGAAACAGAACATTTTTCTCCTGTTCAGTGGTTTTCCCTTCAGTGCCAAAGCCATCCTTAATTTTCAGAATCTTAGGATTACTTCATTTCCTGAACCCCCAGACACTGACATTTTTTGCAGTCCTTCTGCCTCTTGTCTTTTCCCTGATCTGCTCTCTCACTACTTGTTTTGCTTCTTCAGTTTTCACCTTTTTGAACCTGGATCCCAAAATCTATTCTCCACTTCTCTGCTTATCAGAAAATGAACTATTTCTGATTGCACATTTCCCACTTCTACCACCATTGTCTTGACTCAGACTATATTTGGCCTTCCTATAATGTACAAAACTTCCTCACACTGCCAGTATGAATGTTATGTTACCCCAGTTTTTTCCTGTCTACTCCACTTCTCGTTGTGAAGTTTTTCTCAGGCTACGTTATAGGGAGGATGTTATATAAAGCATTTATTGCACTCTGTCCAACGAAACAGACTGGTTTTAGTTTTATCAGTGGCATTGTTGGAATGAAAAATAATGTATGGAGTTTTTATGGGAATTACAGAAGCCAGGTTATAGATCTACTCACACCAAAAATTAAGACAGAGAGCTTATAGAATGGGGAAGGACTAGATGATCACATCCTCAAAGTCTCATAAAGAATTTCTCTTTCATCTTATGTAATCTGAAATAATGATAGGACCTTAAAAACCAAAACTTCGTGTCCCTCTGAAGGCAAATGAAAATTTTCATGTGCCTTCTGCTGCCTTTTACACTCTGGCAACAGAATGACTACTTCCAGAACCGATTTTTTTTTTCTTATTTTCTTTTCACTTTGTTTGCCTGAAATCTCTGTATATTCCAAGAAATACAGTCTGTAAGTGCTAACCACCAGACTAAATATCATCAAGAGAAGACAATATATAAAATATGGAATGAAAGAGGCAACATTGCAAATTAGCATTATCAAAGCTAACAAATTTGAAAGGACAGGGTTGGAAAATCAACCTTTAATCCTCCAGCAGTGGTTGGCATAACTGAACAGAAAGCTGCCTTGGGAAAGAGCAAAGGCAATGGTGCACTCACTGAAGCTGAAAATCTATAATTACAATAAGCTAAGACCAAAGTCAACCCTGTTCTCTGTGTGCACCAGGTACTTGGATCTCACCTTATCTGTGTGCAGAGTCCTGTAAGATCCAGCCCTGTGGGATCCTTTTGAAAATGGACAAGAATAAAGTTCTCCTCCAATCCATGCAAAAAGTCCTGTTTCATGTCAAATTTGGGAACATGTCCCCAGGGAGACCAAGCCCATGGTCCGTACTTGTTGCACTCTGAGGGACTCCCAACCAGAGGTTCTCATTCATTGATGATGTGGCCTCAGGGCTTCCCAGCCAGCCCTGACTACAGACAGCCAGGCTGCCAAATGAACAGTCTTCAGGAAATCAAGAAGACCTCTCCATCAGCTGTTTTCTGAACCTTTTTATTGTAATGTATTTGGGTTTTTTACTGCAG
The DNA here is from genome assembly GCA_013398015.1 of Oreocharis arfaki. Lineage (NCBI taxonomy): Eukaryota > Metazoa > Chordata > Aves > Passeriformes > Paramythiidae > Oreocharis > Oreocharis arfaki. The sequence continues at coordinate 677,294 of VZRR01000973.1, forward strand.
GAGGCTCAGAGCCAGGAACCAAGAGCCCACATGCAGTTTGATCGCATTGAAAATATGTTGCCATCATGGCTGGAGAGGAGCAGCCTGAAGCCCTGACACGAGTGTTCTAAGAGAAGCAAACAAAATCACCTTTTCTGTTTTTAAGAAGTCCTGCGATTTTTCAGCCTGAATCATGATTTTTTTGTGAGAGGCTGAGTTATTTGGTAAAGAGACAGTCATGCTGTCTAGCACTGGGCAGCCAATATCTGTGCTTTGAAACACCCTTGGAGAGGCTGCTCCTTTTTGACTGTATAGGGAAATTTGGCTGCTTAGAGAGCCCTGAATCATCCTGCAATTAAGTGTCTGCAATGGGGATTGCAAAAATGCATTTGATGCCGGAATACTTGTCTCTGACAAAGTTGGAACAAGTACGGATCTGAGGAGCCTCTGTGCTTTAAGAAATTCAGTGTTCTCCAGTGCACTGCTATAAATAAAGTCCTTTGGCAAAGAGGCAGTGGGCACCATCTAAAGCCTTTTTCCAACAGGTAACAGGTTTATGCCCAAATGAAGTACAATATCCCAGCAAGCATTTTTATGCATCCCTAACAGGGTCTGTTTTCTGACTCCGTATAAAAGTGACTCTAAACCTAAAACCCCAGCTAACACCATTGTCAGGTACGTGTCAGGCCTAAACCCTGAAGATGGGCAGAGATGTCCCATGAGTGAACATCAGGAATTTCATCATGTGATCCCATTTTGCCAAAACCCTGTTGCCCAAGATCTTTTTAACTAAGTGGTTTCAGAAAAAAGATACTGAAAATAGCTCAAATTCTCACATCCCACAGGCTCAAATTCAGAGGGTAAACAAATCACAGTTTGGTGACATGGCAAGTTTTGAGTCAAGACTTGACACCATTTTTGTGACTGAACATTTTTACATCTCCATTTTGTGAGTAGGGTATAAAGAAGTACAATTACTTGCAGAAAAGTTATATGGCAGAGCTGGGAGTTGTACCCAGACTTTTCCAGAGCCAAACTGGACACTTCTCCACTTCTGTCTGGTACGTGGGACTTTTTTTTTTATAGGAGGCAGTTGCTTTTAGTAAAGTCCTTGGTGGCAAAGAAGGAAGGATTGTGGGTTTGTGGTATTAGGGATCATTTAGTCATAAAGATACATATACACAGCTAGAGAACAGCAATAGATACCCTGCCTCACGTCCTACCCTGAAGAAGTGATAATACAAACTTTGACAGAAATTACTGTGATCTGGTGGTAGCTGAAACTTCCAAGGAAGGAAGATACAAGACCTAGAAGGAGAGATTGAATAGTGCAGCTGGATCTAGTCTTGGAGAGCAGCTTACATGGGAGAAGCCTTTTTCCTTCCAGGGAGATTTGAAAACGTCGATATCAGCCGCAGTGGCAAAATATAATTCTTGTTGTTTGGTATTTTTCTTTACACTGATTTACAATGAGTTGCCAAAACAAATCCTGACTATTGTAAGATTATTTACTTTTCATGCGAGGCACATTCCTTATGATAAATGCAGTGTTTTCCTAAAGCTAAGTTCAGACATTAGCCTGAAGGAGATCATTTGTGTGAAACAAATGAATCCTCTGCCCTCAAGTTTCAATAAGTTTATTTTAAATCTTCCATGGGGTAAAAAAATCTGGAAAAAGTTATTTTAAGAAATAAATGGAAAGTGAGTTTTCTGTACAACTGAGAGTTGGACATTCATAGTTCATTTCTGGGTGAATTTTTCTTTTTCTTGCCTTAACATTTTTATTTTTAATAAAAAACAGCAAGGTAAATAGGACCACTGTGACAATCAAAGTGACGAGCTGGAAATCTGAAACTTTGTCTGCAATGCCCAAACACCAGCCATAATTCGTGTTCCACTGGCGTGACACATTCTGGAATCTGGGATGAACACCAGCCTCTGGCACACAGTGGGCCGGGCTGGGGGGAGAGCAGCGTTCTTGCAGATGGGTAAACTCCACCGAAGGGCATACATTGGAAATATGAAAAAAAAATGAGCCATTGTGCATTAGGGTGTAAAACCCATCTTTGTGCTTAGGAGCATTTGTGTTGCAGGAAAAAAAGAAAAAAGCAGAAGCGTTGTGTGTAGCAAAGCATCTTGGTTTTGTTGGGCTGTGTTAGTAATGAGTGACTGGTTCTACTCTGGTGGGGTCTGGTCCATTTGAGCCACTGCACATGCACAAAGTGCCTTTTGGGCACAAGTGAGCTGGAGAGGGGAGGACTCTCTAGTCTTTGTTATTCTGTGTTTCTTTCAGGATATTGAACACATGCTATGCCCCAGTTTGTGGCTATATCCAGGCACGTCTGTAACAATGGCACTCCTGATCCACACCCTTCCTCCAGAGGCTACCTGATCGTTACAGTCCTCACCTCTAGGATGACAAGATGGAAATGTTTCCATTTAAAACTGGAAAGATTTTTATAGTGAGCAGCACTATTCTTTGTGAGTAAATTCTGTAAAAATCCTTCCTTTCCACAGAAAATTTATGTGGTAATTTTTGTAATAAAAACCAAATATTTGAAAACTGTCCCTTTCCCTAACAGAATACATCACCTCCCCACATTTCCCTGCACTGGGGATCCCCAGACTTCATTCCTCATGTGTGCTGGACAGATTTCCCTGTGATTCAGGATCTTCTCTTTTAGAGGAATTTTCTGCACCCGTTTTTTCAAAACAAGCCCTGGTCCAAACACACACCCACTGGAACCACACTGGGACAGCATAAAAAAAAAAAGCACAAAAATTGCCTCACTCATTTTCCCTGGCTCTCTGACTCCTTCCTGCACTTTCCTTTCCAAAACAGAAGGAGGAATCCCACAGCATGTAGCTATTATATGACTTTTCCTTTCCCTCTTCTCCACTAGGTCAGGAAATAGCACAGCCTGAAGGAGTGTGTGCTCCACACATACGGATGCATTGTGAGGCAGGGTGAGCTCCACGGCTCCTGAGCCGTTGCCTTCCCCCAGTCCCGAGCAGGATGAACAGGACCCATCGCAGCAGTCCCTGCCGAGGCTCCCAAACACATACCAGCTCCACAAAGGGGAAGCTCCATCACATCGCTTCGGCAGCTTCGCTCCCTGCTGCAGCATCAGGAAGGTTCCTGGTAGGAGACCTCCCAGGCAGATCTGTGTCACAGATACATCTTTCTTGTGCTGATTTTCCCTGTCCTCTACAGGCAGTGTGAGAGAGGGTGCTGTCGATGTTGTCGCTGCTCTAAGGTGTCCCAGAACTTAGGTTTTGTGGATCCTTAAAATACAAGAAATGGATGTATATTTTTAAAGCTCAATGCACTTTTTATTCAAGGACACAGAAAAAACTTCTCTTTGGAGAGAAGGGAGAGTTAAAGACATAAAGGCTAATAGTAGCAGCTGAATATTATTTCCGCAAATGGTTTTATCCCTAGACTAAATCTGACTGCTTTAAACAGAGGGAAGTAAGCAAGCATCGCTCCTGAAAGTGATTATGCTATTATTTATTGCTGCTGCATTGCTAGGGTGGGAGGCAAAGGTAGGTTTAGTGGGGATTACCCTTCAGTTGCCTATTCCGGGGCTGTCATTGCTGCTTGGTGTCAGAGATAGCTGCCTGGGCTGCAAGAGCACAGGTACCTGTCCTGGAGAGCAGCCTAGAGGCACCTCACCATCACCCACCGCAGCGCTCGGTCCTCTTTACTGTCAGCAGTGACCCTTCTTGCTCTGCACTTACCATTAGTCTCTCAAGGAACTTTGACGGGGCCCAGGCTTACTCCAAAAGAGATAAAAGTGAAAAGGTCACACCTCTGGGTCAAAGGCTAAAAGGCAGATAAAACACCCTGCCTGCAGGAGCAAAATCTTAGGGAAATCAAATCAGCTCCTAAAAAAGGGTAGCTTGTAGGCTGAACTCCAGTGGGAGGACACAATTGCCCTTCTTTTAGCAACTTCTCCCTCCCTTTTTTTTTCCCACGTGGGTTAACAAAATATATTTAAGCACAAAACAAAATAAACTCAAATGAAAAACCCAGCCTGCCTCTGCTCCAATGGCTGATTTAATGGAGACTTTTGCTCTGTAGGGTCATCTTTTCATCTTTGCTGAGGGCAGGGGAAAAAATACTTTTAAACACAGGAAGGACAAAATTTGGTATTAAATGTCTTTCTTTAACCAAATGGGCACAGCTGCTCTTCTGACTGGTGACTTGAAGAGGACTTGGAACAATTAATCAGAAAATGTCAGCTTTCAGTCAGGCAGGTTAAAAAAGGAGATAGTGGCAAGCTTTGGGAGGAAAGGATAAACCATGAAAAGCAAAACCACAGGTAATACAAAACATATGTAAATGAGGATCTAAGGGACCTCTTTAGAGTACTCAGCATGAAACTTTTACATTTCTATTACCAGAAGAGGCAGCTTTGAGGCATCTCAGGTAAAATGAGCCAGATGCACATGCATGTGAACTTTTACATATCGGGCCACAGGCTGAGAGAAAAATTTTGCTCAGATCCCTTTGGAAATGAGCAAAAGAAAACAAACATTTTCCTCCCTTCTCTCAGGGGGATCAGAGTAACAAGGGTGGCTGAGGTTTGCATATGCCCCTGTGATGCAAGATCCCACGGCAGTTCTGCAGAGGTGAGAGTGCCCATGCAGAACCTACAAATCTGCTTTTGCGCAGATGGTTCTAACACCAACATTATGAGATCAAATTTTGCAGTTTCTCTTCTTTTACTTCACATTTCTGCAGTGTGCTGCTACTCACAGTTAGAAGGCACTGCATGAGTTTTGGATGGCTTTTGTGCTCACTGCTAAAGCCCAGCCTCACATAACCTGCTCCTCTTCTCTTTTGTGCCCATGGATGCAGGAGTCCCTTCTGATAAAAACTGTGAAGGTTTTGCCATTGGCTTTCCTTCATTTATGGAACTTCTTCCCTATTTCAGTTTTTCATTCAGTGGAGTTTTAAACCTTCAAACTTCTTTACATTAGACCAACACAAGGAAGGATTTAGAAAAAACAGTTATCAGCTTAAGCAGACCAACTGCTGAACCATTAGAAACTCATGAGAGTTTATGAGATCCCAGAGCACCAGAGAAATGTTGACATGCTGCATTATGCAGAAATGGGAAGCTTTCAAACAAGATACTTGAACACACTATAAAGCAACTGCCTCATAGAAAATAGCAATAACTCTGATAAAAAGAACTGGCTAACTTGGATTTATGAAGAACTAAGAATGTCAAACCACAGTCTCTTCCACCAAGAGAGAAAATATTTTACTGTCTGGAAAAGAATCCGTGGGTTCAGTTTTGACTTTGATACTGTGTTTCCCTGTTAAGGATGTAAGTTTTAAACAGAAGTTCTCCAAAACGGGTGCCTAATTGGCTGAAAACCAGAGCCAAGTGAGAGCACTCCGGACATGGGTGTCGAGTAGGTTGGTTCCCTACCAGAGCACTGCAGCTCTCCCAGGCTTTCACAGAACAGCTTTTCCTTCTAACTTGGCTGAGCGTGTCATTCACAGCTGCCTCTGAGAACAATGGTGTAAGCAAGAAATTAATAAAAGCACATTAGCCATCTCTACTCCCTCCAGGTCTAAAATTTCAGGTGATGAATCACGCTCCTGGCTCTTACGGTATGTTCTATGCATCTACACTGGTTTCAGAGCAGAGCTCCCAGGTGCCCAGCCTCCAGCTGAGCATTTCAAAGCGTACAGGCAGCCCTTGGGGTAGATACTGCTGGGCTAGGGAGAATAATCCATGTTTCTCTGAAGTCCTGGAACAGAGAAATTTGCTCCATGTAATAAGGAAGACTATAAAAGAGTAGGATGCAAAAGGTCTATTCCCCAGACTTCCAATGAAAAAATATATAATTTCAGATATGAAAAAAACAAGCTAACAAAACAAAACAAAAAAAACCCACCCCAACAACAGAAAACAAAAAAAAAAACACCAAAAAAAAGCCCACCAAAAACCAAAGAAAAGCACAGCTGCTTGTTACAATATATTTTGCTGCTAACTTCATTGTTTGATCTTGCAAGAGAAGTTTTATTTTTCAGGCGAGGAAACATTCAGTTATACGTTTAACACATCTAGGATTAGCTAACCAATAGATCTGCACAGTCAAAACCTCGATATGAGTTTTGTCTCACAATGATCAAAATCACAGTCCCAGGTAGAACTCCTAGTCTGGTGGCTGATTTGTGTAAATCATTACATTAAGCGATAAGGCCTCTGGGATTCATTTTCAGGATACAGCTGGTCATTAAACCTCTTTTAGATCTTTTTAAGGTTATTCTGAAGTTAAATCAATACTTAGCTCAGCTCTGTTGCTGTTCTTCATTGAATGCATCCAGAAGACACAACCTTTTCTCAAACAAGGGGAATCCTCATTCTGTTTTTAACTAAAAACTCTACAACCCAATTTTTGGAATATTGGACTCTTCCAGGAAAGCTCCTGAAATGAGTTCAGCAAACAGTTGCTCAACTCCCTCTTTCCCTCCCCTTTAATCTCGGGTGCTGACCTGGCCATTCATCCCATGTTTGCAGTGGTGAGCTCTGCAAACTGAGTTTCCATGGCAGCCCTAATCCATGAATAGGGCTGGCTCCATCGGTGGTCACTTAGGACAGGCTTTGTCCTCCCCATGTCCTGTCGCTGGCAAAATCAGAAGACAGAAAACAAGCGCCTTCAGTAAACATGACCTAATGAGATCCCTGACTTTGTGACGGGGGCCTGGAAAGGGAACGTGTGAGGACGCCTGCCTCTTCTGGGATTTTCCACTGAGGTCTCCCAGCGGTTTCCTGGCTGTTTTTATAGACTGTCTTATTTAAACTTCAGTTTCTAGAAAAATTTTTCGTTCTCCTTGTCTTTTTAAGATACAGATATAACTGAAGGAACATGGCAAAACCATGGTCTGGCTTAGTGAGAGCTGTGTTCAATGTTCTCTTCTGCAGGCGCCAGGTTGTCCTCTCCCCAGGGATGCATCTGACCAATTCCTTGATCACAGGATCCCCAAGGCATCCAGTGGGTTTCCTAAGGAGATGCCCAGAGCAGGGCTCTGTGCTTTCAGCCTCTTCCTCCTTTAGGTGTTACACACCAGGCTGATCCCCACTACAAACCCTTCCCCGGGCAGTGCTAGAAGCTACTTACAGGGCTTGTACGAATGAACAAAAATTAAACTCTACATGTTTCCACAATAGTACATAACTTCTTTCATTTTATGCTCAATAATCACAGTCAATTCATCTGGGCGTTAACATGACTGCTTGTGAAACTGTCTAGGAGGATGACAGCCAAACTTTTCCAGAAGATTAGGCTTTCAAGCTGCTAAGACACTCGGGAAAAAAATGATAGCATATAAAAATATGCCTGAAATACACTGATGAAGACAAGTTGTGTATTTTAAGTATATATTCCACACATTCTTTAAAATGCAACTTTTGCTTAGTTCCTCCAAGAGTTTTTTTTTTTCCTTTGCTCCAGGGCATGAAAGTCTTGCTATCCATCTTCTTTTAACTCATTATGTAAGGCAAAACACCAAAGGTAAACGTGCTGGGCACCGTGTACTTGCATCTGGCCTCTGTGCACTGTCAGCCGCTTCCGCGGGGCTGGATGAGACACAGCCTGTTATTTAGGGTCTGTTTTCAACTGTTTGCCCTCACGTAACACAGAGCAGTTGTCACAAAAAAGCTGATCATTATCTCCAACTACTGCAAATATGTTTCAGAGAATACAGACAGCTGAGTCCCACAGCCCTTACTTTGGGAAAACTCCCACCGCCTCCACATATTTGATGTTTTACCCACAATTAGCAGCTACAGTCGATGTATTTACAGGAATTCCTCTGAAATCGAAAACACAGGCAGACTAATGGGATATAAAAGAAAGAGAAAGGAAGTGACTTTGGCCATGGCATGCTTCCACCCCATGCAGCTGAGATTGGACAGCTAAAGGACCCCTGGCCCAGCGCCTTGTCAATTACCTTAATCCCAACCCGAATAGGAATGACACTAAACACTCCACAAAAATGCTTCCAAACATTGCCACGGGAAAAAGGAAAAGCATTAACCCTGCCTTCCCAGGCACAGCTTCAGTAATGGACATCTTGCATTTTACATGGAGAAACACATGAACATAAAAGACATACCCTCCAGTGAAAACTTGCACAACCTCTCAGAGGGAACAGAATTAATCGTAGGGAATAATTACAGTTCTAAACAAGAATATTTATGACATTACATAAACACCATTAAAACAAACTGAAAGGCAATAATTTTGAGAAAGAGGAAAGGAGGAAGTGAGGCAGGGGGGATGAAAACCAATCAAAGTTTATAGTTGAAAAGATAAAAGTTCCCGTGTGTCAACCATCTTGAAAATTGTTGCGTCAGCCATCACTTGTCCCTTGTTTACTCCCCTTAATAAAACAGGGAAGGAATTTTGTTTATAAAGTTAGCCGATACTTGGAGCTTAAAGCACTTTTCTTAAAAAGGATATTTCAAAAGCAACAAGAAATGTGGAAAATTTCTTTCCGAAATCTTTTAACTTTTCAAGAAAAAGCATTTCAAGTCATTATCATCTCAGCAACCCTCTTTTCTTTCTCCCTCCCCTTTTTCCCTTTTTCCCGAGGCAGGGAAGGATGAAGAGAAGAGGGAGTTTTCCTCTTTTGTTGCTCAATGAAAAAAATAGCACAACTGTATTTTTAAATCAATGAAAAATTGAAAGAATTGCAAAGAAAAGCATTTAGAGGCTTTCTTTTGCAACATACTTGTAGCATTTTTCTAGCCAGTTCTAGTTATTTAGAGCTGGAGTGAAATCTTCTTGTATCTACACTACAGATTTCACTCTGAAAACCTTGGGGCTTGAAAATTGCCTTGGACAGCTTCAGTTCAGGCTGAGCCTGTATTGCCCCCCAGGAGACCAAAAGCTCTGACACCTGGCAGTCACTCAGGGAACTCAGAAATGGCCTGGCACATCCTCTTCAGGAGAGATGCTCTTACACTCCCTTCAGTTTGGGTTAGATATGTCCCTGGTGATAGCAATGTGTACATGTACCACAGGAACATGAAAGCAGTTTTGAATTGCTCTCTGAAAATACAGCCTTTTGGTCAAAATGCTGTTTCCTTCATTTTTCATTCTGACTCAGGCATATTCCAGCATCAAGAAAAGGATGGTAATCATCAGCACTCGGCCATAAGAAAAATATTTCTTTCCTTTACATTTTCCTCTTCCAAGAGCTGGTTTCTGGGAATTGCAACCAACCTTCTGCTGTATGGACTGTTGGCCCAAAAACAGACATGGTGCTTTTGCAGCCCAGGCAAGAAGCAGGGACCTTGGTGGGCCGAGTGGGTGGCTGTGATGAGGAGATGTCTGTGGACATTTCATGGGCTGGAATTTAAGGTGAGGGAGCTGCTAGACATGTGCCTGCATTTGAAAGTTGGGTGCACCTTTGCAGGGGCAGCAGAAAATTTTGCAAATGGAGCACCATGGCTTAGCAGTAGAACCTCTCTCTGGACAAGCATAAAAATGTGCTCTGCCATCTGCAAGCTGCAGGATCAATATCAAGTCCGTGATTTGTACACAACTACTGCAATCTAATTGATACACATGGACAACAGATATGCTTTTGCAAATCAGCTGCGATTACCAGGATCCCTTGCAGGACTCAATAAACAATGTCTGGCTCTGGGGCTGCAGAACACACACATGGCTACGCAAACCTCCCAAACAATTTTCCACTCTGCCACCCAGGCTACATCAGCCAAAAGATTGTAAAAGAGCATATGACAACACAAACAGTTTGAGTTTAGCCGAAAGCCCAAAGTACAAAAACTCATCTAGCCCAGCACAGTCTGCATCCAATTCCCTGCCTACATAGGGAAACATTTCACTTTCCAGGTTTATTCTTCCTCACCCTTAGAAACAAGAAGAGCTCTGCTTTCCCCCCTTACCCATGCACTCTCTATCCTCTGCTCCGTCTCCTCAGAACTGAAAGCACTTGGGTTTTGTGGCCAAGCGTAGACAGTCAGATGGGAAATTACACGTTGCACCTTTCTCCTCAATTTTCCCTGGTGCCAGGCACTTCTCCACTACCCTGATTTACTCAGCGAGGTGTTGAGGAGAGTTTGCTCTGCTAACTTCAGGAGTCAGGCAGCATTTCCTGAACCAGAATGATGGTTTAAGTAAGGTCCTTCCATTGACCTCCCCATGACACCGTGCTCATGAATAACCAGGTCTGTCGCTGCCCCTCATGCTTAATTTTCTCTGAGGAAATCTTCTGTTAAGGGGCAACAGTTTTCCATTTCAGTGTACAGCACTACCCAGCTGCTTGTTATTTCACTTGGCTGAGCCTGACAAGCTAATGGTATGTTTGATTTGCACTACCAGTTCCTGCTAGAGACATCATAACTTTTATTACAGACGTGGTTCTTGTTAGAGACTCAGTTGTCCGCAGAAGTAAAAAAAAAAAAAAAAAAAAAGGGCACACTTATTTCAGTCAATTTACTGGTTAACTCATTATTTGCAAGCACAGTGCTGGTATCAAGCACACGATCTGATGCATTTCTTTTTAAAATACTTCACTGTTGTTTGTGTGGCAAATGGAGAGATTATTTTATCATTTCTTTTGATATGCATTTCCTTTACTGTCCTCAATCCTTTGAGGTTGATCACATTTCTGATTACCAGAACATTTGCTGTAAACTTTCTTAGAGACTGTGCAGCTAAATTCAGATCAGCCATTGCCACAGGGGGAAAAAAGAGGGGTACAGAGAGAGGATAAGCAAGGATAAGATAACTTCCCCTGAACTGGACATAGTTCAGGATAAATTTTCTGCCTTGGTTTTCCTGCTCAGTGTAGATAAAGATATCAAGAGTGTCTACGGAATTTACACATCTGCACTATTTTTACACTGCCAAAAGTACTGTATGTGCTACATAAAACTAATGCATTTCACTTTGCGAGAATAAAAAGAGAACCAAAACAACTAAATTACCACAGCCCTGCTTGTCTGCAAGGTACTGAACCTATATTTAGTGAGACCAGTTGGGTTATGAAATTTTTTGCTCCGTACCAGACATAGAGCATCCAGTCAGGACAGTGCAGTACTCTCCAAATTTTCCATCACACTGACTTGGAGCACCCTGATAGACGTGTCTGTGTATCTCACACTCAGCAACCTAGATGGAAGGATCTCCAAACCTAAGATTGCTTATGAAAATTTTGGCTGCGCTTCCCCTCCGTCTCAGTTTAGTTGCCAGTAAAAAGAGGATGGTATTCACACATATCACCATGCTGCAGCCTTGTATAAAATATGCTTTGTTAAAATACGACATATACAAGCAAAAATAAGAAGGCTTGTACTGTTGGCTTTTCCTCAGAGCCAAAGTAGGTTTCCTATTTGCAGGACTGCCAGTGAAAGACATCTATTTGCAGTACTATCAGGGACTGTTAATTTCTCATGCTGAATTTTCTCTAATAAAGGTCCCTTAAAGCCCCTGAACTCTTGATCCTCAAAACAGCCAGTCTGGGGAGCATTTCTTCCAGTCTTTGAAGTTGCAGCACTCATAAAGCTGACCAGCGCTGTTTGTGGGTTTGTTTTCTTTCCATATCTCTCCTTTCCCTTTAAGACCAGACAGAAGATGACATTATTAGCAGGCTGCTCACAAGCACCTAGTAGTTTAGGGGAAGGCTTTTTATTTCTGCTTTCAAGCAGAGATGAAAGATTGTAAAAACCTCTCTTTTTTTTTCCTCAGGGAATTACAGCTCACAAAAGTTCTTATAACTCCTTACAGCAACTATTTTACTACTCGGGGAGGCTATTTACTAGGTCACTTTCTTCCTGCAGCAGGCCTCAGTGTTAATAAATGGTGTCTGTGAGTTACTTTATGCTCTTCATACTTTATTTTGATCTAGCTGTGTGTTTAAGGAGCTAAAGAGAGTGTGTCTTGACAAACTACTTACAGCAGAGTTTGCTCTAGGCCAAAATGCAGAGAGGGCTTTCTTCTGGGTTTTTTCTAAGTTTTTGTAGGTACATTGAAATCTGAAAAATGGGGCGAGCTGCCAAGATTGTTCTGCAAGTCTTTTAGCTTCTGCTCGCTCAGCATTAACATCTGTCTTCACTAAAGTGTTACTGGACCCCCGGTACACTGCACAGAGCAAGCTCCAGAGGCACTTATAGAAAGCAGAGCTCGGGGAGGGATGAAAGCCACATCCCCCAAGGCACCAGCTAACAGCACTTTTCAAGTAAAATTAAGGCACAGCTTCACCCCAGAGCACTCTGTCCCAGATCTGTGTGGCAGTGAGCCTTAATGTCAAAAACAACATGAGAGAGAGATGGAAAGATTGCAACAAGGAGACCTGAGCCTGGGTTCTGCCTCTCGGCCTTTTACCCCGTTCAGAAGGTGTCATAAAATGCAGCAAAGATTTTTTTTCTCTTTCCAAAGAAGTCAGATGATTTTATTATACAGTTCAAACTAGAAGTGCAACATCCCAGGAGGTGGGTTACCCTTAAGACCTCAAAGGAGGCACACAGTAATTACAACACCAAGTCATCACTAATACACCCAAAGCAAGGCAGTACCACACACCTCCCTGGTGAGGTTGCACAATGTCTTTGTACCTAATTAACATCTGTGTTATCAAAGAAAGCTCTTCTGCACACATGTAAAGTACATGGGTCTTACCCAGCCCCTTTCAGGTTCCATCAGGGAAAAGAGGGGGAGGAATTACACAAACCCCCCATGATACCTGGTTTGATATCTCACATGAGACTTGGATGCACTCCCTGAAGCTGTGCTCATGGGTAACACCCAGCATGCCAGCGAATTCAGAGTCACATCTCTGAATTCACTGAGCATCCTGCTCTGCAATGTGTGCAAAATCACACAAGCTACCAACATGTGGTAAACAGCGGTGCACCTCTGACAGCACATCAGCACATGCACCATCCCATTTTACAAATGAAGGTCCACCTTTTCATGAGCTGACAAATTTCTGAATTTTTCTCTGTGTACTGTGTGCTTACATGCCTGCCACACAATCGGCAGTGCCTGGATTTGTGGATTTATTGGCTGTGACCAGACACAGGCTAAGTAAGTAAACAGATTAATATGTATTAACATACCACATTCGTTCGAAGTTCAGAACTTGTGTGCACATGTGAAGGTGGTATTTATCCATGGTTCTTACCAAGGGAGCTGATTAAAAACAGGATCATGCAAAGCAAGCAGTGCAGTAAAAAGACAGCACTAAAACATTTTTTTGTAATTGAAATAGCCCGAATAATGGTTACCTGATTTAATGGCTCATCAAACTATAGCTCTCACATAATCTTCAAGGGTTTGGTGGTTTTATGTTGTAACTTGTAGCTGATGCTGCAAGAAGTGAGAGTTGTTATGAAATATTTCCTGTATTGTTACCCAGAATAACAATGCCTAAGAGAAGCCATAATGTCTCATGTACAAAAGACAAAGGAAGAGCAAGGATAGTTAGACATTGGTCGCATCCTAATGAAAAAGAGGTCCCTAGAGTCCAGGACTTTCTACTGTAGCACCTTTTTTTTTAAGGTTTTGGCTTTTAGTCTTGAAACTTTTCGCTATTTTCTGTCTAAATATGGTGTGAGAGTAAGATAACTAAACTCCCATTTTATAACAGCAATAAAAAGCTTCAGGTGTGTGTTAACACTGTAAGAGCTGTGGGTATTAAGTACAGCAGTGTGAGCTACCACCTTGTCCCCTTCCAGCAGGGTTGAGCAGACCCCTCAGCTGGGCTCCCTGCAGGGGAGCTGCCTTCACAGGGATGCATTGCATAGGCTGAAAAGGAGGGTTTTCTAGTGTTTTCCCCCAAAGAAAACTTCACTTTCTATCATATAATTTTCAGTGCAAAACTTCGGATGCGTCAGGAATGAAGCAGCTTTTACAGGAGAGGATATCCTGGGAGATTCCCATTGCAGCGAGTGCCTGGCCCTCAGCTCCCAGCCTGGGGAAGAGGTATCTGTCCACCATGAGCCATCAATGAAACCCTGCTGCTGAGGGAGAAGAATCAATCTTCATCAGAAAATTGATAAAAAGGACTTTCTCATAGAGAATGTTTGTAAACAGATTTTTCCAGCAGCTGTTCAGCTGGTCTTCCATGGAGGAGGTCAGGAGAAAGCTACATGACCAGAGGTGCAGCCAGCCCAAGTGCTCTGGGATGTGAGGATCAGATTTTACATTTCACATCCTTAAAAAATCCCAAAACAGCCACCTGTTTTAGTGCCTAAATGGCAGCTTAGGTCACTTGATAATTTACTACTTAAGCTTTTACTAGGTGTGCTATGTGACACTTACTTTTCAGGAGCTGTGATTAGGCTGCCCCTGTCCCCATCAAGCAGCTGTTCAGCTGTGCAGATTTTTACAGAATGGAAAACCTCACCTTTAACACAGGCATTTTAAGCAAAGTATTTGCGGATTTTTTTCTGCTTCTCTTCTCTTCTCTTCTCTTCTCTTCTCTTCTCTTCCCGGAACTTCCCGGAACTTCCCTTCCCTTCTCTTCTCTGTCTAAACCAAACTTTGCATCTCTTTTGGGGGTTTAGGCCTGAATTTTTAAGCCAAATTAAAGATTTAGGATGTATACTGTCATATCTCCTAAAGAGCTTAGCTACTAGAGAAGGAATCTAGCATCCTTTATTTCTCTCAGCCTGAGACTGACTTGACAGCAGCTTTTCTATACTCTGAAAGTATCTTTACAGCCTAGAGGTTAATCAGTGTATCTTTCTCACAGTCCCTCAAAATATCAAGCTATTATTATATGTGCTGGTTTTGCCTGGCATAGAGTTAATTTTCTTCACAATAGCTGGTATGAGGTTGTGGTTTGGATTTGTGCTGCAAACAGTGTTGATGATACAGCAATATTTTCCTTGTTGCTGAGCAGGGCTTGCACAGTGTCAAGTCATTTTCTGCTCCTCACTCCAGCCCCCCAGTGAGAAGGCTGAGGATGCACAGGGAATTAGGAGGGGACACAGCCAAGACAGCTGACCCCAACTGACCAAAGAAATATGCAGTACCATATGATGTAGTGCTCAGTAAATAAAGCAGAGGGAAGAAGAAGGACAAGAGGAGATGTTCAGAAGGGTGGTGTTTGTCTTCCCAAGTCATCATTGGATGATGGATCCCTGCATTCCTGGAGATGGCTGAACGCCTGATTCACCAGAATGAATTCTTTGTTTTGCTTTGCTTACACGTGGCTTTTGCTTTTCCTGTTGAGTGAAGCAAAGGGAGCAAGTGGCTGTGAGGGGCTGAGTTGCCAGCTGGAGTTAAATCACCACAGTACAACACAGAACTAACTCAACAAAGAGAGGGAGGAAAACACATCTTGGATTGTCTCAAGCACTTCTCAGGGATCTGAGAGGACCTGAAGCCATGTGAAAATTTAAAAGCAGGTCTCTCACCTCCTGAAAAGCATGCCCTGTGCTGTTTTCCATGCAAAGTCTGAGGCACCAAGTATGCTCTGAGCCTCCCAGCTGGCTTACACACTGCAAGCAAGGTATGTCAGTGGCAGGTAGGAAAAGGCTTATCTGCAGCTCCCTGCAGCCTGGTGATGGCTGGAGCAGGGTGAGGTGCCAGTGGAAATGGAGGTGCTGTGAAGGATTTAGGCATCTACAGGACTAGACGAAGTTGAAAATGGTTTCTCTAGGATCTGACTGTTGAATTGATACACTTGAGGTGGAGCTCAGGTGTTCATGGTGAATCTAGCCTTACCAAGCCCAAATCCTAGACCAGTGAAAATGCAGGCCAATGCAGCTTCTGACTGAAGTATCATCTGGAAATATGCAGAGTTTTGTTGTGGCTCCGTAAACAGCCTGTGACACCATGAGCACTTCTTGTTTGTCTTTTCCAATTAAGCACTTAAGAGTTTCCCAAGGTAAATATTAATACTTCAGAAAGGAAATACTAACATGCACAAAATCCTTTCCAACTTTTCTGCTTAAATAGCTATCATTTTTTAGTGAGGTCACAGCATCCAGTTTTCTATAATAAAAAATAAGCAGGATAAGTAGTTTTACTCCTGTCAAAACTTGAATGCAATTTTATGTTTTTCTTTGACTTACCCTATAAATATTTTTACTACAACATTCAAAGTTTATGAGATCTCTAAGACTTGTAAAGAGGTTGAGTAACTGGAAACCAAAGGCTAATACCTACCACAGGGACTTGGGGTTTTTTCTTAAGCAAGCTATTTATTAATGTTAACAAAGGTTATTTTACTGATGATATGTTTACAAAACTGAGTATTATTTTACCTTTCCATTCCAGTGTAAACAAATCCATGAGGAGAGACAAACATAGACCAACACCACAATGCCTGACAATGCTGGTCTTTTCCCAGGTTACAATTTTCTGACATGATCCCTTGAGCTGAGCTTCTGCAGTTGAATCTCTGCTGAGTCCAAGTGTAGCTTGAGAGCTGCAAAAGTCAGCCTCACTGAACCAGAGGAAAGAACAGAGTTAGCCACTGGTTGTGGATGCCTTTGACAAGCTGTGTCCTTTTCCCTGTTCATGAGTCACTCACCGGGAGACTTTATCTTTCCTAATGCGTTTGCTATCTATAATTATGGTTGCAGCAGTTATCCACCCTTACAGGAAAGCACTGCCATGCCTGAACATGCCCAGGAGGAGCTGTGTCACAGGCCCAGCAGTGGGAGATGATCTGCCCATATCCACCGTGGCCACAGGAGAGCATGCGTGTTTCAGCTCATCTTCTGGCGCAGCTGAGGAGAGCTCTGTGTCACTGCTGACTCGCTAGTCACTATTTCTGCTCCCAAACCATGATTTACTGACTAACAATTAACTATTCAAGAAGGTTTGCACGAGCAGGCAACCCAGCCTTTTGTGCAAACATTTGTGGATAGCCATTAAACTACTAACTTGAGCTCAACAGAGCAAGAAGTCAAAATAGTCACAAACTTTGGCTAAGTACAGAGCCTGCCAGATTTGGCCATCCTGCCTCTGGCTGTCCTGCCTCCCATCCACCTTCAGCATATTGGGAAGACACTGTGCAAATGCACTCCTGAGGACAGCCCAGAACCACAACTGCTCCAGACTGTTTTTAATCCTCCTTTCTTTATGGATTAAAGAATTAAGCCTTCATAGGGATTAAACCTTTCCCAGCTGTAAAGCTCAGCATTGGATTTATCACACAGTTAGAGCTCCCTACCTACCCACACAGCTCCTGGGTAGATGGGGAGCTAGACATGATCAAAAACTTTAAAAAGAGGATGAGGTTCTTAACTGACCAAAAACCAGAAAAATAACCCAAACTGCCTCCCTTTATATGTATATACATGCAGTCAGCTCTTTTTGTAGGCATGTACCTTTGGGGTTTGTTATGGCCCTCTGTTAGGCATCTTCTCAGCTGAAGATTTACTTCATCTATACACAACACATGCATCTGAGAGCTCCACTTTCATGCACTGTTGCATGTTCAGTTTATGGTGTACAAGCCTAAGTGATGTACGTGGATATTTCCTCACCTGCACAGCCTCCCAGAAGAACACCACAAATACCTTGTATAGATGTGTCAGCCTTTAACGGACTAGAAAACCTCCAACTTAATCTGATATCAACGGCTTATCCTGCCTAAGGATCTCACTACCTCAGCTGCACAGCAATCATAAACAGGCTTTCTGTTTTTGTGGCTGGATAGTGCTACATTACTTTGCAGATGCTCTTTGGAAAAAAAGAACTGGAAGGGGTTTCAAGAGGTAATTTGACCGCTTGTGCAGTGCCCAGATCAAGTGAAAATAGAGTTTCCATGGCTGACTTGGATTAAATCTCTTTATAAAACTGCCCAGTACTGTGATTTTGCCACTTTGAGTCAGTGTTTTGCCACCCAGATTACAGGAGAGAGATTCTCATCATTCAACTCTTGGTTGCTAAAGCTTGTTGTGTCTTTTACTCAAGGATCATGTGAATCCAATCATGCAAATCCAAGGCCTGCCCTTTCTACCTCAGGAGCCTTGATATGAGATAGAAAGTGGGCCCTAATATTCTGAAATGAAAGAGCAGATTAAAACTGTGTATTTTAATAGACCAATATGTTATTTCAATTCACACTGGTTCTGTTTCAATGAATGGCCAGTGGGAAAGGACGGCCAGAGCTATTCTGAAATGGTCTTTGTCACCAAGGAAAGTGTTTGGGACTCAGCCTTCATGACACGCACTGATTTGCTCAGTGCAAATGCCATGACTGTAATAAGGGTAATGATTAATATGAGCACAGTGATGCCTGCATGTTTGTGGTCACACAGTGGGTAGATTTTGGCAGCAGCTTCCAGGAGGTTTTGATTCCATGGCAAACTGAGGAGCCAGAGGAGGAAAGGGAGCAGACCTTCATCTGGAATGGTTTTTCTTAGTGTGGCTTCCTATCCTAAGAGGAGTCTTTAACAGGGATGACATCCTGAGCCCTCTGGATGTGCCGGTCTTTCTCCACTATAGGGATATAGTGTATATACTCCACACTATAGTGGAGTATAGGGATAGTTTATGCCAACTGCTTGAAAATAGATTAAGGAGTCAGAGCAAATTAAGCCAGCCACTGATAAAATGCTAATTTCCTCCTTCCTTTTGGCATGGTAGTTCTTCTTTTCTTCTGAGGTTTGCTTCAGGACAGGAGAACGCTTTGGAAACACTTCCCACTTTGTACAATCCTTGACGAGGGAGCAGAGCCCTTTGTTGTTAGGTGGCAGCCTTCAGCCAGCAATTAATTGCCCCCACCACACTTCCCAGCTGTCCTCTTGCTCTTGGTGGTGTGAGCCCAGTGCTGATCTTTGGCACACAAAGATGATTCCAACTCCAAAAGGCAATGTGAAGGTGAGAGGAGGAGCCGTATCACTACTAAGCTGGGTTGATGTGAGCTGAGGCTAAAAGGGGGGCCTGTGGTGAGCAGTCTTGCCCTTCATGATCTGTGTCAAATAGGAGTGCTATTATTGCACTACATTTTAATCTAGTACTTTGAATCAGCATAAAAACACATTATAATGCTAATGTGATTCTGTGGTAATTGTTCTGCCACAATAAACATGCCTGACATGAAACACACTGAACTTTCTGGTTTCTCTGGTGCCCATTTCTTGAAGGAGATTCTAACTAGGTGAGAGAGAAAAAAAATTGGAAATAACTCCAGAAGGAAAATTATCAGGATTATCTGGGTGACTGATAATTATGGGATTTGATATCACGGGGAAATTGGCGTTTTAAAGATTGGCCAAGCAGAAAAAGAAAAGCTCTCTGCCCTTTCCAAAATACACAAACATTTCAGTGCACACTACCCTCTGCATTTGGATGGCAGTGCATATTTATTGGTGCTCCTGTTTGTAGGCTGCCTGGCACTTGCATGCCAGTCCCCAGATCCCAAATACTTCCCCATGTTCTTCCTCGATTCACAGTCAGCAGTGCCCTTTCCACTGACTGCCCCAAGGTGTGCACTACGATTTTGTGACTTTCCTGCAGACAGGACTGAACATGCCAGTTTTGGGAGAGGGCAACCAACTCCAGACTCTCAAAAAATGTCCATGTAGAGCTATTGTGTCAGCTGTGAGTTCACTATTTTTTCTGTGTTTGCAAAGGAGCACTCCCTGAGTGCCTGCCACCATTCAGACAGAGATGACATCTGGTCAAGATGACCAAGTTGACCAGGTACAAAGAGAAGCTGACAGGTATGAAGCAATGTGGTGAGGCAAGAGTGGGAGACCTGCCAAAAGAAAAATAGCAAAGTGCTCATAAACTGAAAACAAACAGGTTCCCTGCAAAGGGAAGCTACTCCTGGTCAGGAATAATCATTGTCTGTAAAGCAGCCCCTAAAAGATGAGGGTTCGTTCTAAGGTACTTAACACACACTGTCTTCGTATTATCTAGTGTAGTGCTACTGGCCAGACAGGCTGTCAGAATCTCCTTGTCTTTTGAACAGGGTCACTGAGTTTGTCCTGAACCTACCGACTTTCCTCTCTTATGGCGTACTTTTAGAAGTCCGACATGTGCCTGTTTTTCTCTACATTTTAAATCCAAAAGACTCGGATGATTTGCCTCAAACATTCCAAAAGAAAAAATAAATCTCCTGTGGTTTCACATTACATATGAACTGTTTCAAGCCCAACATAGATTTGGGGGTTTATGTTTGGTGGCAAAGTTAGAAAGTATTTCAGTTCAAGTATAGAATACAGTGCTCCTGTAACCTCAACTCCAAACTCCACTAATCCAAGTTTAGTTCCTGATGGACTCTATCCACAAAGTGAGCTAAATACCTAGCTGTTGCATTAGTACTACTTTAGGTGGCAAAGTCCAAAATTTAGACTTTAAAAGCTCTCACTCTGCACATCACAAGTATCAGAGAGCAAAATGCTCTGCATGCATAAATACAAATTTTCTGGGCATGCATCCCTGATCATCCCAGTTTCTGCTTCTCAAATTGTGCCCTTCATATACAGCAAAGGAGCTAACCTTGCCCTGAAGAAGGCTATGGATGCCGTGTTTCCCTCCCCTGACATCCTAATATCTGGAATGCCATTTTCTAGAGTAAAATACTGTCTTGTCTATTTAGTCTAAACCAGGTGTTAATAAGAAAGGCCTACCCAGGAAATGTTTCTGAGCATTTTCACAGAAAGTGTCTGAAATGGGTTCAGGTCCCTTCAGGTTGGTCTGGAGTTTGAGCAAAGGTGTCTGGCACAGCTGATGAGTGCTGACATGACTGGGGAACCAGCGCTGAGGGTGCAGGGAGGAAGTGGGAGGTCATGGTGGGAAGGAAGAGGATAAAGGAATAATTCCTCTCCTTGTTAAATCATACATGTTTGTTCCCACTGGCCTTTCAGCATCACTGTATCATATTCTGAGGTATGTTACATAATAGATATTGTAATTTAATGAAGGAGAAACAACCTGGATTCACTTGAAGGAAGATCTTTGATCTGGAGAAGAGGAAGTGAAAACATGGATTCCTTTGTCCTCAGTAAAAGTGTTCAAACTCAGTGAGGGATCCAAGAAAAAGAAATTAGTGTAGACTTGTTTGTTATTTTACCTACATCTGCATATTTCCTCTGTTACCAAAATAACAAAATTAATATAATTTTACAGATTTTAGAGTTTCTTTGGATCCCTTTAGCCCTCCTCGCGTATGTTTGTGCAACTGAACAGCAGCTTCTGATTTCAGATTGTCCATAAGACTGGTGCTCCAGCAACGGGGATGTTTAAGCTATTATCTGTACTGGCGAGGAGAAGAGTAAAGCCAATATGTGGATGCACAGCTTTAGAAGAGTTCTTTCTACCAGGCTGAGCATTATCTCTTCGCACAGGTGATCATGCATCCCCTGCTCACCGGGTAGCAGCATTGCCTCCTGTCTGGCACATTTCCAAGTTGCAGGAAGTCTCGTGATGGTTTGCGGAACTGACGCTATTTTACCCTGCTGTCTAAGGTCTCCAAGTCTCATACTGACACCCACAGAGAATTTGACACCAGTTTGAAGAGAGAGTCAAAAAAAGTTAGTGCTTGAATTGTAATAATATTCACTGAAGTACTGTCAGAGTCAAAAAATAATCAATTGGGGTATATTCCTGCCAGGATTTTAGTATTCGTATAACTCAGGCATAGGCTCCAACAGCAAATAGAATAATAATATCCAGAACACAAGTTTGGCTTCCATTTCCAATTGACATGCAATAAAGGTCAAGTCCTGCTTCCCCTGAACTCAAATGTGAAAATCCTAATTAACTTCAGGAAACAGCAGAGTAGGCCCCAAAGAGTTAACAGTAGTAGGATATAAACCAGAAATTAAATAAACTCTTAATCAAAAAATTATGTCTTAAAGCCAGAGAAACCTCTCTGGAGTTGTACAGTTCGAAATAGGAGCAGAATTTCAGCCTCTAACATTCACTGATACCATTTCAGATGCAAATTTTATGATCTTTTCGGTGCCAGACACAACACATTCCAGTATGCATAACATTTTAGTTACTTATCTTCTATGAGTTGCAGGGCATAATGTTTTTCATTGTTTAGAAATAACTCAGCTCTGAGTCACCACTGAAAAACCCTGTACTAAATTGGATTTCCCCTACAAACCTGGACTGTCTCAATTTGAAAAGTCCAAAGAAACCTCAAAGTCTGCTTTACAGCCCATAGTTTTTGTCTACTGGGAGGAAAGAGCAGATCAAGGCCGTGAAAAGGTGGGGGTATCCTGGGTATCCCTGGCCTCTGGAGACAACTGTGCTGCATGGGAAGGGGATATGAGAGCATATCCATGCTCTCAAAGCCATCATTGCCGTCCCTGCCTCCCGCCCAGCAGCCGTGCATTTGCAGACTGAGACCCTTGTCTGAATGATTTCAAAGCAGCCAGGCTCCCACTGACTTTCAAAAAGCTCTTCCTTTATCTCCCACCGCCCCTGTGCTCAGCACTGCAGTGTGACACTTCATGAAGCTGGCACTGACAAGAGCGAGAAGGTTTGGGATGCAAACCTGTGTTTCCTGGATGCTGCACAGCCTAGTCCTTCAGCTAAAGGACCACTGCACAGGATTTATGCTAGTAAAGGACTTCACAGCTTTCTTTACTGAGTTTTTCATTCTAAGGGAAACACGCGGCAAAGACCTGGCCACAAACTACCCTATTCACGTTCTTTTAAATGGAGAATATTTCTACCAGAAGGAGCAGTTTTCTCCATCAGCTTGTTCATGCCACAACTTTTGTGGCCGCTAATCGGAAAATCCATGGGTTCAGATTTCACACCTTCACCACCACTTTCAAAACACTACCTTTGCAGGCAGAGGGATTGGAAAGGGTTCAGGGAAAGCTTTGTACTAGTGCTGCCTCCTGTGATTCTTGACCAAGCTGAGCAGGTTGAGACTGCAGAACTGGCAGAACTGAGACTGGGTTCCCCATAGCACCAAAAAACTCCTGCAAAGCCTGGGAATAAAAGAATCCTCCATGACACAGCCCTTTCCCTGCCGATCATTTTACTTTAACTCTCTTGAAGCAAAGAATTTATTCTTAGTGTTCCTAATGAGACTGCCAGGCAGAGAATTGTAGATCCTTGACGTACTACTGTGGGAAAAGAGCAGCAAATATATTTGAGGGGGAGCTAGAAGGGAAAAAAAGGAAGACATTCTAATATACACCAAGGCAAACCCAATGCAATTTGACAGGTTTCAGAACTCAGCAGATTGTATAGCATAACTGTAAATAATATGCCAATAGAATGATTAAAGGAGAAGTATCAGGTCAAGTCTGCACAACCTGAAAATTTTTTTTAAAATAAACATTGTCTAAAATTTCAAAAGATATTTGCAAATCTCATCTGGCAACTGAATAGGGCATAGTGTCACTGGCTAACTTAAGCAAGTAAAAGTGAAGGTCTTTGCACCTGCTTTTAAGAGTTAGAGATACATGATTGGAATCTTTCCATTTGGGCAGTGATTTACTATTGTGCTATTGCTTCCTTCAGCACTCCATGAGTATTGCTTCTTTTTAAGAAGACAGTCTTGCACAATAATCATTTAATTCTTCATGATGTTGTTCGAACTATCAAGCCCTTTGAAGGAAATTTTAAAGTTTTGAAACTTTTGAATTAATAATTCATATTTTCCCTTGGTAAAACATATATTCAATCCCGACGCAAAAAAAAAATCTTTTATTGTGAGAATAATGCGTAATTTTTACTAATTTTCAGCAGATGAAATAAGCATTCATGGTTATTAAGAATGTAACTCTGCTAATGACAGCTTTCACTGTTGGACATCTTAGCTTAGACAGAGTTAAAACTTCTGAAAATTACATTCTATTGAGCATCAACAGAAAGATTTTGTTCAACTATGCTGCAGAACATAGCTAAAAGCATCTCATAAATCTGTGCTATGTCGAATTCCATTCTTCCTTTAACCACCCCTACAGTAAAAGAGTAGCAGTACTCCAGGTGGGGTTTCACCAAAGCAGAGTAGAGAGGGAGACTAATGTCTCATGACCTGCTGGTCACACTTCTTTTGATGCAGCTGGATATGGTTGGCTTTCTGGGCTGCAAGGACACATTGATGGGTCTTACTCAGTGTTTTATCCACCAACACCCCTAAATTCTTCTCCACAGGGCTGCTTTCAATCCACGCATTGCCCTGCCTGTATCCATGAAGGTAATTGCTCTGATCTAGATTCCCATAAATCCATTTCTCCAGGCTGTTAGCATTCACAAGCTTGGCTGTTCTTGAGGCTGGAGGAGATGAACCTTGCAAATCAACCACCTCTCCGAGACTCCTCTTCCTTACCTGTGCGTATATGCCAGTGGTGGACTCGTTTCTGTCTTGTTTGTTTGCTTCGAGGTCTTTCCTCTCCAGTCCACCCTGTGCTCTTTCATTGCCATCCTGGCCTGGCACTTCTTTGTGAGTTGTCATCTCCCTTTTCTGTCATTCACTGTTTGAATGTCTCCTCAGGTTGGTCAGCCTATTGGCAAAGATGTTTTGCCCTGCTTGGTCAGGTGGATCTCAACTCTTCCTAGCAGTCCTCAATTCTCAGCCCCATGGCTGTATAAGACAAATCCCTGTTCCCAACATCATCTGTGCAACCAGGTGCTGACCTCCATGGTCTGCTAAGCCCTCCATAAGCCCTTCACCATCTGTGGCAGAATTAAAGAGAAACCCACCTGGTCCTTGGACCCTTGGCCCTTACTCCAGAGCCATGTAGTGACTCTTGCTATGCTTCACATAACTATTCAGGCCAAGAGAAAAAGGTGAAACAAATGAGTCCATTTTCTGAAGTTGTTCGTATTTCAAAGGAGGTATGAGAGAAACAGAGACGGGAACATGGATTTCATTTTCTTTTCTGTACTCAAAGATTTGACATTCGAAGGCTCTTCTATTAGGTTTGCAAATTTTCTGTTCCTGTAGCCCTCAAGGAAAAAAGAAAAAGAAATGTGAATCCACAATTTAAACAAAAAACATTCCCTTCCATTAGCATTTCTTTGATGGTCCTCTGGTTTATTGTTGTGCATTAACTTCTGTATAATCACATAATTGCAACAACATTCATATAAATAATGCATTTGGAAAAGAAGGTAAAGAGGGTGTCACATTCTATTCTCCAGCGATTTTAGCGGGACCCTCTGGCTTGAGTTTCGTGCTAAAGCTGCTTTTTTTTTGGTCTCGGGATAGCTAAAGCTTGTTAACAAAGTTAAAGCAAACAGGGAAAATAAAAGCACTTTCGTTTTATCATGACATAGATTTGATGGGTCAAGCATAAACCTCTCAGCTGAATTTACTCCATGGTAAAACTAATGTGTCTTGTCTTTGCTGTATTGGGAGCTCAAGGGAGCTGATGTGTATTAGCTATCACTATCAGGAAAGACAAACAGCATTTGTAGCTCCCCCTCCTTCCCCAGGTCCTCTTGGGTTTTCCTTTTATGAAAGTTTCTGGTAAAAGCTTCTATGAAGTCACAGAATAGAGCTGTCCATGTCTGCCAGCTGTTTTTTGCACTACATGAAAATATTTCTCAAGTACAATCCTCTCTTCCCTCTCCTTTTCAAACACTTACGGTTTAAAAAAGCCAAACCCTTCAGCGTTTGGCACAGCTTCAGCTACAAGATCTACAGCCAGTTTTGAAAACTGCAACTTATAATGAGCTAATTTTACAGTTAGAAAAAGGTTGTGTCATTTTGAAAGAGACAGATACAGCTGGAAAGGAGACAACTGAATTGTGCACTGAAAGCACTGGGATTTTGCCCACATATTTGTGCCTGGATTTTACTGGGTTTTTGTAAACAGGAGTTTCAAAGACTTTTCTTACAGATTTGGTGTGTTCAGACACATGCCCAGTTTTAGTCAGTTTTAGAGCATAAGTCCAAAGAAACACATAGGAAGGAAGGTGTATAAGAAGAGGACAAGATTACATGTCCATAGGTATGTGAGGTCTTTATTTTGTCAATTATGTTTGCAACCCTTACCAGTCTATAAGACACACAGGTAGGATCTCTCTTCATACCACCTTTCCAATGAATGCAAAAGAAGGAAAAAGATCCACAAGATTAGTAAGATTAGCACTGGTAGGTTTCAGTGCTATCCTCATCCAGAAATTCACTGTCTGGTGGCAAACTGAGGAACTTTTAAATGATATATTAGACAAGGCTTCTCAACAGAGAAGGATAAAGCTGTAACAAGATACAGCAGCAAGCGACTAAGAAGTTAGGAAGATCCTGAGAAAGGGAACCATTTACCATGAGGAGTGTTGGAGTGGAGAGCCAAAGGGCAGCAAGAGCTGGGATGCCACATGCAGGTGCCTGGATTTTCTCTAGACCATGCCTGCACCAGAGGGAGAAGACCAGTGAAGCAGTCTGATGACTCATTTAAGCACCTTGCCCAGCCAGGGCTATTCAAAAGGGTAGAACTGAGTGGCAGCAAAGGAAAGGCGGCTCTTGTATCTCCGTGCTTCACCCTACATCCCCAGCTTATTACTTTTACACATCCCAAATTCTGCCTTTCCAGTTGAATCGCTTCAGTCCATTTCCAGCACATCAGGTTTCACTGAGGTCCCTGGGCAGCAGTGCTCTATCTATCCCTGGTGAGTCTGAGGTGCTCAGAGGAGTTACTTGGTTGATAGAAGCTTTTTGGTCCTCAGGCAATTTTATGTGTCATGAGCACAGTAAAACATCTTTCTGCCTGCAGTCCAACACAGACCATACTCCCACGTCATGCCGCACTGAGACACCAGTTCCTGAGAAACATCCTGAACATTTCAGAGCAAAAGAAAAATTCCCACTTTGAATGCAAAAAGTGGCCCACTATGTTCATCCCTGGTCTTAAGTGCTCTCCAACTGCAACAAGACCAGAATCAACATGTAATAACATCTAAGATTTCTTATTCTCCAAGGCTGTCTTTCTATAAATTCCAGCAACAGCTCCAGCTGTTACTGCCCACAGAGAATCAGAGTTTCTATATTCCTCATTTGACTTGTCCTTGATAAAACTAAGAATGATTAGTGGTAAGATGTAGGCAGATACCTCGACTTCCATCTGCATTACTGCTTCCACCACTACAATCAGTGGGTGGGTGGGAAAAACCTAACACAACTGCCTTGTTAGGTTTGAGATAGCTTGAGAAGGTATATGTATAAATGGAGTACCTAAAATTTTCGAAACTTCTTCAGTTTTCTACCTATCTTTGTCGTCCAGCTCATGGTATCACTAGACTTTCTGGTTTTGTGAAAGCACAGTCATGTCTGTCATCAGCTTTGGGTGATAAGATCAGATTTTGAACTTGGATGCAGACCACATGGTAATCCCCAGCTCTATAAAGAAAAGAAAGACAATAAAAAGCCCTCAGTACTGGTTTTGTTTCCTCTGAGCCTCATTAGGCACTTAGCCAGTGACTAGTCAGGTACAAAGGGGCAAGGACTCAGAAACAGGCCTCAGAGGTCCTGCCTTCCATCTGTGAGGGGTAAGTGTGAACCATAAGCCAAATTCATTTAGTTCCTTTTACATAATTGTCAGCTTTACTCAAAGCAGTTTCTTCTCCTTGGTTGCAAGGGAAGACAGTCAATTGTTCTATTCACATCGTCACATAAACCCATCTGACAGGCATGACAGCAACTGCTTGCTAATTATGGAGCAAAATTTGCGGTGCAAGGTTTGTTGTGCCAACGGTCCCCAGAACAATCCTGGGATTGTTTTATGAGAAGATTGGGCAGTCAGGGTTGAGCACTTTTGCTTCAATTATCCCTATGTGCTGTCAAGGCTTGGAGCTGCTCTAGTGGAATGAAGAGAAGAAAATAAATGAGCTCTGCTCCAAGCCTGGGAGCAGTTGCTGAACCCTGAAGAGCTCAGTTGGTTGTATCTTTGTTAGTTGCTATTACGGATATTATTGCCTGGTAGTGGCACTGAATCTGAGGGCCCATTAGCGCTTCCATGCTATGTCCAGGGATTTATAGTTCCACTGCAGAGACTTGCAGAGACTTACTCTGGAGTGAAACTCAGCATGTGGTCCCAGCTAAACTCATCCCTCTAACTTTATTATTCACTGCTTTGGGTGACCTAATAAAGTTCAGATATTGTGGGCATGGGATGTAACTGGTTTGCTGATTTTATCAAGAAGAGGAATTGATTTGTGAATGAGAGGTGACTAACAGAAAAGTCCACCTTACTAGGGTGGAAATAAAAAAATACCAAAGTATTAATTGCTTAATGTAGGAATCTGAATTATGTGCAGACACCTAAAGTGATTATTCTAAAAGAGTAAGTATAACCTGCTGGTCATAAATCAGAATTATCCTTTCCCAGAATATTCCAAAAGAAAACTAATTCCTACTGAAGTTACTGGGCTGCACCTTCTCAACTTCTTACGTAAGTTTACAAAGCACGTTCATGAGCCCCAGTTGGTTATGTTACTCAAGAATTTCCTCTTTGTGACCCAAGTACAATTCAGTGTCTGTCATGTCCAACAAAGCTTCAGTGATAAATTGGAAAAATAAAGCCTGGACAGGGGCTTTGTGTGTCTCTTGCAGCCAGTAAGTTATTGCAGAGCATGCCATCCCTTTGCAAAAACCAACAATCAAGGCCACTCCATGGGCTTTGTCAGATACACAGTCTCCAGGTCTGACTATCCCCAGAGACAGTTCATGTGAGTCCTCTCCCACAACCACTCCTCCTCCCTCATCCACTCCTGTTCCCCCTCTATCCTCTGCAGCACTGATTAGGTCACAGCAGGACCAGTTCAGTTTACTATCCCAGCAGAAAACTATTCCATCCTTCTGCTGAGCTGGTTTCCTAGCAGATGGCACATTGCATCAGCTCACCAGGCTGTCACAAAAGCCATAACCGGAGGGATCTCAACCAAGGCCAAGAGTGTGAGCATGCCTTCTGTTTGGAGCAAGATACAAGATCAATCCCCTGAAACTTTTAACCACTTCCTCTTGTCTCTACAGATTTGCAGCATGGATTTGGACTGCAGGGAAGGAGGACTTTTGCCACAGGATCAATAAAAGTTTACCTAGAGTCCTTCAGAGTAGTGGCGCAGCATAACTATGTAAAAGCAACAAATACTTCTCTCTGCTATAGCCTGTACAAACTCCTGAAGGAGATATTCCTTACCTGCATGGATGTGAATCATGTGACGTGGGCCATCTTAACTATAGGCAGGCAGGATATTCTTCCCTGTCCCACAAAGATGATGTTCCCACTGGAAAGGTTTTGGGAAGATGGGAACAACTCTAGGAAATATAAGGTTTCAACGAATTTGAATTTCATAGCAGAACTCTCTACCCATCCCCAAACCGCCGTACCCACAGATACAGCCTTTTCAGAAGCACCTTCCAGAGTTCTGTGGTATTGATAGATTACAGGTGAGAGAGCAGAAAAGAAATAAATAAAAGGTCCTGTGAGGAGCACAAGTGTGCCATCCTAGAGGGATCTTGATTGCCATTAGAAGGGACAGAGCAGACCTTCACTTCTCTCTCCTCCCCACTCCTCTGGGTCTTCCCCTCACCTCTGCCCTTTGTGCACGGTGTTATGAGTGAGCAGAGAACCAGTCTGGCTGAGTTACAATCCTTTTGCTGTGTTCAGATCAGTTCACTGCAAGACCTACTACACGAGTGCCGAGGCACCACAGAGCAGCCATCAGGCCTGAAGAACAGGGAGCTCTGACTTGTTCTTGTCAGATTAAAGCAACCAGAGAACAGCAGACCAGCTACTTACATGAGGTTAAAAGAAAGAAGTTAATTGTTCTTTAATCTGGACATCAGAAATATGATGAAAGGCAGTAGCTGGAATTTGGTTCAAATTCAGGTTGAAAGTAGGATTAGGTTCACTGTGGTGATGTAGTATTCTGCAATATGCAACTCGTTCTCTCCCAGTTAACCAGCTGTACTTTGTATGAAGTGGCTGAATATTAGGGGAATTCCTAATACTTTCTGGCCCATGGATGCTTAACCAGAAAGAGTTTTGGGAGCATCTGAAAAATCCTGTGGTTAGGGCATATCTGAGAGATCAGAACTCAAACCTCTATTCCAGATGAGGTAGGAGAGGAGCTCCAACCTGGACTCCCATACTCCCAACAGGGACATCAAAAAGTTACCAGCCATCAGGAAGGAAGAAGTAGGGTCTCTATGTTGTGTGATCATGGATATTACAGTCAACTCCAGAGACAAAACAGGCAGGAAAACACATGGTACACAGACCTACCAGAGTTTGGACAAAAGTCTGAACAGCCTGTTGCTTATGATAAGAGGGCACATCTGTTTGGACCTTCTCTATAACTAAAAGCTGTAAACACTGACAATTTTAGGAAGCAATGGATTGCTGCTCTGGAAGCACCAGCACATGCAGGTCTTAAGAATGTAACTGGCTCTCCATATACTGAAGTCCCCCTCAGGAACCTGGCCAGAAATATATTTAGTGGCTTTTGTTTTTAAACAGACAAACACAGAAAGTGTACAGCTGAGTATTTCAACAACATACCTACAGCGGATGTGGACTGTGTGGGCTGGGGGGTCTTAAAGCAAAGGCCTGGATTCCTTTCTGAAAGGCACATTCCAGTTCAGCCAGAGGTTATAGGCTTCATACAGAAATTCCTCAGCTAAGATCTGTGTTTTAACACTGCAGGTCAAACCACCCTCATAATAGTACCTCTTGTCTTGTATAGATTATATGACATTTAAGAGGGGAAAGGGGGCACTCGAAGCTAAATCTCAGGATACTACAGCATCTGATGGTGTACAGGCCTGGCAAATGGATTTAGACACTCTTAACAAGAATGCTTCAGTTTTCACTCAGCTTCTAACTGTTTTATTGCTGGTGTGAGGTAACTTCAGGGTTAGCTTTCCCCAAAAGCTGGCCCAAATAGGGATTTTCCCCATACAAGTTAAAACAATTTTTAACCTAGTCTAAACACATCCTGAGGTGCGCACCAAGATAAACACACCATCACAGAAGACCACTGGGGTATTTCCCTAAGGGGTTTCCCAAGAAACTAGCAGAGCTGTTGGGGTAACACAGCCCTCTCCCCACACAGGGACAGCTCTGGGAATGTGGTGAAATGCAACGGCTGGATCAGGTAGACTTGCTTAGCTCTAAGAGGAAGGTGCCCTCACCAGCCTACCAGTATGAGGCTTCCCCTCCAATGTCAGTGAGGAGCGAGCATTTGAAGCAGGTGACATTGAGATACTTTGTGGTTTTGCCAGGCAATCTCTGAGAGATCACCAGGATGAGCAGGAGCATAGAGGACCATGCCTAAAAAGAATACGAGGAGAAAACACGGTAATGGTGCTGCGTGATTTCAGGATATGAAACAGGGCTGAAAGACAGCATAGGGCAAAACAATAGACAGCCTTACAGGTGCAGACATGAAGTTTACTTTGCTCTATCTCAGCTGGCATCTGCACCACCATCCAGAGAAGTAGCATCTATTTCTGAAGACAGCTAAGGTGTCGGTGTTGGCAAGCTCATACAGTGCTTCTGCAAAATACTGCAGCGATGCAGAGCACAGCACAAGACTGTGAGCTCAGCTGCCATGCCTGGGAATTGCTCCTGCACTTAGTCTGGCCCCGCTGTGCAAGTTGGTGGCTTCAAACTCAGGGGCATTAGTGGTGCACACACAAACACGTGGTTTGGTTAAGAGGACAGCAGTAGTTAGACGGGAGAGAAAGAGCCCTTTAGAAAACAGCAGCATGAGGCTGTCCCATTCTTTATGTATGTTTGCAGCTGTCAAGGCCACAAAGCTGGAGGCTGCAGTAACTAAGGCATGAAATGAAGCCTTGGGCAGAAGCTGAATTGATAGCATGTCATAAGGCCCTTTTTCTGAGTTGTTTGAACAGCTTACCGTTTTCCTATAGTTATTGCTTATACAAAGATGATTGTGGAATTATTTCCATGAGTAATTCTTGGCCGCTGTATCTTTTGCAAGCAGTTCAGTGCAGTCAGATGATAGCTGAAATTCAAGACTGGTCAGTCCCTGCTCACATAGGTCACTTGTTCTGCTGCAGAGAAGAAATCGCTTCACAGCAAATCATGTCCTAGGGCTGCCAGTGTTGGGTCTCCTCACCCCCCAGGGACTAGTGCTCACAGGCTGGAGCAGCAGGACAAGCCTGTTGCTGTTCCCTGGACACAGAAGTGCCAGAGTAGCATTTTACAAATGGGGGATGGAGTCTTCCTGGGTGCCTTTAGTTGATTTGAGTTGTCAGACAGTCAGTGTGCTTTGAGCAGTAACAAGGAAGTCAAGCACCACAGGATGCCAGCAGGACCCTGAGTCATGGCAGAACCCAGGGTCCCTGAGCAGGCTTAGGCAGCACAGGACAGGATCAGATGAGGTTCCGAACTGAAGTGGAAAGTTAACCACACTGTTAAAGCAAAGCTCTGTCAGCTTCCCAGGCTCAGCAGAGTGAACAGACACATGTGTGTGAGAGCTGCAAAATTTATCAAAGATAACACAGCCTTAACATGAGACACAGTAAATAAGATCAATATGCCCAGATGGCAGATGCTGCTTTCAGGCTCCTTTCACAAAAAGCTGAATATTTTAAATAATGCCTCAAATATACCTGTGTTGTTAATTACAGCCCACATACTGTACAATGAGACAAATATAAGACCTGCGAGTTTCAGAGCAAGGACATCAGGAGGAAGAATAAATTGATTCAGTGTGGAAAAATGGTACTGGAAGATGATATAAATAGTGTATTTGTTTCCCCAGCAGCTTTTCCAGCTTCTGTTCTTTGAAGTGTTTCATTTTGTAGTCTCAATTGCACCCTGAAACTCCGAAATTAAACGAAAAGCTCTTCCATCTTAATGAACTACAGGACTTAAAATTATAATTTTATTGCATTTCCTATCCTGGTGAGGTTAACTAGAGTCTGGAAAGTGCACACTGCCCATTAGGGATCATTAGGAAAGCATTTGGAAGTTACACAGATTTCTTGGACTTTTACCATTAAAAGTTCCTTTTGTGGCCATTCAGAGGAAAAGCAGGTTTTCCTAAGCAAATATAAAAGTGCTTGAATAAATATACCATCCATGACAACTGTACTAGTACTCTAAGGATTTCTGAACCCTTCTCTTCCCCCTTCCTTCCTATGAGTCCCTCAAAACTCTATATACACTATTATGCAGGCTGTTGGTGGCTTCCTGGAAAGTGAGACCAAGACCAGTTGCATAAAAACATGGAAGAGACTAGCAGGCACCTGGGAAGACTGGAAATCTAGTTAACTTTCTCCTGTCATTCTGTCCCACCTGCCCTTTCTTGCACTGCATCTACAGCCCATTCCTCTCTCCACAGTTGGCATTGGGCTGGCTCCACGTACCACACTTGCGCTCTGCTCCGAGGGTGCTGAGTGACCCACTGTCACTGCCTGGCAGCCTCTGCCTGTTGAATTCAGCTCCTGTTGAGAGCTGCCTTGCCAAAACCCTTTCCACACTATGATGGAAACCAAGTTAGAAATAACTCAGGAGTTGGCAAGGTTTCTCAGAGCTTTCATTTTGTGAAGTGCTTTGCTGCCAAGCTATGTTATTCACATCTTCTTGGAGATCTGTAGGATGATTTTTTTAATGCTTTTTCCTCTGAGGCGGGGGATGAGAGATATAAAGTCTAACACTTGTAAAATCTCTGTATTCCAATGTAAGAGTCAGCAAGCTAAGAAGTACGGTGATTAGGAAGTGGAGCTATCATTAATCATGTCATGTTCAGGTATGTGGGATGAGCCTAATGCTTCTGGCAAGGTCATGTTCAGTGCTCCACTTTTCTATGGCTGCTGTGCCTGACATTTTGGATCACTAGGCAGGAACAAAGTTGCAGTTTGCATGTTTATCACACAAGGTGCAGCTTTGCTGTAGGTAAATACAAGGCAGGGAGCCCAGGTCTCCAGGCTAGTGTCCACGCTGGCCAGGGAGCATGGGCAACATCCACATCTCCTTCCCTCTCTGTAACCTAGAAAGCAAATTCTGCAGCACAGGTTTCTGATAGATCATGACCAGTGACAGGGAGAGCTAGGACCTGCTGTGGGCCTTGTACAACAAAACAAAGCATAGCATAATTGGCCCCATGAAGCTTTCAACAGGAAAGAATCAGCAAATGAGAAGAAGGTCTGTGTCACCCAAAAGCAAGATCAAAAGTCAATTCATGATTACATGGTCAAAGCCAAAGCTTTGTAAAAAATACAAAAGGTTCCTTTTCTTCAAGGTTAGAGAATGGTGGAGCAGAGTCAAAGGAGAACCTTCAGAAATGCTTCTCGATTTTGGGGGAGACACCACTACAGGTGTCAAACAGGCTGCCATCGATCCTTTTGTTGTGTCAATGCTGGCCTGAGAAACATGGACTGCTGCAGTTCAGAAAGTAAAGCAGACATTAGGAAACCTATTTTAGAAATGCGTATATTAAAATCTCTTCCACTGATTGTTTATCCATTAATCCCTGGCCAGAAAGCATTTTCAGCAACAGGCTGTCAGATGTGGTGCTTAGGGACATGGTTTATGGGTGGATTTGACAGTGCTGGGTTAATGGTTGGACTCAATGATCTTAAAGGTCTTTTCCAACCTAAATGACTCTGTGATTCTATTTTATGAAAAAGTCATATACAACTTGTTCTCACTAAAAGTTAAAAAGTACATGGGGAGGGGAGGGGGAGGAGGCAGGCAGGCTTGGAGACCTGGTCTCACAATCTACAGCTATGTGTGGGCAGTGGAAAAATACTACTGAACAACTAATTACCAAAAGCAGTCGGTAACAAAATCCCGATTTAAATATTTGCAGGAGGTAGACAGAAAGGTGCCAGCCTGAAGCTTATAATTGCTTTTATTTCTGGCAAGAATCAGATATACTTCTAATAATAACTACGGGCACAGAGAATTAGTCAGAAAAGCGGGGGATACTTATTCCCAGCTGGAGGGGAGAACAAAGTAGGTAGGAAATGTCCTGATGCGGGTGCACAAAGGTAAAGGGTGGTAACTGCAGGGATGGGACTTGTGCAACGCAGTGGCACTGCCAAGGCAGCCCTGCCCTCAGTTCCAGGGCAGGGAATGCTCCCAGGCACCTCTTTGCTCCTGCGGGTAGCAAGGCTGGCTGAAAACTTTCTGTAAGAAAGTTGACCATTTTCTTCCCTCTGACCCTAGCCTGCAAAGCTTGTGATGTTGATGAAGAGAGAAGTGCATCATCCCTGAGGGACCATGGGGCCAGTCTGCAGCTGCAGCAGTGCTGCCTGACTGTGGCTGGTGCCACTCAGGGTGGGTGACAGTCCCTTTGCTGTGGCAGGTTTCCCTCTCCCTAGGGAGCTCTGATCTGGATAGTGTGTTTCATTGTCATGACTCTTCCCAGCTCATCATACAGCCCTGATTTCTGGATGAAGGATTTTCTAGGTATGCTCATGAAGAGACTGGGTGGACTCTGGTTTGTGGCAGACTCTTACACCCCAGCCCAGCCATCAATGAGCACGGCAGAGTCTGAGTCCCCACTGCTGGCACTTCTGCTGAGA
Organism: Oreocharis arfaki; assembly: GCA_013398015.1. Classification (NCBI taxonomy): domain Eukaryota; kingdom Metazoa; phylum Chordata; class Aves; order Passeriformes; family Paramythiidae; genus Oreocharis; species Oreocharis arfaki. Next base: position 712,716 of record VZRR01000973.1, read on the forward strand.
GACAATCCCATGTCTCTGGGCTGTCCCTCTTGGGTATGGTCTTTTCCAGGCACTCTGCTGGGGCCACATGCAGCATCTCCAGCCTCCCTGGCTGCCCTGTCCCTTCTTCAGTTGCTCTCCCAGTAATACCAATGACATTTTTTGAGTAATTTCATTTCTCCACCCCAACATTGTTCTGTCAGCTAATTAGCATGGTAATTATACAAGGAGTACCTATCAAAGAAAAACTGTCTTGGTACAGCAGTTTCCATACACTGCTTACCCTGAGTGTCCCACAGTCCTCCTATTTCCCCATCCCTGGTCTCTCTTATTTCTGCAGTGTCCAACACAGCCACCTTGTTTGTGCTCAGCACACTTCCACATGGCATCAGTGACACCACTGCCCTGCTCGTCACCAGCAGCCCCCTACTTGACTGCTGAGGCATTAAATACGTCCTCTTGCACTGGCATATAAAATCCGTGACCACATTAGCCACACTGTCAAGTTTAGGAAAATCCAAACTGAGTTATAGTGGGGAAATAAGTTCTGAAAAAAGAGTCTGAATTAACTGACACACTCATAGGCTTCAATTTGGTTTCCAAGGCCTTCCCAGCCCACATCTCTACCCAAACTGCCCATTTCTTTCAACTGGGCTGTCTGTCCCTGCTCCTGCCAGCAGGAAGCCTCTGCAAGACATGAGGCTGGGTCGCCGGTGGGTTTTAGGAGTATGACCGCTACAGTATCTTCCCCAGTCTACGTCTGGAGCACAGATTCAACCCAACCAAAGTGACACATCCTCAGCTTCATCGGGACAAAGTAACTATTCTGTAGTTCTGCAGAAGACCCATCTACAGAGGCAGCCAAACCAAGATATTTCACTCTTCTCCCATATTCCTTGTTTGGAAGTCTTGTACCAAGACTGGGCTTTTTCATTCCTTATTCAGTGAATGTGTTTTGTGCCTACCAAAGACCCATGTTTACAACTCCAGCTAGCCATAGGTTGGAGTTACAAGTGCGTGAGTTACTGCACTGCTATTTTTCCACATCCAGCTTCTCAGACAGTCAGACTTATACCACTCTGCTGCTGCCAAAGAGGCTCATATCTCACAGAAGAGAGGAAAAGAGGGAGCTGCTCTGGGCCCTCCACAGCTTCCCTAGCTCCTCACCCCACTCCTGGGAAAGAACATTCCAGTTTTCCATATCTCTCTGCTATCGGCTCTCCTGAAAATGCAGCAGGTCCAGCCACCAGACTGGAATGAGCCTGGAGACTGTTTCAGGAACAGGCTGCTCTGAGCACCAGGTCCCAGCAGGGGAACACCTTCCTGGCCACAGCACCTGCTGGCTGGGCCTCACTGGTTACCAGAAAATGGCCCAAACATGGGGAGGCAAAGTGTGAATCCATCAGCCTTGCACAAGGGCTCTATGGAGCCCAGGTATGGGTAGGAAGTAAAGCAAGTAAACCTGTCAAAAGGCAGTGAGCTAAAGATTCTCCTTCCCAAAGTGCTGTGGACACTTCTGGAAGTCTGAACAACTTGCAGAGAGTCTCAGACTTCCCTGTGGAAAACTGAACAGGTATCTTGGTTTTTCTCAGACATAAATATAGCCGCATGCATCAGAATCCAGCATACCTGGATCCCATCCTTACATCCCCTTTCTGTTCTTCAAATGCAAACCACCTTTCACTGTGATGCCTGACTGCACAGTTTGCAACCATCTCTGGTATTCTTGTTGTCCTGCATCTACTGTTAAAGGAAATACGAAGCAAAATCCCCAGTCTAGTGCTTAGAGAGGCTCAGGATGAATGAAGTGAACACAGCGTTTGAGCTTTATGGTCCTTGCAATCAATAGCTCAACCTAAAAGTTATTCATTTACGTGACTGCTGGCAAAAGTCTCATCAGCTCTCCAAAACCAGTCACAAATTAGATTCAATCCTACACACGGAGCACGCAAAGGACAGAGGAGGAAGCGTAATTAAGAGGAGCACAAAATTTACAGTGCAATTAGATGATACAGTACAAAAACCCCCTGCTTTCAAAGCTCGGCTAAGAAGCACAGGGACACCGCTCTCTCCTCCCTCTGTATTTCAGCAGTCCTGGGTTAGACTTTGCAAGCCTTTGACAATGACTACATTAGTAGTGAGTTTTGTTTAATTTAGCACCCCTTAAGGGCAAAGTTGCCAGTGGGGTGTAAGTAGTTCAGCATACACAAGTGTGCTTGGGGAAGATCTCATTTCATCAGGTTACCTTGAAAAGGCCCCATTTAAAACAACTGACTTCTCCTAAAGGTAATCGTCAGTATTTTTCCTCTAATATCTTAACATCTGACATGTTTTTTATTTAACATCAGATTCATATCCACTCTGAATTCCTTAAAAATCTTTGAACAAATCTGCATTCACTTCATTAATTCCTTTGAAAGAACATATCGCCTATCAGAAGGCTAAAACTAGCTGGCACAGACCAGAGCAAAACTCTGCACAAGGGCAATAGCAGATATTATTTCAGGCTGCTTTCTGAGCTTTGCTTCTGCAATTTGAAATGTCTAATGAGCTTATTTGATTGTATCCATGCCAACAAAGAGATATAAACAACTTTAATCACTGTTTCGCGTTGCTCTTGACCCCCTGCTTGGCTTCATTATTTTCCTTTTAGCCACATCAAGGCACAACACTCCAACTAAATCACTCAACCACTTGCTGAAGACCTGTCCACGTAACAAGATTTCTTTTCTATCATCTCGTGTGGTTTTTTGCACTGCTGTTTAACAGGCAGCAGCCAAGCTGGGTGTTAGCTCAAAAGCAGCAGCTAGGTAAGGAATTAAAGCTATTGCTTGCTCCTTTATTTTCAGTTAAATTTCTAAATTTATTACACTAAACTGATTAATGCCCAAAGACAGGGAGCAGGTTACAGCTTCTGGTCTCCTGTTTTGTCACTAACGATGCTGGAGGAAGAACAGGACAGGGAAACAAAGAGAAAAGGAAGCGTTAACAGTTCAAGTCACAGTAAGTGTTGGCCTGCTTAAACTAATAATATCAGACAATTCTCTATAGTCTAAAACACCCACAGTCCTCCTACAGTGCTCCAAGCACTCCATGATCAGTGAACCATGTTTTAATGACACATTCTCTTGCAGAGCTTAAAGGTTTGAAATATTAAATCTTTTCTCTCATGCATGCTGACAGCAAATGAATCTGATGCCCATCTATTAATGAAGTTTGTCTGTCTCTTGATCATTATAACGAGGGCATTAGCTACCATTACCTCCCCCCAACTTTTTTAAATATGGAAAAAAAAGAATGTCAAGGAGCACACCAAATGTGACACATAACTTCAAGTTCAAAAGGTCATTGAGGATTGAGGTCAGATAGCATGGAGAAAATCTTGTGCCCTCCTAAAAAGTAGGTCATTTGTTTCAGCCCTGAATAGACATAGGAAAAATTCTGAGGCATATGTGCAACCTCTGTTCTGTAAAAGAAATAACTTGAAAGTTGTTTCCTTTTTAAAAATACCTTTTTTTTTTTTTTCCTTATTCTGAAGTGGTTCTTAATGGGTTATTGACACATTCTGGGAAAAGGATCACAGAACCATAGCATGCCTAATTTGTCTGACATTTAGGTCTGTTGCCTGTTAAATATTATAAGTGTCAGTGACTTCTAGAATTTTCTAAGGCATATGTTTTTCTTTCTACTTCTTTTTTGCTTGATTTCATCAGAATGATCTGGGTGTCCCAGCTGGTATTTTAGACTACGCAGTGAGAGCAGCATGGGGACAGAGGCACCTGCTCAGTGCCACAAGCCTTGCTCATGAGCACTCACTCAGTCCACCCTGGAGTTCAAGGCAGGAAAAACTGACACCTGACAGCCAGCTAACTTCATCCTAGGCATGGCTTCTGTTCTGCAACATCTGTGCTGCCTCTTCCTTGCTGTAATTCAGGTTTGCTATATGTCTGATCCAGAACAGAGAGCAGATTATTTCCTCTTCCCATTACCCAATTCTTCTCTTCTTGAGGCTGAATAACACTAATTGATTCAATCTTTCATCTAGCTAATTTTTTTAGACATCATATCATTCTCCTTGCTCTTTTCCAGATGTCCCACATTGGCACACAGAGCTGCCACTGAAGATTTACTGGTGCTGAGTGGAAATTTGTGGGTGTTTCAGGATATACACATCAATGCACATCCCACAGCAGCATTTTCTTCCCTCCCCACAGCAGTGCATCTTCAAGCTGAGGACTCTCAGTGACAATTGAGACTTTCCGGACTTGACAACCCTCTGGGAGTGGTAAAGCAGTTCTGATTCCTGCCTGGCAAGTGAGACATAGACTTTTTCAACTTTTTAAGAACACACTGCTACATAAACTGATGATCACTGTGTCTGTACTCATCACTTTCTACTCCCTCAGGCAAAACTCTGTCAATATATAGAAGTTATTGTTCTTAATGAATACACTGTGGGACCCCAGTTGCAGAGCAGATTCCTCAGCTTTCTGGGCACTGCACATTCAAATACCATGGTAATTTAGGATAGTTTCAAAATAAAATACTTTGTAACAGTACATTAATGGTAAAGGTGAACTCCTCAATAGTTTTGCTGAGGGGGTTAATAAGAAATGTTTTTCCCCCAGTCACAAGTTTTGCAGCTGTAGTTATGATGGAATTGCGCCGGCAAAATCCCCATTGTTAGACCTAATCTGCTGTTAAACTGCTTAATCGAGAGACTATTAATATTTCTGATTAAATACTTAGCTAAAGTGCAAAATGTAATCTTGGGGCTTTGCTGTCTGGGCTTCTAGTTAACATCATAAGCTCCACAAGCACGCTAAATAGCTCAGCAGTGTACAGGGTTATTATCCTAATCCGATGTGAGAGCACAGGCACTCCCTCCCTGTGCTCCTTATACATTTCGTCTTGATGAAAACACTGAAAGGACTTTTGCAGTCTGCCAACTAAAGTGGCAGAATAAACGCTGCAGTTGAGAGGCTGTTTCAAGGCAAGGCCCTGATACTGAGCAGTGCTGAGCATCCATCCCTCCCACTACAGGCTGTGGTGCTGTGCACTCACCACCACTGAGGATCAGAGCTGGTGGCCTTGGCTATGCTTCCAGCAAAAGTTGGTGGGAAGGGAGGGAAGAGGAGGAGATAATAGATGAATACTAAAGCAAACCAAAGAGTGAGGACAGAGCTGGCACTATTTCTAAATATTTGCAGCCTCGAAAACCCAAAGAAGTTGATGTAATTCTGCTATCTTCCATTTCCACAGAGAAAATGAACCCTTTCCTGTGCTAGGATGCTGCCATTTTTCAACAAGATAGAGCTGACTCTGGCATCAGGAAGAGAACAAGCTTTCCCTGGATTGGCCATCACACCATGTCCACATAGCACAACAGGGCCACTGAGAGTTTGCTGTAGCAGGCACCTCATGTCAAAATTTTATCTTGTGTCTAGATTTTCAAAAATCTTAGATACTGGCTTGCACAGCCCCCTCCTTAAAAAAAAAAAGCAAACTATTAAGTTGCATATGAGATACCTGCAGGTTGCAGAAATGCATTTTGGTCCTTATCTGAGTAAGTCGGTTATCACAGAATCATAGAATCACAGAATGGTTTGGGTTGGAAGAGACCTTAAAGATCATCTGGTTCCAAACGCTCTGTCCTGGGTAGAGATGCTACCCCCTAGACCAGGTTGCTCACAGTCCCATGCAACCTGGCCTCAAACACTTCCACAGATGGGGCATCCACAACTTCTCTGGACAACCTGTTCCAGGTTATCCAGGCTTTGCCTCCAGCCAGGGAAACAGAAATACTCCAGAAAGCAGTTCAACCTTGACCTGCTCAGGTCCCTATTCCAGCTGGGTGGGATTGCCTTTCAAACATGCCAGACTCCCTAACCTGAACACAAAGGCAGTCCAGAAAGGTAGTTTGGACTGTGCTTTTGTGATGCTAAATTAAGTTCCAGTGAATCTCAACTAATATCTTCCAAAAATCCTGCTGAGACAAGGCACAAGCCATCTCACCCAAAATCGTACCATGCGCAAGTGACCGTCAGCTTCGCATCCTGAGCTGCTCTTTCCTGGATTTCACAGGGGTCAGAGGTAACCTTGGTGTCACAGACTCATCCCTTGTAGCATTCAGCTGGAAGAGCTTTCTTCTTCTTCCGTTCAAAACTTCCCAACCGCAAGACATTTTCCTAGCCCAGAACAATCATAACCTCACCATTAGAAACAATGCAGCAGTGTTTCAAAATAGGCTCTAAGCATTCAAATCCAGACTAGCAGATACTTCCCAGAACAATGGTTTTGCTGAACCCAGCTTGTGCTTTTTGAAAGCGGAGCTGCTTTTGAAATAATATAAAAATCAAAGCTCTATAGCTGGACTCTGGCTCACTCATGCCTAGTCTCTTTCCTCCAGTCATCATTTGATTTCTAACATGTCCAGCTTAATGAAATTCTCTACCTCATCCTGTTTTGGTGTCACTTTATTAGGATTCATCACAACAAATAAATAATCCTTCTTTCTGTGACTACAGATACATGGCAAAATACAGCCTACCCCAGGCACAGCAAGCAAAGTAAGCGGAGCCAAGTCAAACTGGAATGCCACGAGAGTATTAGCTAGATTAAACATTAACAATTACTTTTCTCCTTTTGATCACTGAAGTAGCAATGAAGTAGTAGAAGGAAAGCCTAAGATGTTGACATATGTTTTTATTATCTTTAGTCTTCTTTTTTGAAGTCTTGGGAACTGGCTTCACAAATACTTCCCAGGTCAAAGGCAGAGAATTATGCTATTTGTTTCAGCAGTGAGAAGGCTGGGCAATTTTACTAATAAATACAGCTTGATTTAGTATTTCAAAATTAGCACGGAAACAATCATTAAAAAACTGCAAGGAAAAAAATTAATTCAATTTTTAAAATTGCTAGCTTAAGAGCTAGGCAGATTAAAGAGATTCAAACATAAGGAGCACAACAATAGAAAGCCAGCCAAGCTTTATTTTCCCTGTTTTTTCTCATTTTTAGTCATTCCTACCTATTTTGGTTTTTCCAGGACTGAGAACAGCTTCCCTCCAGCTTGTAGTGCGAATTGTTTGCTCCTGTCACTTGCATGACCAAGGGAAACACCAAAGAAATACCACAAGAACTCTGTATCTTCATGAGATTTCCAGCTGCAATTTCCAGGTTCTAGAGGATGGAGTTTGCTAAGAAGTCCTGCATCTCTGAAATGGATATGGAGCATATCTTAGCCCTTTCAGATTGGCCTGTAGCTAAGAAGGGGCTGGCATGGAAGAAAAAGTCCTACTCTGGAAAAAGTAATTGAAAGGGGAATTTATATTAAGTAAAAATAACCGCAATACATCACTCACAATTATTTTTCCTCACCTCTACCCCCTATCAGGATTTTTTGTACTTTGGGTGGTGAATTCCCTCTTTTTTGTTTAATTGAAAACAATTCTACTTCTAGTTTACTTCTCTCTCTTGTTCCCTTGAGGCTTTGTTCTTTCAAAACCCAAAGATTCTGCGATCCCAGAGAAAGTAGCTTGAAAGATTTTTTCGGTGAGTATTTCTGGTTTGCTGAAATACACAGTTCTAATAGGAAAGTTCACCCATGGGTCTTAAGAGAGATTCACGGCATCCAATCTTTTCTTGTTTTGAACTGAAAGAAAGGAAACAACTAATCTGAAGTAATTCCTAGTCTGAAACAATTTGCTCCTGTGGAGTCAACAGGCTGTAGAAAACACTGGAGTTCATGGAAGATGCTAATAAAACTACCCTTGACCCATCTTAAGAGTGTTTCAATTAACCCTAACTTTACTTTTAAAAGCCCAGTTAGCAGCAGGCTTGTATCACGAAACACACCAATTTGTGCTTTTCCTTCCTTTCCCGCTCACATCCACACCCGAATCCCACTGTATGCCAATACAAACTCCAGTGTAAATGCCAGGCACGTGAAGATCCAAGTTGTATCTGAAGACACCAGCTGGCAATTATGGGCAGTGTATGATCCATGCGAGCAATTAAGTACCTATCTGGTTATGCTGGATCCAACCATTAGTTTTTCAATCAAATAATTTCCCTTTTTTTCATACTTTCCAGTGATTTAGCGTATTAATACAGCTTACACATTCACTGCTTTTACCCCTCAGTGTGGGACATTGTCTTGCTAGCAGTACTGATGGGTACAGCGTGGACAGTTCCCAACATGCTCAAATACATATATATATTTATATATGTTTTTCAGGATGAAAAAAAGGTCCTTTAAATTTGTTTCAACCCGTGGATCCAAATTTTTGCAGAGTAACCACATACTGTAACACAACAAGTCTCTTAAAAACTCTGTTCCTGAGACCAGAGTGTTAGGGGAGTTGTCAAAAAGCAGCTGCAGTATCCCATGGCCAATGAATCTGGATGTCATTGACTCAAGGGTCATCATGTCAGCACTACCAGATGGACTTTGCCTTGTTGAGGCTTGCTGACAGCCAGACCAGCAGCGGCTCCCGCGGGAGGACCAGTGACCGCAGCCAGCCCAGGTCCCACTGGGCCGCGTTCCAGGCAGCATTCCCAGAGGCTCTGAGCTGAAGGCACACTCTTGAATGCTGTCTTGGGGCGTGAACTTAACACAGGCACCTGCTTCCTCAGCAGAGGGCTGGATCTTGAATCAATACTAGGAGAGATTGAATCTGATTTATTAAGCTTTCTGCATTTAGTCCAACCATTTAAATTTGTAAATTCACTGCTACTAAGCTTTCTTCATTTAGTTCAACCATTTAAATTTGTAAATTCACTGCTACTTCTTAAGTTACCAAGCTTGTTTCCTTTACAAACTTACCGGAAGTGAAAAACGCTATACCAAGTCTACTTATCTCCCTTGACAAAACCATAAGCATCTCTGAACCAGCACCACCTTGCCGCCTGGATGCTCCCTGTGCTAGAGTGGACCTAGGTCTGCTGTACGAGCATGTGTTCTAGTGCTGAACCTCCTTAGGAGAACAAGGGAACACTGGGCTCTAACCAAGAGAGAAGAGTGTAGCTACAAGCAGTTTAGGTAACTGAGTACTTTTGGGTGTTATGGGCTTGGCCCCTGAACTTAGCTCAGGTTTGGAGAAGACCTCAGACAAGAGATCAGTCAAGAGATCAGCTTCCAGAGCTGCAATGATCTTTTGCCTTGTCAGGCAGTAAAACTGCTTTGCTTTTCTCCCTCCTTTCCTCACAGGGTTAATTCATACCTGATACAAAAGCAACAGGAAGCAAACTGTCCCTTTGAAAACTTTACTGTGAAAAAGCCTGCTTCTATTTCCAAATGTGCCTTTATGCCAGTTATGGGCCGATTTGCCCAATTGTGAAATTGTAGTGATTTCACAGTTGTTTGTGCTGTGCTCCCATCACAAGTTTGTTCACAATGCAGTGCTGTGAGAGATTGGAGGATGATATGTGATCTCTACAGTAGAGACACAACGATGTCTCCAGGTGATGATTGGATTCCTGCAGATCTCCTCTGACAAAAAATGTCACTGAATGTCTCACAAAGCAGGGCTACAGAGAAGGCACAACTCAAATCACAGTAATGACTGCTGAGAGTCCTCATTCTTCCTTCTGGAAAGCAAAAGCTTTAACATTTAAGGTTTGGGGCTTGGGGTTCACCAGCAGTGTTCTTAATATGAAATGAAAATGAAATTGCTTAATGAAAGACACTAAAAATTAAATATGACAATTGGCTTGGCAAATCTTAATGATGGAAAAATTAATGCACAAAAAAAGTTTGTGCAATTACTGGACTGAAACATGGGTACAGTTGTAAGTTCAGACCATCTCCAAAGCATTCATATTTGTGGATATAGATGTTCACAAATGAGTGGTGGGAAGAAAAAGAAATGCATTTGGTAGCATTTATCTAACCCCACATTTAAATTGCCAGGGTGAACTAAGTGCCAAGTAGTCATCTTATTAGTTGGATACCTACTCAGCTACCATGAATAAGATGGTTTTAAATACAAGTAAGCCCTGCCCAATCCACATTTGAGATGCTGTAATGAGATAACATAGACTGTTTCATTACATGGTGATGCATGTGAAATGGAGACTCAAGATCTGCAAGACAGCTCATGAAATAAGCTCTTTCAACCAAATGAATAATAACTTCTCAAATAAGAGGGTATATTACTTTAAATTCATGGCAAAATAAGTATTTTGTAGCTCATTTTAGAATCAGGGATAATTTTCATTTTTCAATTCTCTGTATTTGGTTTTCATAATTTCCAGGGAGTATGTTCAGAAACACTTTCAAAGGGCAAAAGTAAGGAAAGGAGATGGCAATTGAATGTTTCACTATAGACCTTGAATGTTTCTCTAAAGACCTGTGTAATAATTTAGAGAAGTAAGAAGAAAACACCTCTTCGAGTGACAGTGAACTTGAGGAAAATAACCAAGGATCACAACATAGCCAGAAGGAGAAATATATATATAAATGGTCATCAGTTTGACTGTGTTAGAAAGAAATACAATAACATGTTTATGTTTTCAAAAGAAGCATTTTTGCCTTCATAATTAAATTAGAGTTATCTTCAACTTGATTTTTCTGTCTGACTTCCAGCAGCGTTTTAACTGTACATGTCCTGAATAAAAACACTGTCATAGGAAATATCTGGTATTTTTTTTGTGAACAGAGTTGAATTTCTGGTTTGGGCTTTTTTTAGAGAATGGGTATAAATGCTTCCATGTGTTGACATGTCCCTGCTAGCAGTTAACTGTATCCTACTGCTTCACTGAGCACTGGAGGCTGGCTGGGGGGATTTGCCATCACCAAAATGAGCAGCTCAGTGAGGGGCATTTCTTGCCTGCTCACCTTCCCTCAGCAGACATTCCTGCTCATCAGCTCCACGTGTTTATGGATGCAAAATGCAAGAGTGCCAGTGCCAAACGTGAGCCAGCATCTTTCCAGTGAGTTCTAAAAGTTCAGACGGCAAAGCGCTGGCACTGGTGCAGCTCTGCTTGCTGGATGCCCCTCTGAGATTAGATGAAACCAAGGAACAGCAGGGGAGAGAAAGAGAGAAAGAAGTGAGGAAAGAGAGAGGCTAGACAGAAAAAAAAGGGGATGTGATGAAACGCTCCACTGCTGGTGCCTGAGCCATGGAGCTGAGCCTGGCCACCGGCGTGGCTGGGGAAGGAGGTGACAGTGACCTCTCCTTCTGCTGAGCTCCTCCGAGGTGCCTCACCAGGGCTTTGATGGATGAACATCCACTGGTTAGGGCTGACCCTCCTGGATGGTATGTGGTGAGCCCTCCCAGCCTGGAATTCCCATCATGACAAATTCTGAGCTCAGAAAATGCATGCCATGGACTGAAATGCCATGCACAATGCCAGGCATTGGCTCTTTCACGTATCACCAAAGCTTCAGATTCAGCACAAAGGACACAGGAAGCATGATGACAACCATTCAAAGACTCTTCTGAGTTTTTGCCTACAGTCATCCTTGTGAGCTTCAAATTATCTGTAGTTTCAAAGCTCAGTGTCTGAACTGCTGCATCCCAGAGGAGTCCCGACCCTTAATGGTTGTCGTGCCTTCTGTGTCTATATTGAATTAGAATCCTGTTAACACCAAAACTCCCAAAGTTCTTGGATGTTTTGAAGCTCTTTCTGTTTTTCAAAAATCATCAGGGTCTTCTCCTTTCAACGCTGCCTATTACAGTTCCTAATTCCAGCTCTTCCCTACAGCATGTGGGCTACAGCTTTTCCCTGTCTCTCTGAACAGCAGACTGGGACTCCAACTCCGTCCCAGGTTTACAGGGCTAGAGACTTGAAGGACAAGACTGAGTAATTAAAACAGAGAAAGTTGAGTATGTTCCTCCCTGAGGACAACGCATATTGATTTTGAGCTGCTGAGCTTCAGACAGCACCAGCAGCAAACTCAGCTAATGCTGGCATGTCGGAGGGGGTACAGTGCTGCTGCCAAGTGCTTTCCTCAAGCAGATCCAGCCATGGTCAGCATTGAAGTGACTGTTTGCATGGTCAAAGCCCACATATATTCACCCAGACCCTTCTCACCATCTTTCTAGCTCCTTTCTCTATCCACTGCAAAGTCTGCAGCAGGTCTGATGTACCCTGCAGGGAGAAGCCAGGCCCAGTGAAGGGATGTCCTGGGGTGCTAGGGACAGGAAGCCCTTGAGGCAGTCCTCTGCATGCCACGGGCCCAGTGTCTGGCCTCAGCAGGGCAGAAACATTGCCTCTCTAATGCAGAAGTGGACCTGCCAGGGCAGAGCATAGGAACAGTCTGGGTGGGAAACAACAAAATTCAGCAGCAAAGTTTACTTTGAAAAAGCAAACTTCTTCAGAGAGAAATTTTAGAGAGCGCAGAATCACTAAGAAAGTTCCAAGCAAGTTCTTATGACAGTAGGAGGGAAACAAAATTTTAAATCTACAAAGAGATATTTCTACACCAGGGAGCACAGTAACTCCCTCCTTGTCTGCCGATCCTCCTCACCAGCGGGCAGCTGCTTCCCTCCCATGGGCAGGGATGTCTGGCCATTAGGCTTCCCATGCCCACGCTGAGGGCACTGTCACCTCCCCTGCCTCCTCTCCCTCTTTTGTTTCTCATGTCTCCTTGCTTTTCATGACACATGCTATCTCCTGTTCAGGGGGATTTTTGTTATCAACATTTCCTTCTTCTGTTCTTTTCATTTTGTTCCCTTGTTTCTTAATTTCTCCATAGTCTGGACAAGCTGAAGGCATACAATCAGTTCTGCTTCCAGTATGTACTTGAGGAGCTGAAAGTATGCAACGTAAATTAGCTTTAAAAGAAAATTTTGTTCATTAAGTGATTTCATTAAGTAACATGGCTGTCTGCCACTCAGAAATGTCCTCTTGCAACATATCCTGGTGATCTCACAGACATGTATGCTAGTCACTCTCAAGAACTGCATGACATATTTGAATAATGCCTGTTAAACATTTTTGAAAGAATAAGACACCTTAAACCATATTCTGTAACTTGAAACTGGACCAAAAAATAACCTCTGATTTGAAATTACTTACAGTACAATTCCTTGCCAAAATGTGCGTATTTGCTCTGTTTCTTTCTATCCATGTCTTCTGTTTCAATACAAATTATTCAGTTGGGCATATTCAGTTCTTAAAACAGTTTTTCTTCCAAAGCACGAAAAGTACGAAACAGAAGGCACATGTTTTTTCTGAGCCTTTAGCATACTTGAATGTTCAGTGGTAAGGGTACAGAAAGCAGCAGGTCACACAGGACCAAGCTGCCAGTGTAGGCTGTAACTGAGGGATGGCAATGGTTGCACATAAATTCCATGCTGGTTATAATGAACAGCTTCCTAGGAGCTGGAACAGGCTCCACATGGAAGTGATCTTGGCATCAGGCTTATCAGAGTTCAAGAGCTGTTTGGACAATCATCTCAGGCACATGATGTGATTTTTGGGGTTGCCCTCTGCAGATCCAGCAGTTGGACTCAATGATCCTGGTGGGTTGCTTCCAACTCAGGACATTTTATGATTCTAGTTAGGCAAATATGAGCTAGAATAATAAAAATGAGACCTTCTGGACATTTTCTTCCCACTCTCAAGGTCTCACTGCTGAGGGCTGTCAAAGGAGTTGCACGGAACAAGAGAAGGGTTTCACACAGCAGCAGAGTGTAAAACCAGTGTGTCATGCCAGGGCCCCCCTGATGAGTCGTCCCTTGGAGAAAACACATCCAGCTCTGCCCTGAGCATCAGCACCGCCTCGCTGTCCCACTTTCCTCACTGGCCCATGGCATCCTCCAGCTCCTGGTGCAGCCACGGAGCTCCACACCTGCCCGAACCTCCGGCTGTGAGGTGCCATACACATCCACAGAGGTTTTGTGTCTCCTAGGGCACAAGCTGAGTCTAACGTGAGAATCCTTCTTGTGTGTGTCCTAAACTGGCTTCAGCTGTGCCCCACAAGTGCATGGTCATCCCTTCACGAGGCATCACCGAAGAAGTGGGGAATATGCCTGTGTCTGGGGGTCTGTGCCTCTCATCACAGAGTCTTCTCCTGCAAGCCTTCTCACATGATTCAGAGACACAAGCATCTTTATTTGTGATGATGTGATGTCTCACTTTTGTATATTTAAAGTCTGAGATACAAACTTCATCATAGAAATCAAAACAGAAAATGCGGTGTTGACTCTGCTGCTCCACTTGAAGGACTTGTGTATAGTGGGAAATGTGGCCTTGTTACCACCATTTTTGGAATTACCCTTAATTTTCAATGAACTAACTGCAAGCAAGTGATGAGTTTGCATCAACCCTCTCAAAGTTAGTAGCTGGGTCTTGGATTTGTTTTGGATGAGCCATAGCAATCCTCTGGGTTATTTGTTAACTGTTTGCATCAACTGCTTACTCTTGGTGGTATGTGACTGCTGATTGCAGATACGCAATGCTGCCATTGAACCCCAGCCAGTGCCCAAGCAGGGCTCTTTCCAAGGACATGTATGTTCTTGCAGAAACAGAGGGATGACAGATGAGAAGATTCTTGTGGTTTGTTTCTCCATGTAAACAAAAATGCTTTTTCATAAACACAACCAAGGATGCAGGGAGCTACACTAGGAAAACAATCTTAGGAAAACTGCTCTTGGCTGCAAAGTTTATTCTCCTTCCCCAAAAACATTAATGAGTTGATACTTAGCACTCAATTCCCTGCATGCCATTAGAACTGTACTGGAGGGGGATGTGCTCAGAGATGCCCAGGACACTTCCCACAGACATTCCAACCACCAACTGTAGATTTCTGATTAGGGCACGTGTTAAAGCCCATATGTTTGAGATCCTGATTTCCCTCTGGAGTCTAACAGAGAGAGATTTGCTCCTGCAGAGACTACTTGTGTTAGATGTCTGAAGTTCAGTCACATGAACAGTCCCTCACCCACCCTCAAATTCACTTCGGAAATACTGGAGAAGGGTTGTGCTTCACCCACAGCCAGCTATTACCTACACAGACAAATGCAGGCTGTGCATGGAAGTTTTGCAAAGCCAAAGGGTTGTAAAACATCCCAGCAACAGGACAGGGGACTCCAGGGCCTGGGGGAGAGAGAGAGAAATGTTAAATTAAATTCTAAACGGATGGCTCCTGGAGCCAGTTCCAGCAGTGCTGCAAAGGCTGAGTCCATGCTCTCCAATGCCAACTCCAGACACAGTTACTGGGAAATACCATGTTAGAAAGCTGGAGAAAATCCTCTTCAGACTGTTTATCTTGAACACACAGAAAAATGCGGGAGGCTGGGGGCTGCCCTTGGTAGTGGCAGAGATGGGGTTGGGGGCCATGGCTGGGCACTGCTGTGTAGATGACCCCTTCTGTGTTTTCAGCGAACATCTCTCAGCCCTTCTGCCCCACACAGGCTGCCCTTCCTGGTCAGGTCAATGATTCAATAGCCCATTTATTAGGAACCTGTGATAGACACTTACCACATACCCTAAATATTTTCAATAGCTGGCATTTCTAAGACTCAGGCTCCTTTCTGACACTCCAAAGCTCTTAGTAAAGGTTAGACCTCTCTATCGGAAGTGAAGTTTTACACTTTCCACTAACATTTTATATAGCATTTTTATTACTGATTGTAGCGCAGCACTCGTGGTCTCACAGGCCCCCTTGCAGTTTGCAGCCTTAAAAATAGATATTTTTTGTTGAGGGAAGAAAACGCTTATTCGGACATTTAGGCACTTTAAGGAAAAAAAGCCCAGTGTTTGCAGCTGGCTCCGTTTACTGATTAGAGTTTCATTAACCATGGTAATAGTATTTCTGCTAGTAAATACTTGCTGGAGTATTTACTTTACAATGCTGAAACATTGCTAGAAAACAATACTCTCCTCTGTTTTCTCATTCCAATAAAGTTAACCATAAGATTGCAAAGGAGTCTGATTCCAATGGAGGGCTACACTGGGGTTACACACAAATGTACATTTACGCTTACACCCCCCTAAATTATCTCTATACGTTATCTCATTCACGTGGTTAGCAGCCATTATTTAACCAACTTTCTTCTTGTTTTTATACAAACAGGAGGTCTGCCTATATAATCGAAACATTTTCTCCACGTGGGAAGTAGTGGAGAAATATATAATATTTCTATATTATATATAATGATATAGAAATACAACTATATAATCTCCCATTTTCTGACTGGGAGAGTCAACATCTGACCCAGAACTGGAATTAAACATTTAAGTTTTAAAGAGTAGTAAGGAGTAAGGATAGAAGGTTTTGCATGAGCAAAAAGAAGTGCTGGGGAACAGGGATGAGGACCCTGGCAGGACAGGACAAGGACAGACAGCAGGCAGTGTTTCCCAAGTCTAATTGTTTCCAGAAATTTTGCTTCTTTGTCCCATCCATCTCATCTCCCCAAACATCCATA
Organism: Oreocharis arfaki; assembly: GCA_013398015.1. Classification (NCBI taxonomy): domain Eukaryota; kingdom Metazoa; phylum Chordata; class Aves; order Passeriformes; family Paramythiidae; genus Oreocharis; species Oreocharis arfaki. Next base: position 729,071 of record VZRR01000973.1, read on the forward strand.
GAGTCCTCAAGCAAAGTCTGCTCTGCCGTCATAGCTCTGTTCTACATCAGTACCTTGTTATCTCAAGGCTGGCTCCTTGTTCTCTTTAGTCCTTTTATTTTGCATCTCTGAGAAATTTGTCTACAGTTAAGAGCCATCTGTCATCTCTTATAGACTTTTCCCTTTCGTAATTCACCTGTCATTCTAACATATGCTAGAGACTGAGCAGAAATGAAACAAGGTCTGAAGGTCTCAGAAGCTTGCCCTAAAAAACAAGAAAATAATATAAAATCATGATATGGTTTCACTGGAGCAAAAATTTAATCTGAGTATACATCTCTCTGGCTTTCTTACATCTCTTTCCAGGCTAAGCTTGTGTTTATCTGCACTTTGAAAGGAGTTCCTACCTTGGAGACAGTATCCCCCCTTCACAGAAAAGCACAAAAAAATTAATTAGAAAGATCACTTTTTACCAGAAACTTACCTCTGCTTGACCCTACTTTTCCACAGATGGAGCCCTACTCAAACACTTTCTGCATTGATAACTGTATTTGATATCCATCAAGGAGGTGTTCAAAATTTGCAATGCTACTATCAAGGGTATCTGCAGGGATTGTTAAGTGTTTGGGGACTCAACAGTACTGAGGCTTTCACTGACTGGGAAAAAAAAGTGTATCAATTTTAAAACACACCAACTTACAAAGAAAGTGCTTTGTTAGGGATTTTTCTTTAAAAGTCTTGCTGAGGTTTGTACTGGCAGTAAACATGCACTGATGGACTGAACTAATTTCCCTGTGTGATCAAAACACATGATGTGTTTGATAATGGAATTACAGAACACTCTGCTCTCATAAGGACGTTGCTGCAATCAAATATTCTCTTCTGACTCTGGCACAGCTGACATATGAGCATGCACAGGAGGGAAGGAAAGGAAGAGGGTGAGATGCATTTGCCTTGGGATTGGAAAGGAAGCTAGCGAAGGAGGCAGCTGCAACCACGGCAATGGAGGCTTGTAGGGGAAGGGTGGCCCAGTCAGATGCACAAATTGAGGGAGCAGGGAAGAAGGGAAGTTTATGGGATTTAGCTGGCTGCACCAGCCTTGTTGCTGCCTTCACACCAGCAGCAATCCTTATTCTGAGCACACAACAACAGGCACACAGGGGAGAAGTCCAGGTGTCATTCTCACTGAGATAAGATGCAGCATCTGGTACAAGCAATAAAATTAAATGCAGCAACAGCAGCCTGTGTCTTTAGGTACTCAGTCAAGGTGCACATGGTGACACTGGGCTGCAGCAGCTGGGCAGGAGCCAGGCTCCCAGCAGGTCCTTGTGGGACATCACCAGAAGAGCTGCTGGCAGATGAGTGTTCCTGCTCACCAATGTCCCTCTGGCCATGCCCAAGCCAGCGAGCAAGCCCGTTCTGGCCAGCCAGGGCACGATCCAGTGCTGCCTGACACAGAATAAAAAGAAATACATTACACCAGCAGAGGTCCTGTTTTTGTCTTTCTCCTTCTGTTTTCCCAGATGCAAACTGAGCCACAAGTGCAGCAGACAGAGGGGTTATTTGGCATCTGTGCCAGATAGACTCACTGGCAACCCATGACCCCAGAGTGAGTCCCAGAGGAGGCAGATCTGTGACATTTGGTCATTGTAGCTGCAGGGCCAAGGAACTAGTAAAGCTTTGGCCAGCAGGGGAGGCGCACCCAGCCTTTGGCACCACTGCAGTCCTCTGCCCCATGGCAACATCTGTGCCCAACCGCTTCTTCAGGAGCATCGCTTGGCAGCGCAGCTTCGTGAGGCACTGTGGTACATTAATATTTTCCTATCGTGTTTTATTGGTGAAAATGGACAAGCCTGAAAGCTTTCCACAACTTCTCAATTTACTGTTTTCAGGAAGACCTGACACATGGAAATTAATAAGCCAAATCACTATCCTTCGGTATTACCCACTGTAGCTGCATTCAAACATTTTCCACCCTGAGTCCAGTCAGTGATTTTCCTCTCCTACATATGGAGAAAAGGACACTTTCAAAAAAGCCCAAGGAATGGTGAGAACAAAGTTTTTCAAAAACAGCAGGAACATCTGGGATTTCCAGCTCTTTTCAGTTTTACCCAGGTACATTTTCCTGCGGACTGCGACAGGGACAGACAGTAATTTTTTTCTTTGAATGGTATAGCCTGTATTCATTTACCTAGCTGAGCCAACATTAAAATGTGTATTCATCTTCCATTTATTGCACTGTGCATCACCACCTTGGGTTACAATGCTATTTTTGTCAGTTTACTATTTTTGAAAGGAGGCACACGCACACATTTTAAAAGCCTCCTTCTCATTTAATCTCAGCCACTGACATGCCTTTGAAGATTTGGTTCTGAAGCGATGTGGTATCAGTGATCTTGACAAACATTTCAGTTTGCCCACTGCCATCCAGGGACTGTGCACACAAGTTTGCTTTTACTAACTGCAGAAATACAAGCAGAACAGACTTACAGTAGGTATATAAACAAGAAGGTCACAAGGTTAATGTTTGACTCTAATCCTAATGACTTTTTTTGAGCCACGCACAAAGCATGACACCAGAAAGAATCCACTAACAGAGTAAAGATAAACAAGTACAAGAGCACAACCCTCTCCTTTGTACACCAGCTTCAGAAGTTGCACAAAGGTATTTAAAGTACAAATAAAAATACCCTAGTTTTATAATAGACGTAACTTTATCCATTCCTTTCCATTATATGTGCAATAAATTGCTCCAAGGTGCCAATAAATATCAGAGGAACTTGGTGGTTTGTAAATATTTTGAAAAAATAGAAACTATTGCTTAAATAATCACAGTATGGAGAAAATACTCTCCCACAAAATCTATTAAACAAGGTTAATGAACTAGCAAGAAAAGGTTTCAAACCTATTCCTCTGACTTCTAATTCAGAACAATTCTTTCAAGCTGAGTTTCAGACAAAAATAATGAGGAAAGTTTCTGAATACGGTCTGAGTGAACACAAATGAAGTCAACTGTTTACAGAAATGTTTGCAAGCTGTGACAAATACATTCTGGATTGTTTAGGTCTGTGCAAGGTGATTCGAAATACAGCAACTATATTATGGCTCTTAGAAAAGCTTTGTCAAAATAAAGCAATATTGCTAAGGGCTCTTGAGACACAGATAGCAGACCCAGGCCAGTAAACAAACCCCAAAAGAAGTGCATATAGTTTACAAAAAATACAAATGCCTCCAGCAAATCTGTTCACATTTCTTTTCACAGAAAATGTAAAACCTTATCAGAAGACTGCTTCTGTGCCCAGAATATTTGTTCTGTTTTGGGACAGTTTACTTTGGCAACTTACTCAGCTTTGCATCTGTAGTTAAATGATGAAGATGAGACAACGTGACTCTGGAGAGATCATAGGAAACTGCATCTTATCTGTTTGCCTATTATTTACAGAGCTCTTCATGTTTTGGCCTCCCTAATGCATTTTTCATTAAAGGAGACCAAGCTTGACACACAACCTTCTCCCTCAGTGCACACAGGAACTGTGGTCCAGAGGCAAAATCCAGCAATTTCTACCACCTCAGCTTCTCCCCATCAGCAGTTTTTAAGTGATTTCCTCTGCTTTGGACAATAGACATCTCCCAGTGCTGCCTTGCTCCATGATGGGAAAGACCTTCAAGCCCACTCCTGATTCTGCAGCAGTAAGACCCCAGTGAGTCTCTAACTAGAATTCAGTTCACATCTGATTCAATATGAGCATATGTTATTTCCAGCATGGTAGTACCCTGGTGTTCAATGTTTCCCCACTGAGGAAGACCCTGTAGAACCCTGACAGTGTTTTACTGCCATGAGAGATGTCTCTGCTAATCCTCATCTGAAGGATTTGCCCAGAGCAACATATGAAATCCTATGGAGGGGGATTTGAAATCTCGTGGAAGCTGGAGATTTGGAGAGCTGGATGGCTCTCAAATGCTGATCAGAGGAGAGACCATGAACCTCACGCTGATGGTGGCACTGCCTTCTCCAGAGTACTCTTAGGCCCAGAGGGATGGTGGACAGTTCACACTGTGACACATCCCAGAAGGCAGAGGCAGAGCCCTGCTGGCATGGGCCATACTACAGCAAGGCAGCAGCAGAATCCTTCAGTTCCATCAGCAGACAGAGCAGGATTGAGCTCATCTAACATCTGAAAGGTGAGAGCTCAGTCTGCTGGGGTTGTCTTGGCTGCCTCTGTGGCTATGCAAGGGAGGAGTCCAAGACAGTGGAGTAACCATCCACTGGAGTCACCAGTCTCCCTCCCCTGAAATGCATGGATAACGAGCTCCAGATTAATTGGGATTTAGTCACAGGGTGGATGTCTGTCTCTGGATATGCAGCACTGAGCTCCTTCCACATGCTTCCTTCCATCCAAAATACCTCCCTAGAAGGACCAGTTTCTCTAGTGGATGATATAGACAATTTGGGGTACCTAAATCAACTGTAAACTCCAATTTGGCTCTTACAAAAACTAAACAAGGTGTATCTCATAACTAATGGTTTGCTACTTAGATGTTCTGGGGAAACCACCACGTAGTGCCTATGCACAGGTACCATGAGGAGGGGGTGGTGGTCCTGCACCAGAGGGAAAGAACTGCTCTGCAACCATCTTGTCCGAAGGCTGGTGTGGAGGTGACTGTGAGAAGACAGGCGACCTTGTAGGCTCTGAAGCCACAAGCATTTCTGAATGAACCCCTCAGGCCCATACAAGTGACGAGTTTGGACTTCACACAGTTTATTGGCATCAATGGAGGTTGATGTGAAGGCTTGGGCTGTGAAGAGAGGAGTGGTTTGATTTCTTATCCACCTAAATCAGCTCATGGTTGTGTGCAACAGTTTATAACAGCAGTACTGTAAATTACCTTCCAGACAGGAGTCTTTGGCTTGAAGACTCTTTTTTTCCCTTCTGTCACTATTTCAGCATTCCCACTGCTGTTAGCCTGACAAGAAGATTTAGAAATGTTCATATTTTCTGATCAGCAGCCTGGAAATTTCTCAACACAAAATGCAACCTTCACAAGAGGAAACATCGTCCCAAGTTGCAGAGAGATATTAGGTACCCCTGATAGGATGCACACATGGGATATCTGTTAGCAATAGCAACTGCAACAGCAGGCCCATAAAACATGCTTGCCAGAGCCAGGATTCCCTGAAACACCAACCAGTTGCCCACGGATGGATGCGCATTTCAGAGAATCAATGAGTTTTTATGACCCTCCTGTTCGCGGTGCCCCCTCAGTGAGGGGATGAGCATGAGGCAGAAGGCTTAGGTTTACATGGCAAATTAGAAGAGCTGTTGCAGTTTTCTCCCCACCTACCCCTGCCCACCCCAGCCACGAGCACAGTGCAGGCAGCACGCTCCCACCAGCCTCCCCTGCTCAAGGGATAGTGGCTCTCACCAGTCTTGGTGGAGCTACAGCAAGAGGCATCAATCTGATCAATACCCATGGGTCCTCTACACCCAAACTGCACCTCAAGTGCCTCCAAATGCCCAGTGAACAAAACCCCTTCCCACCCTGGGAGCACTGCTGAGTGCCCTTGCCTTTGCTCTCACAGGCTCAGCAGGGCATTCTGGCAGGAAAATATTAACTCAAATCCCAGAGTAAAAATGCCATAGAAAATTAGCAAAAAGAACATAATTTCTGTTCTTCTGTACACAAATTTTTCCAAATTCCTGAGCATCAGTGCTCTGAGACAGGCAGAGATATGTTTGAAAACTAACTCCTCATTAGGGATGGGAATTGAATAGCTCAAACATTCTTGTGACAAGTCAAAACAAAAAAAAAGCAAAGAGTTTGTCTCCTTGCCATCATCAGCTAGGATGTGTCAAGAATTTGTTTCCATAGTGAAGAAAACTTGGCTAAAGCATTTTCAACCTGTGGAATAAATTAACTGGTTTTAAAACAAAATATAAACTTGTATCACAACTGACAGACAAGCTGTGTCAGAGTGGCTTCAATTTGAAATCGAGCAAGTATCACCAGTATTCCCTCTGGATTTGAAGTGATACAGCTTCAGTCATATTTTTGGCTCTTTCTCTCCTCCTGTGAGTTCCCTCTGCCACATAACTGTGGAAATCTGATTTTAAACTCATGCACTCAGATCTTTTCAAGTATGATAAATTTTGTATGAAATTAAAAACTCCTAGAGGTACCAGGAGATGGTGTTTCAGGGCTCTTTTGCAAGAGGCAACCAAGTAAGACAGGATAGGTCTCTGCACATTGAGGAAAAAAAAAAAGGCCAAGACACAAGATTTTCTGATGTGTGTCTCAAATGATGAAGTGCAATGTAAACTTTATAGCCAGCCAATATGTCTCATAACTGCCAAACAGTTTCTGAGAATACAAAAACTATATGTAGGTAGGCTAAAAATGCAAATTTTAAACATTTGCTGAAACTCTTCGATCCTCTTGAGTTGCTACTCTCTTTCTCTCTAAACAGTTATCTTTTCCTGGCTGCTTGCAGACCTCAGGAGAATCTTTCTGCTAGCCTGGGAGCTGGATGAAGGACTCTACTGTATCAGCAAACACAGCACAGACTAAGAGACAGGACAGCACGTAGGTCAACTCAATGCACGTGCTGTTATTCAGACACATAAACCAGAAAGGTCCTTGCCACTACTTACATTGTGACACAGAGGCTCTAACTTGAATTTTAGTGGAATAAGTGGCTGGAAAAGCCCAGGCAGTGGTGTGGCCAAAGTCTTGGGACCTTGTGTAGGCTGGAAAAGGACTAGTGGTGTCCTGAAAAGAGCACCTCCTGGTTATACCAGGCTCAAAAGCCTCTAAGATGAATTTCTCTAAACAAACCATCTCGTTAGCCCCACACACCCACTTATTTTGCCCAATTTTAAACAGATTCAAATTGACAAACATTTTCCAGAGCTCTGACCTTTCCCAGTCTGCCCATCTCTGGCTTCTCTTCTAATTAACTAGTGTTTTCTCCGGAAAGATCTATTACACATCTATTCTAAGCAAAAACTAAACATCCAGAGGCTGTTCCCGTCCAGAGCACACCACAGAGAGGGACCCTTGAGATCTCTGATGATAAACAGCAACCTGCAGTCTGCTCCCATTTCCCCAAGGTCATCAGCAAAATGGAGAGTTTGCTCCCCTTGTAAACTCTTCACATGCTGCCAAGGCAGAACATACACCTCAGTTTCCAGACCAGCAGCCCCATAGAGCACAGAAACAAAAATGCAAAGGGAGGATTCATTTTTTACCAGTGATGTTAAAAAAGCCTTTGTATCCTGCTCCATGATGTGGCCAGGAAGCTCCTAAGAGGATGAAGGCTTTTCTTCACCTTAGAAAAGAGACTGCAGATCAGCTTGTCACGAGCTCTGGGTTCCTCATTTAAAACATGCAGCAAAGTCAGCTATTGCTGTTTTCCTGAATGTAATGTCTGTTCCTATTTGTCGTTCCCACTCTGGTACTGTATTGCACAGGCCCTGACTCTGTGCCAACACCACTCTTCCTGTGGTAAGATCAAATACAGATTAAGAAGATAAACCATCTCTTAAAAATGTAAGAAAAAAAAATTTTTTACTTTTAAAATCTGTATTTACTTTCAAATGGCTTCACATCATAGACTCCAAAGGGGTGAGCCAGCCTGGGTGGGGAGTTGCACAGGGCAAGACTGAGTGTACAGAGGAGAGCAAGAGGTAGAAACAGTGTAGAAAGCACTTCTACCCAGCATTGGTTGCAGCGAAACCAAAGCATCTCCACAGCACAGCTTGGGTATGGTGAGTGCAAGGATGTCAGCACTGTCAGGAGCTCCCTATTGCATGGCTGGGCTTGATGAGCCTGAGCTGTGGAATGGAGCGACAAATCCAGCATGCATGGAAATGGAAAAAATCTCATGACCTGTGTGGTAGCTCCACACCCACTCCTTAGCCAGGCTTTCAAAGGTGACATTGGACTGCCCTCAACACCTGTGCTCCCATAGGACCATCTGGATGCACCGTGGCAGAGTGGAGACATTAAACGCTTTGAAGAGTGGGATGGGATCAACTCCAAGACAAGATGCTCAGAGCAGGAGGCTGCACAGAGATTGGACACTACTTTCACTCTTTTTCTGCAGTTCAAATATACCAGTCAATAGTCAGAAAAGGGACCCAAAGCATAAAACTGTGTGAAGCTCAAGATCGGGGTCCAGAAAGAAGGGCACACAGCAGCAAATGGGTCCAGTGTTTGCTGGTGATCTGAGCACAGTGCTGGAAGAACAACCAGGAGTTAGTTACCAGAGCAATGGATACACCAGATACCGTCAACAAAAGGATTCAGCCTGAAAGCCGGGGGGCCATTATTCATGTTAAGCTGTTTCACGAACCATGGTGTTCCCAGAAAACCTGATACAGAGCAAAGCAGATAAAAAGGTGAAGAAGGTTTCCAGAGGTGATCTAAGAAAGCATGTGGGAAATGTCTGCATGAAATAAAAGCACATGGGAAAGGACACAGTTTGTAACAGTACTGGGGGGAGAAAGTACAATGGTAAAGTGATTTTTTGAGCAGCAAGCTTCAGTTTTGCAAGCTACATACAAGCTAAGAGGATATGTGCTGGCTGCAGATACACTCCCTCAAGCATTAACAGCTGCCTGTCAAAGTGCCTCCTAAATGTCATGATCTGACAAAGTCCTGTCAGCTCACAGACAAAATGCATCAGGATTCCCATGCGACTGCCGAGCATGAGATGCTGTAGAAAGTGTCTGTAGCCAAGGGAGGCCAAGGCAGCATATTCCTAAGCTCTGTCAGGAAAGCCAGGCAAAGCCTCAGTGGGAGGTGGGTTTTGTTTGATGGCATGGTGACCACATCACCAATAGAGAGCAACACTTTTCAGAGGGTACAAGGAAACCAGACAGTGATTAAAAAACCTCAGAAAAGAGCTGTCACTGAAAAACTATTATCCTGATGCAGTGGAATCAGGGAAGACACGAAACTTTACTGCAGATGCCGAAAAAGTATGGGCCAAGTCAGGCCCATGTGAATGGCTCAAGGAAGTTGTTCATCTACAGCAGTGGAGACACAGAAAGAAAATTGAATGTTCCTTGCTGTCCTGAGCTGTCTGTGATAACAGAAGCTACATCTAAACAGAGTATTATGGATATCTTGCCTTTCTTCACTTAGTACATGCCAGAGAAGAAAACACCAGTTAGTGAAGCGGATCCAGACCATTTCTGATAAATTTGTTTCATTCTAGAGGAAGTAATAGCTATGTCGCTTTTAATTCCCAACCAAAATGAACCAAATACATAAACAAAGCCTTTTCTGGGACCTTCCAAGAGCAGGTCTCAACACTTCTTGCAAGCACTGCTCCATCTCATAGTCCCTTTGTGATGTATTGCATACATGGGAGACAAAGCTCCGGAAGGGCAAATGAATTGCATAAAACCAGTGGCAATATTGGTAAACAAGACAAGATATGATTTCTGTGTCCTACTTAATAAAAAGGAAGTCATTTGTCTTCTTTAATTGAGATGTCCAGTTTCCTTTTCCAATCTATATATCAATAGATCCTTATTCTCTCTAGAGATTCCAGATTTTACTTATTGTGGCAAGTTAAAGGAATAGTTTGTGTTTTTATGCTGTTTTTATAGAATGCTTAAGCATACCACATAAATTACTCCATAAACATCACAATATCACAATGTAAACTTCATTAAGCTTTAGGAGAAGCTGTTGGCTAAATACATGATTAAGAAAATGGCAACCAACTTATTTCTTGGCTCTCATTCCTTACAATTTGATTACTATAAATACATACGATTGCATGCATGGCCAAATATTGTACTTCAATACTTGTCCATAAAATGGATTTGAAATGCATGTAGGATGGTACAGCTTTTGTCAGAGGAAGTTATTATCTGTGATAAAAGCAATTGTTGACATTAGAAATACAAACTAGAGTATTCTGAGGGGAAATTTAATAAAAACAAAATAAATGCAGAAAGGAAAAGGGAGGTTAGCAGTATGGCAAAGCAAAGCCAGATGTAGCAGTAAATATCTGCCCAGAGGCAAACCTGGACTGCTACCTATCAGAGTGGCAGCACAGCTGGTTTGTTTTTTACGCTGACATGGTGGGTAGGCAGACAACAGGCAAGTATGCACTCAAGCTGAGAAAAAGCCAGGCTAACCTTACATTTCATTCTGACGTGTATTATCATAAAAATGAGAAGGGGAGCATTTGGGGTTTGGTTTTGTGTTTAAAACAAATGCTACTACCTAAATTTCATCTCAGCAATTGTCTCAGTTGCACAGGTGAGTAAGAAAGCAAGTGAGCCAAGAGCACTGAGTCAGTGTGAGCTTCTCTCCAAGGCCCAGTGGGCCACAGAAGATGCACCAAAGCTGTGCAGCCTCTGCCCCTGGACCACCTTTGCCTGTGCAGGTCTGGCGTCCTACTCCCACGTGAAGTGTCCTTTTCTCCCTCCTCTCCCAGAATGCAGCACATGCACAACAACAGCTTTGAAAACTGCAGAGCAAGGCAGTCTGTGCATTGTGCATCCAGCTCAAGCACACTTCCTTGGGATGAGCAGGTTTAAGGGCAAAGAGCGTTTCCTTGGTGAAACTCACGCTGAGAGCCAGTGACTCCCCTTGTAAAAAACAGAAACTTTGAATAAATTAAGTGTACTGTATAATTATTTTTTTCAATTGAAAACGTAATGAAGAGGATGTTACAGCAGAATACAGACTCATACTCAGAACAAGCTGGCTCACATTACTATCATCTGGGATTTTTGTTTTCTTATTTGGTCTTTTATCCTGAAGTTATACTGCTCCATAGTAGCAACATGCTGAGTGAGAAAGGGATTTACAGCACTATTCTCTAGTTCTTAAAATATTTTGGTCACTTAGCTGCCATTTCAGAGTTAACGGAGAAGTAACTACACATTTTGGACTGACCTAGTTGTTTTCCCCCATTCTTCGAGAAAGTTTTTTCAGTGACAAATGTGACAGAAAGTATGTTGTGTTGTGGGAGGGGAACAGTATTTATTATCCGAGAGGTACGTCTGAACTAAATTATCATGCTCTAAAGTTTGGACTGATTTTTCAGTTAACAAACTGTTTTATCATATTCCTTTAACTAATGGAGAAATAAGTTGTCTGGCCGTGTTTCTCTGACAAGGGTTTATACTGATCACCAGCCTCAGTGCAAACAGGGCTGGGTAGAGGGGCACCAGACCCTGCACCTGGGAGCTGGTATCCACACCTCTGAAGTCAAAGTGGGGAGGAATTCTTGTTCAAAACTGCTACCCACAAAGAATAAACATGTTTAACCTCTGTAGAGGATTCTATTCCTGTGCACACCACTGTATGCTGCCCCTGGAGCTCCCTCTGCAACAAGAGTTGCCAGGTTCAGGATTTAAACTACATTTTCAGCAGATCCACGTGGAAATCCCTAGCCTGGTCACAAAGGCATAAATTGAGGGTACACTGGGAAGTCACAGCCAGGCATGACACTGACATGGGTCAGGGGGCTGTGCTGCAGCATGGGTGTGCCCCAGCCACAGAGAGACCTGGCTGGTCATGGCTAACAGGGCCTGAACAACCAGGAAAGACCTAGAGGGGACAGGGGTGAAGAGTGGGCATGAAGGACACCAAAGACACCCAAGGTGGCTGCAAGCAGAGGGATCCACACACATTCACAAAAAGAGCTTGGGAGACACTGCCCTTCTCAGCATGGTTTTCATCCTCTGTAACTGGTGTCAGGAGCAAGGCACCATCTGCGAGAGGTGGGTGGGGAGGTGGGATGTGAAGGCACTGACACAGGACAGACGTGGCACCTTCACTGATGCTAACCAAATGCTCAGTGATGGGGAAAGGAGAGAAAGAGCAGCAGTGAAATGGAGATGTGTGTGACTGTGGCATTGGCACCCATGTACGGGCACCCAGGAGATGGACAAGGAGGCATTTGGTGGCACCATGCACAGCTTGACTGCAGCAAATTGCTTCCAGTGTGAGCCCCGAAACCCCATTCCAGAAATGTTTTGAGTCAGAAGCAAAAGGCTTTTCCAGCTCTCTGAGTTCAGTTTCTCATGGTGATGATGTCCTTCCTGGGTCCCGGAGCTTTCATGTGGCAGCAGGACTGGGCTTCTGAGCCACAGCCAAAACAGCTGAGTGCACAGGAAAGAAGAGGTAGCTGGAAAGTAAAGGTGGAAATAAATTTATGGTGATACTTTCCTTTGTAAGGAATGAGGACAATCTATTTGCTGCATAAATCTTTGTTACTTAAAGTATTGAGCAACTCACCTTGTACCAAAGAGAAAAATAAACAGAAAAAGCAATGAAAGGAGACCCTCCAGACTGGTGCAACTAGCTCTTCTGGAGAGGACTGCCCCAGCAGAGGCGCGTAGCCCTCTCATCTTTTCCACTGGGATTTGTGGGCATAGGCAGTTTTGTGCATTATACTTCCAGATCTGATCCCAGGCTTGAGATCCAGAGTCCAGAGATACTAGAAACTCATCTACATGAAACATGCTGTTGGAGCTGTTTGCCATCATATCACTGGGAGCTGAAATGAAGCTCCTTGCCGATAGAGCAACCCACCAGATGGACCCAGCACTCACCCTCATCTTTGAGGAGCAGAGGGTGGACAGAGTGAACTAACAGGGGTTGGCTGACAGGGTCACTCACTGAAGAAGCTGAGAAGTTATCTCATGACTTGCGAATGCTGATCCTATGCCCTTTACACAATTCAATGAGACCTTAAATTATCTGCTGTGGAGAGTCAAGATCATAAATAAGAAGGAGGGCTCCCCAGATAATGGCATTCCTGTAAGCTTACAAATCTGCCTCACTTGGGGACATATTACATTACAATTTTGGACTTGCCAAATTATTTTCTGTTCTATTTATTACCAGCAGCCTTACATCGGACTTACATTGTAAGTTCTTAATTTGTGCAATTTTTTTTCTACCTCAGAAAAATATTATTTCCTGTAGCCCCTTCATCTCAATTCTCTCACCACACAAGAATCAGAACTGACCAAGGATATCAGGAAGAATCCTGACATACCCTGACATTTCCCCAGCTGCCCAGTTGTGAAATCACTAATAGTGCAGCCTCACAGTCAGCCCCACAACAAGAGATTCACCTTCGCTGGCACTGACCAGGCTCAGGCTCATGGTTCAGACGTCAACTTTTGGCCCCAGGAAAGCACTGGCCAAACAAATGAGAAGTTTTACATCAAGGAATTACAAGAATTAAGGAAGCACACCAAGTATAGTGAAACAGATGCATTCCGATAGCACATGTAGAAAGGTTTGAATTTTCCAGCACAAATAGGCCAATCCAGTTCTGTGAAAGTACTCTGAGGTCCTGCTCAGGATTTCAGGCATGCATTATGAGGAGCAGCTGCTGCTCCAAGACACATTTTTCAGTCCGAGCAGGATCAAGTCCTGAGAGTTTCCGGTGCTTGTTTCAAAGAAATCAGCCTCTGCCTAAGGTATCCAAGTTGGCAGCTGTAAATATTTATTCATTAAATAAAGTTCTTGTTTGCTCCTGGTGCAGCTTCATAGCCTTCTAAAGACTCACAAACAAGGGAAATGTATGGGCAGAGAAGAGGGAGAGGAATTTCTTCCCTTTCCTTATAAGTTGAAAAAAATTACAAAACCAGCTTGCCTTGTGGAAAATAAACTTGTCCAGTTTTGTATACATGTGTTTACTGTACAAACTTTCAGTGACTCAGATGTGAAATGTGCCTCAGGTTTGTTTTGTGTTTTGTTTAGTTTTCTAACTATTCCTGAGAAACCACGGGCCACAGTTCAGGCTGATGTCTATACCATCCAGTAGATTGCAGGGGATGCACAATAAAACCCCAGTCCTGTGAGTGTTTGTGCATGCATGAATAGACCTGCATTCACTGGGCTTTTTCATGCATGTAATCATCCACAGGATCAGGGCCTCAGGCACAGCACAGAACTTGTGTTCCTACATTTACTTGGGGCTGGAATTTGTTGCATTATTTTGACATAAACTGTTCATCTCATTTCAGAACTCACTGCTGCATCCACGCCAGTATTCCCAACAGGGCAGGACTCATTTTAAGCAAGCTCAGAGAGACTACTGATCTCCTTTTCCTTTCCTGTCTGCATTGATCTCCGTCACATCCAATGTGCCTCCTTTTTAATCATCTTGCTTCTCCCGCAGCTCTCTGATTAGGTCACATTTCAATTTGTGCCCGCAGAGTTGCTCCCATGTTAGTGGTTGGCAACATTACAAACACAGTTTCTTGGCATTCCTGATTGAACCGAGTCAAAGACCCCCAGGTAACTACAGACACTTGGAAACTATTTCATGGGTTTGAGCTATTTCTGCTTCCTTGTGATGCATAAAGAAGAGCTACGATGTGGCTGATAAAGGGCATTTGATTTGTTTGGAGCTACTGGGAACTACTTGTGTCTCATTTTGCTTGCCCGGAAAAATTTATTGTGACTTCAGATGCCTTAATTGAGGGCGTGAGGGTGTTGATCTTCAGCAGCAGTCCCATCTATTCCCCACATCCATCAATCATTGAGGTTAAATAGCGTGCAGTACTAAAAAAAACCTCAGTATTTGGTAGCCCACAGTCCCTTAGATCATGTAGTTGTTTTCATTCATTCAGTATCTAACACGGGATATGGAGAAAGGAGCCCTCTGAATCTACCTGCTGTTGGTCTGGGAAGTTGGGATGGACCCCAGAAACCACAGGTGAGCAGCACTAGGCAGTTTAGGGGTTAAGCCTTGACTTGGATTGCAATTGCATTTTTGGGCTTCTGATGTTTTTTCTTCTGTTTGTGATGAGGCCCCCCGTTGGTGAAATAAATTCCCACGTCAAGTTAGATCATGGTCGTTTGAGTGAGGCTGGCAAAGATGGGTGTTGATCTGTAGATGGCAAAGCCAAATGGAGCAGGAAAGACCTGCCCCAGGAGCAGTGATTTGGACCTCCAGATGTCAGAGGGAATCATAGACCCATTTTGGTCAGAAAAGATCTTGAAGTTCATTGAGTCCAGCCATTAACCCAGAACTGCCCAGTCTATCCCTAAATCATTTCCTAAAGTGCCAGCACCTACATGACTTTTAAACACCTGCAGGGATGGTGATTCAACCATTTCCATGGACAGCCTGTTCCAGTGTTTGAAAACCCTTTCAGTGAAGAATTTTTCTCCTAATATCCAGTCTAAACCTCCCCTCATGCAACTCAAGGTCATTTAGTCTGGTCCTATCACTTGTTACCTGAGAGAAGAGACTGACCCCACCTCACTGCAACCTCCTTTCAGGTTGTTGTAGAGAGCAGTAAGCTCTTCCCTGAGCCTCATTTTCTCCAGACAAAACACCTCCAGTTTCCTCAGCTACTCCTCATCAGAATTGTGATCCAGACCCTTCACCAGATTCATCGCCCTTCTTTGGACACAGGAAGAAACACATGGGAGTTTCTTTCCATCCTAATAAGGCCGGTAGGGAAACTACTAATGCCAAAGCCTGGGATGTTGAGAGGGGATTTCTCTGAAAGGCGTAGGGTTATGTTAGGACCCTCATTCCCTGCCAGGCACAGGGAATGCAGAGATACCCAACATCTCCAGGCAAACACTGAAGCAACCCTTCTGCACACAAACGTTTCAGTTACTTGTCTGTTTGTGAACAGAAATACATGAAAACTACAATCCAGTTTCACGGGCTCTTGGTAGCATGCTGTTTATTGTTCCCGGAGGAACAATAAGGATTCTTAAAAGCAGATGGGCTCAGACACTGGTGGTTTGCTCTAGAAGCAAAACAATGGGCCAGATATTTTAAAAATAGAAAATTCATCCATTGCACAAGTAAATCCCACTCTCTTCTATGCACAAAGTGGGACAAGATGGACAATGTTTTGCAGCACTTTTGCAGATGCAACTGAGTGAAGGGTTTCCCTGACACGGTGATCACAAGAAAATCGAACAAGAACAAGGGCTTAAAATTTAATATAAGCACAGGATTACAGAATGTTTGAGGTTGGACAGGACATCTGGAGGTCATCTGGTCCAAAACCCTTGCTTAAACAGGGCCACCTACAGCCAGCTGCCCAGGACTGTGTCTCCAAGGATGAAGACTCCACCACCTCCCTGGGCAACCTGCAATGGTACTAGGTCATCCTCACAGCGAAAAAGTGTTTCCTGATGTTCAGAAGGAACCTCTGGGGTTTCAGTCAGTGCCCATTCCCTCTGAACCTGTCACTGAGCACCACTGAAAAGAGTCTGGCTCCATCTTCTTTGCACCCTCCCTTCAGGTATTTAAACATGTTAATAAGATTACACACACACATGCCCCCTCCGTTATCTCCAGATTAAACAGTCCCAGGTCCCACATCCTTTCCTCAGAGACAAAATGCTCTAGTCCCTTAATCATCTTTGTGGCCTTTCATTAGACTCTCTCCAGTGTGTCCAGGTCTTTCTTGCACTGAGGAACACAGAACTGGACACAGCACTCCAGATGTGGACTCACCAGTGCAGAGTGAAAAGATCACCCCCTCGACCTGCTGGCAGTGCTTTGCCTCCTGCAGCTCAGGACACCATTGCCCTGTTCTGCTACAAAGGCACATTGCTCACTCAAATTCAGCTCGGTTTCTGCCAGGACCACCAGGTCCTTTCCTGCCACCTGGGATTGTTTCTCCCCATGCAAGGGATTTAGTGCTTATCCATGTGGAATTTCATGAAGTTTCTTTCAGAACATTTCTCCGGTCTGTTGTGGTCCCTCTGGATGGCAGCACCACCCTCTGCAATATCAACCACTCCTCCCAGGTCTGTGTCATCAGCGAATTTGCTGAGGGTGCACTCTGCCCCATCATCCAGAGATAGAGATCCATAGAGAAAATGTGAAACAGGACCACATTCAGTGTTGTCTCCTGGGGTATAGTGCCAGTTACTGGCCTCTAACCAGACTTCATGCCACTAATCCTCCTCTGGGCCCAGCCAGTTTTCAATCCAGCTTGTCCACTCATTCAGCCCATACATCAACAGGGCAAAGGCCCTGAAGCCCAGGTAAAGAGCATCCATTGTTCTTCTCTTGTTCACGAGGCCAGTCATTTCTTTGTAGAAGTTATTAAAGTTGGTCAAATATGACTTCCCCTTGAAGCCATGCTGACTGCTTCTGATTATTTTCTTCTCCCAAATGTGCCTGGAAATGGTTTCCAGGATTAGCTGCTCCACCACCTTCCCACGGATCAAGGACAGGCTGACTGGCCTGCAGTTCTCTGGATCCTTCTTGCCATATTCTTGAAGATAGGCGTGACATTTCCTTTCCTCCAGTCTTTGAGTATTTCTCCAGTTGCCATGATCAAAGATTATGAAGAGTAGCCTTGCAATGACATTTGTCAGCTTCCTCAGCTTTCATGGGTGCAATCTGAGGCAAAAAGGCACTCAATACTTCAGCCTTTTCTACATCCTGTGTAACCAGGTCCCCCATCTCTTTCAACAATGGGCCCACCTTTTCTGTAGGCTACCTTTTGCTGCCTACATACCTAAAGGAAGCCCTCTTGTTTTCTAGCATCCGTGGGCAGATTCAATTCCATTTGGGTTTTGGCTTTCCTAACTTCACTCCTCAATGTTCAATGTCCCTGCAACTTGCCAGGTTACCCACTCTATCTTCCTTCGCAATGCAGCGAACTGATAATGCAATAAAGGATAATCCCTTTACTCCATGGAATAGTCACTGTCAAAAATTAACCTGAATAAACTCAAGTCTTTACCAAGACTGAGAAAATGTGAAATCTGTGCAGAATTGTTGTAAGCACAGCACCCATGTTACTACTTCATACATCTAGAGAAGGCTAAAAGAGAACGTCAGCCCAACCCAACCTCCAGTAGGTCAGCATTACACCTGGACTGAAACCAGTGTATATGCATATACACACATCAAACGCATGTATATACACATCAAACTCCATAACTGAAACCAAACAATGTAATATAAATATCAGGTATTATATACCATGTATAATAAGGCTTCTCTTTAAAAGTTAGTGGGCCCTTTGCTTTGATGAGTTAACATATTTCAGAGGGTGTGTATCTGATTCATGATTAAAGCTTATGTATTTCTAGCACTAGAAGAAATTAAATTTGCTGATCCTGTAGGTAGTCTGGTGTTAAAAAGAGCTGCTGTTTCTTTTTACATGGTAAACTCAGTAACCATAGGTGGAGGGGAATTAACCCACATCAAAAAAAAAAGAGCCAGTTTTCCTAAATGAAATTTTGTCATGTGAAAGAAATACTTTAAAGAAACTAATGAAGTCTAAATATTGCATCATAATTTGTCCTATTAATGTTGGTATCATTACTTTAAAATACATGTTACTATAGATATTATACTTTTCAGACATCTAAGGGAGTGTAAAAAGAGAGTGCCATAAAAAACAGACAGGTTTATGTCAGGGTGTATTTTCAGCTGCAAAAGTTCCTTGTGTAAACTCCTGGTTTACAATTATGTATTATACATGTAGTGCAAGTTCTGTTTGAAGCTGTCCAACACTTTCAAGAAAACTAATATACTCACTTTGATTTTCATGAAATTCAGAACATAGAAGATCAAATATGCTCAATAACTGATGCTAAATGTCAATGACATACCAGCACAAAGGAATATTTTCCACATGAATATGGTATGAGCAGAATGTGTTGGGAATAATGTCATTGCCCACAACAAGCCCTTTTCTCAAGAGCGTGTCTCTCCTAACAAGTGCTGAAAGTGGGCAGTACAAGGGGCCCCTCTTCCCATTTCCCTGCTTTGCTTGCAATCTGTACAGTTACCGTCTTTGGGGCATTTGCAACTCTAAATTTAAGACTCTAAATCCCAACACTTCCCTAAAAGCAAACCCTAAAATGTTCAGTTTAGAGGGTGCACAGCTCTCAGCAAGACAGGGAGAGGAATCGTAAGTGCCTCCAAAATATGTAAATGTGCCATTTTATTCTACCCGTGAACCTGTAACCTAGGTCCTGCCCTCCTTCCCCCTCCAGCCCATGCAGCCTACATCCAAGAGACCTTATCCTGCATCACCCTGCCCCAAATCCCACTCCTGTGCCACCAGTACCTGCTCCCCAAGTCCACCCTGGTGCACTTCACCCTCCTCCTGCACATTGTCTCCTTTCCACATCAAGTGGAACCACAGCCCAAGTCAGGAACCATGACTTGTACAACCCATGTCGGATGCAAGTAGCATTTTTAACTTTTTAGAAGTGTAGACCATATTTGACTCCAGTTTGTCCTTCAGACTGATCTTGGTATCCAGGCTCAGCTACCTACTGCTTCTCAAATGTGTGAGAAAGGCCATTTTCCAAAGGGCTGCACAAACATGCTGCCTGCCCTTGCTCTGTGCCAGTGCAGAACACCTCCACTGGGTGTGTGGATAAAGTGAAGAGTCAAGAGGAGGTTTAAGAAAGGTTCCTGTTGAATTCCACAAGTTAGTATCCTCTCAGTACCTTGTCTAAGCTAGAAAGAAGTCTGTCATAGATGACGAATGTGCTGATATAACGGGCACATGCTTGCATTAGTGGTAACTAACTTATGCCAGGTTTTTCAAATGCAGTTGGTGATTTTGCATGTTGCAGTTCCTATTTGCCATTGCTTTGGAAGCCTGCTTTGAAAAAGAGAGGTGCAGCCTCTCTGAAAAATTAGACTGACACCAAAATGAGTGGTTCCAAGCAGGGTTTTTTAAGATTTTTGCCTGGCTCTTATAATCTTCAAAGGCATCCTGGGCACCTGTGAAAAAAAGTTGGCGCTGCCTCTTCATAGCTAAGATGTATCACTCAGCCCTGCCAGTGCTCACGTTTGGAGCAGCAGAAGCAGGTCAGTGAAGTGTGTGCATTGAGCACGGATACACTAGTGAGGTTTCTGAAACCATGAGCAGGAGAAACCTGCAGTCTCCTGCATATAATAAAACCAAATTAATTAATAAATTAATTTTAAAAACCAAAAGCCCAACACCACTCACCTCCCGTGGGAATTTCACCTATTTGCACAGGCTTTTAGGTCATCTCACTTACAAAGGTATGCATCTGACCACGGGGAACAGAATAAGCAGCCAGTTTTCAAAGAGAACAATTGCAAGTGAAACTTGTTAGCCAGGGTGATGATTTCTCATCCACTTAGAGTATTTTTGACTAGAGGAAAAGGCCCATCTTCCCCCGAGTGCTGCCTCCTTAGAAATCTGCCCTGGCAGTTACAACTTGCCTCTCAAACACTCGGTGTTTTGAATCCAAGCAAAAGCTTTGGCAGCTGTAAACTTAGCACGGTCTCCTTTCAAACGATGAGAGGAAACAGGCTGACAGTGAGCTGATTAGAAAGCTCTTAGAGCTCTCTCGGCTGAGTGGGGAAAACAGGACAACTTTCTTCATGTGTTGCCAGAGAGGGACGGAGGGGCTGCCAGAGCCTGGCTTGCTGTCCTCACAAGATCGTGAGGATGTGGGAAGAGTCTGTTTCAGGGAGGCTGAGCTGCCCTCGCCAGCCTGCCCCTTCCTGACAGCCTCTGCTCTGAAGATAACGAGGGAGGAAATAGCAAAACACTATGGTAGAGACTAGATGAATTTGCAGAGACAACTGCAAGCTGTTTCCTGGCCCCAGCCTTATCTGGAGTCCCAGAAAATAACCCTTTCTCTGTGGCCAATAAATAACCCATTATGATTAGGGTGAAGTATCTGGTTAAATTTCTGCTGCTGAGGATAGCATGTATTCGTAGCCATGCTTTGGAGCAGAGAGGGAAGGCTCTGCAGAATCCTCTCCCCAGGGGCATGTGGGTTAAGTCAATGTTGTTTAAGCACGTTGTAAAAAATGTAGACACAGAGACAGGATGGGAAGAAAAGGTTAAAAAAAATGCACTCAAAAAGCAATGTAGAGGTTACTGGATGGACAAACAGCAAGCATTAAAAATAATTCAGGCAAAAAATAAAAATAAATACAGAAGGAAATTACTTCATCACAGCCCACACTGCGTTATCAGTACAAAAGCTCTGAGAGCTGCTTTTCTTTTCAAAATGCCAGCTGACCGCGGATCTAAACATAAGGTCATGAGGACAGGGAGAGGACAGGAGGGAGGCTCAGAAAGGGGATGGACAGAAGATACATCAGACCAGCAAGGGTTTAGTGCCACAAGCAACACAAACCACAAGGACAGGCAGCCCTTTTTAGCACTCTGCCACGAGCTCCTAACATCTATCCGAGCTGAAGAAGATGTATTCTAGCTCAGATGTCATCTCTGACCTGTCATCCAGCAGTGCCTCTGATTATCGCATGTCAAGCTTTGAGGCCCAGCCCCCACATTTCACCAGAATGCCACCACTTGCTGTTCTGCCCCAATAGCCTCACCGCAGGGAGAGGGCAGCAGTTCCCCGTGACAGTTCCCCAAGGCTGTGTTTGCACAAGCAGGTCAGCAGATGCTTGGTTCCCACTGAAAATTTCACACAATTTGGGTTGTTTTCTCATTTTCATTACAATTTTTATCTAGCTGTAAGGATACAGTGAAACTTGTGTGAGTGTCCACCACATTACATCCATACCTGGCTTAAAGGACCACCCCTAGGGTATCTGCGAATTTACTAGCTACAGCTCCACTCTACCTCTGCAAGAAAATGACCTCTGTGAAGCAATCAAATTTTTGCTGGTCCCCTGAGCAGACAAAAAGGCAATTTACACTGCAGTTCATTCCTGTTACATTCAGAAAGAAAAAAAAAAACCAAAGAAAAAAAGAGAAGGAAGAAACCACTGCTCAGTGAGGCAAAATGCAGCTCAGCCATATGGTGATACCTATAAAACCAACCATCTTAGATATGAATTTGGTTTGGGGTTGAGAATTTTTTCCTTTATAGTAAAATAACTGGGAATAATAGTCATAAATTCTTTCATTGGATTTCCTGGGGTCTGAAAGACATCTGGGAGGATTACAAGAGGAATACAGTGTGCTTTAGCTGTGCTTGAAGCAGCCTCAGTTTATGATTTCATCTGTAACTGCTACAGTTTGCCTGGAGCAGACACTGAAACCATCCCTGGAGTTGAGCGACACTGATGTTACAACACGGCAGCTGAACTCCCTGCTGGGACAGGCCATGGGCTGCTTCACCTTTCCCTCCCTTTGAACGAGCCCACTTTGTCATTCCCTAACTCTGGGTGCTGGCCCAGTGGGATGCCATCCCCAGTCCCTACTGTCACCTCCATGGGACATGGCTGGTGGCTTGGTCACACTTGAGAGTAAAGGTGCTGCTACCAGAGCAGGGGGCTGCCCTTTCTAAGACAAGAAGAAGCACCACCAGTCCCTGCTGGAAACTGTGACCGAGAGAGAGAGTAAAGACGACACAGCAACACAGCTGTGCCTTTTAGCAGTGATGTGCCTTCTTATCCCTTCTCCTAATTTGGCTCTTTCCATGTTGCAGCTTTATGATGCAGTCAGAGAAAGCTTATCATAGTTTCGTTGAAAAAACAGTCCTATATCAAGCAGGGATCCTCGAAAATTTGAAGAAGTGGAGAAGGATTCATTGGCACAGACAGACACATTTTTGCAGAGGCAGATGACCTGTTCTCCACAAAATGTCCAGAGCTTTCACAGTATTCTGAATCAGCCAACATGCCTCCAGCTGACTTCCCATAAAAATGCTGAAGGGTCTTTGATCTCAGGATACATGTCCTTATGAGAAGGGGAGGAGTAAAATCACAGGGGTCGGGCAAACACTTGACAGTAGTTACTGCAGCTCCTCAGACCCCAGCCAGCCTTTGTGGTCTGTGCCAGAGATTGCAGATTTGGTTTGATCAGTCATGAGTTGAAAACGCAGAGCAGAGCTGCTCAGGTCAAATCAGATGATTAAATCTGCTTGCCTTAGTGATGGGTGGGGAAGTTCGGTAAAAATTAGGATGATAAGAAATAACAGTAAAAAAAAAAGGCCACTGGGAAATGACATACTGAAAGCATCAACCGCCCTGCAACACATCATCTGAGCTTGGATATCAGTTAATGGCTCAGCCAGTTTCCCAGCTCAGCCTCCTCAAATTCTCCAGAAGTGGCAAAAAATTTAGAAGCTAAGTGTTTCCTTGGAACACACTGTATCCCCAGCTTTGTAGCCAACATGTATAACACAGCTTTTGCATGTTACAATCTATTTTTTTTTCTGATGCTAGAACAGAGCTCTGACCCTGGAGGGGATAAAACTAGTCCAAAGGATAGCAGCTTAAATGGCACAAAAGTGAAAAAATGTTCAGATAGGTATTCTTTACTTAAGTCTCTGACAGAAATTCCTCTGTGAGAAAAGAATTTCAGTCTGTAACAGAGCAGTCAGATCTTTACTGGTTCCTGTCTTCTCACTGACTCAATGCTTATGGAGTATGCATATAATGGTTTTTCCCCTGAGCAATCAAATTTATCCTAAAATGCCATGGAGTTAAAGGGATGGAGTCCCCTCCTGCTTACCACTGCCAGCACACCCCTCATGCTAACAGGTCTCTACAGCAAAAGTTAAACAAACTGTCTACTACCATCCTGATTGTATGAAAGAGAAAGAGCTCTTACGTACATTTGGTCTCATTGCTATCTAAAGCACTGCAGTTATTCTAGAAAAAGAAATCAGCCATTGAGAATCTAAGCTAAGGCCTGAATAAATAATTCGAGGCTGATATAAAGGCAGGGCATGTAAACTGAGGAATGTATAGCTGAAAGTGGTTTGGTTGCCCTCCACCAACCCACCTATTGGGAAGGGATGCGTGCCAAAATACTGACACCAGGTTCTTAGGAGCAAAAGGAGCATGCTGCAAATGGAAACCTGTAGGCAGCAGAGAGTGCACAGCAGACTTTATTGTCTATTAGCTGGGAGCCAGAAGAATAAAATGTATAAACAGAAGTAATAACCTGGTGATGGGCAACACCCCAGAAGTTCAGTCTAGAGACAACATCCCAGGTTATTTGAAAAGTCTTCCCCAGACCTGCGGTGATAATGTCTTCTGAGCAAACACTTCTAGTAAACACAGACCTTCCTGGGCCAGACTCTGCAGAAGCCCTGCCAAGGAGGCCACTCCCATGTGTCTCAATGCGTCTCCTTCCCTGAGGACTGAGGTCCAGGGACTGATGTTCAGCTCCCTGTAGAGCCCATCTCGCATGAGGATGATTGACTGTGTGACTAACTGGTAGCTCAGATGAATATGGAAGACAGGGAAATGATACTGAATCCCAGTAAACAGATTAATTTGCAGAAAGGGCAAGTAACTATTGACCCCTGCACTTGAAAGAAGAAAATAAGTGGCAAGCTGGAGCAGCTGGGGGTTGTGATGGAGAGGGTGCAACAGAAAATTGCTCAAGATTTTATTCCCAGGTATCTCTGTTTTATGTGTCCCTGTGTTGTGAGTGTGGACATACTGGGATTATTTGTGTGGCAGGAGGAAGAAGAGGCAAATAGAAAGCTGCCATGTTTACTAGGAGGTACATTTCAAGACCGGTTTGTCAAATATGCTTTGCATATACATTTAGCCACAGAAAAAAGGAAGTAATTAATTCACCAATTCCTGTAGCAAAAATTACTTCAAGATTTATTCCATGCCCATGTGCCAAGCACACTCCTGATATGAACCGTACAGTTACACACCCATACACATTCGTGGGCACACATGCCCCCACACGTGGAGGCATCCCATCAGTGGCGCTAAATAACTTATGAAAATGGTTAGTTATGTTTTATCTGGAACAAAAACTAAATCTGGATGTGAAAAGATAATCAAAAAAGCCATAATGTTGAGACTCCAGAAATAGGAAACATCTGTCTGGAGAGGAGGCAC
Organism: Oreocharis arfaki; assembly: GCA_013398015.1. Taxonomy (NCBI): domain Eukaryota; kingdom Metazoa; phylum Chordata; class Aves; order Passeriformes; family Paramythiidae; genus Oreocharis; species Oreocharis arfaki. Next base: position 753,822 of record VZRR01000973.1, read on the forward strand.
AGCCTGCCCTGACACTGAGCCATGGTGCAAGGAGGTGTGCGCCCAAACTGTGATTCTCTGCAGAGGCGTGGGGACACATGTGACCCCGGCTGACTCTTTATTTTCTCATGCATATCACCCTGGAATACTATACATGCATGACTATTTGTACGGTGCCACGCATATTTCACCAGGACTGTCGTGCCCAACAGAAACAGAAAGACAGCTGAAAATGAGAAGTCTTGAGGTAATTATTTACCAAGAATAAAATCATAATTCAGTGTGGGAATTGGTTATGGTATTTGGCTGTGGTGACACATTTTGAACTGGTGGGAGCTGGGGCTTCCAGAAACATTTCAAAGAAATCTGGTCAACAATTAATGTATCTTCAGTTCATCATAGACAATGGGAGAAATTATTTATCTGAAATGCATAAGGTTTGGAAGGCCCTCAGCTGAAACCAAGGCTTATCAGAGTCTGTTTTCCAGATGTTCAAAGAGCATAAAACAAACAAACAAACAAACCCGTACAGCATAAGCAAAGGAACAAGAACATGACAGAGAGCAGAGAGGGGAAAGCTTGTGCTGAAGGAAAGGGGAAAGTTGTGTTTTTGGCTGCATGTTTCCTTGTAGAAAGCAAACACAGCATAATGGACACACTAGTGCTCCAAAAACCACATCTCAGAGATACTATTAGCTCAGGACGTTCACAGCATATACAAGCCGAAAAAGACAAATATATACTTTGTGTAATCACAGTCCAAGTAAAGACTGCAGAGACCATTACCACACCAGACGGATAACCCAGCCAACCACAGCCTCATAGGTTATAAAAAACTGCATTCAAGAAAGTCAAATAGGCTCCACAGAGCTCTTGAAATGACAGAAATGGCAGGAAAGCAAAAGCATTTCTGAACTGAAGGGACAAACCCTGCCCCACCAGTCATACAGCACAGTGTGAGTTGGGCATAATTATCTGAGGACAGAGACATAAAGAACAAGAAAATAATTCTCTTTAAAGCCAATAATTGTTTCCTATGGTTTCACAAAGCTGTGCTGAATAAAATGCATTTGTTATATTGTGACCGTGGGTCACAGAAACCACAGTAAGGGAGGAAAATGCAGGAAGATTATATGTTGCAAGGAGACATAGCTGCACTAAAGATGAACATAAAAAGCAGAACTGAATAGAGATCTAGAATTTCTAAATTACCCTTGGCCTGAATATCTGGCTTACCACTGAAATAGTATAATTATAAAGCTGGCATAAAAAACAGGACATGGATCTAGTTACTAATTTCTTACTAGCAATAACAGCAAAACAGTTTCTGCCAGTAGTGGGTCTCTTGACAAAAACCTTGTGTCTTCTACGTGATATGACCTATAGGGAAAACTGGTTTTAATCAGTCAAATCTATAAACGGTATGCAGTTGTGGTTGGTCTTCTCAGATGTCAAAAGGAACAGAGGAGAAAGTGGGGGAAAGGGAGAGGGGATATTCACTGTAAATTCTGGTTTAACACTTCACTTTCTCTGAAATTTTGTAGGTTTAGGAGGCTGCCTTTGTCATGCAGGCCAGTGATGGCAAGAGTGTCACCTCAAAAGCTAGGTGAAAAAAATAGATTAAATAAAAACCCAACCTCTTCCTAGTAGTATTGTTTTAGCCCCTGTGCTCCCCTTCAGCTTTGACTGCAAATACAGGGGGCTTTTCATTGCTGCAGTCCTAAGCTCAGTCACTCTAATCTCTTGTTTTCCAGCACACACTTAAGCCTAAGCACATGAGCTACACCACTAAAGTCAATGGCACTGCTCCGATGCCAAGAAGCTAAGCATGTGTTCAGGTGTCTCACTGGGCCTGTCCAAAGAGCTTGGACAGAAAGTAATTCTAAATAGTTTTCTTTCTATGTGGTAGGTGTCCATGAAACAGCAATCAGTAGAGTGGTGTCAGTGAAATAACAACATTTAAATGTCTTACACCATATCACAGCCCATACACAGTGTAAGGTTGCCTGGAGATTTTTGTCTACCCTTTTTACCAGTGAAAAATTATCTTCGAAAAAACTGGACTTTTTTTCCATGTTTCTGCTTTTTACTGAGGTGTTTGAGCCTTTGACAAAAACCTGAACTCTTGAAAACCTAATAGCTTGGCTGCACTGAAAAATGCAGAGTTTATGGTTAAGAAAAGCTTTTAATCTGCTGATGGAAAGACAAAATTTTGTGTAGAGCCAAATCCAAGTCATTCAGCTATTGAGCTGAACGCATTTTCTCAGGCAACACATGGCAATTAAATTAATATTAGGCATAGCCCCTTTCACATCTAACCCCGGTTTTGCAAACCTGTGAGCTATACTTGGTATTTAAAATGCTGTTTATTTATGTGTGCGTGCATATTATGTGCATATAATTCCCTGTTATTTTGCCTTGAGTATGCTGAGGGCCTTCCAATGCCCAAGAGCTGCCAGGGTACTTAAGCATTTATGACCTGTGAATCAGAGTGGGTCTGAAGGTCATTAAAGGCTGGGTGAGGAAGCGGGTTCATGTGACAGCCAGCTTACCATGGTTGATTCCTGTGCTGTAAAATATTTTGAAACCTCCCCATTAACTCTTTTTCTCTGCAGAGGGCCTACGAGCAGTGCTGAAATCCGTGAGGAGCAGCTGTGTCAGAGTGTGGGCACAAGCAGCACCTGTCTCTTCAGCTTTTCCAAATGGTTTTCTGAGTAACGTCACAACAGTGGTGCAATATTGAAAAAAAGGTCACCAAGGCTGACAAATAATGATTTTCAAAAGCAAACAAAACCCATGAGTTGAAGAAATACTTTTGCTCTTAAAAAAAGTCCACATGCACCTCCCCAGCCAGGCAATAAAAGGGGTCATTGAACTGTGCTATGCTGGATGATGTTATCTTGCCAGGCTCATGGACAAAGGTGATCCAGGAGTTCCTCCTCCCTCCTGCAGGGAGCAAAAACAGACACAACAACATTGCAGAAGTTTAACAATGATCATCCCACTCTGGATAGACTTTTAAATTTCTCAGAACAGATTTATTAGTTCCTTCCAGGTATTGCTAGAAGAGCCTTGCCACAGTGGTGTCCATGTGCCTGCAGCCTGGGACTGTCCTCTTATGCTGCACCGAGGCCACGGCCCACTCCATATCATCCTTTCTTCCAAAAACCTGTAAGAGACATGCATCAAACAGCATCAAATAGCAAAAACAAAAAAGCAGGTATCTCCCAGCCCTCAACTCAGGTGAGAGAGGCCCTTCCATGCCTCAGCACGTCTAGATTTAGTGTCCCCAGCAATGAGACCTTAAATATAACCTGTTGCTCATGCGTATTCTTACCATAAGACCAGAAGTGCGCTGCATTGGTGACACAATAAACACAGCAGTTTGCACAACCAAAAAGAAGAGGAAGGAAAAAAGGCTCTGGAATAAGATTTTTTCCAAAAGAGAAAGCCCTAATCAGCTGTTTCTCTCTCATGTCTACCCCAAAATAGAAAAATAGGCAACTCCACATTAACTCCCAAACTGGAGCATAAACAGCAGATTAAATATTTATTTTCTTTATGTATCATTGATCCCTTAATTCTTACTACAATGTTCTGTCACCAAATCCTGCCACATACCTACAGAGCAGCAGCCTAACTCTTGGCTGGTCCCACTGCAATTTATGGTCCACTATCAGGCATAGGCCCAAAGGAATGAGCAGGATCACCCAAAGACTGAGACCATTTGTGAATAAAAGCAGCAGAATCCAGTCTTTAATACAGAACCCCCAGATGTCATCTGCTCCCTCTCATGATCTCAGTTCTCAAGTTTGCAGTCTGTATAAAAAAAGTGTCTTGTTTGCCTAGAGATGTCATTCACATCATCTCAAAGACCAGTCTGGGAGTCTTCAAAGGAAAAGGTTTGTTTAAGCAAAAAGATATCTTTTTTTTGTCCCATGCTTTCAGATAAGGTGATTGATATTTTTGGCTTCTGCTTAAAGTGGAACTTCGAATCAGGAGAAAAATATTATAGAAAACAAACTTCGAACAGGCAGTTTCTAAAAGGTTATCTTTTTATTTATAAAACAAAGGTAACTTTTTACTTTTACCCAAATCTAGTATAGAATCATTCTGTGCACTAGTAAAACCAGTCAGACAAAAAAATACTTTCTCTGACAGAGATGGAAAGTAAATTCAGCTCAGCAAGAAATGTTTGTTTCCATAGGCTTTGAGCCTTTTATAAGTTACATTTAACCATCCCTCTCTAAATATTATAGACATAAATTACAAGGTGAGCTAAAACATGTAGTCCTTTTTTTAGAGCAAAATGCTGGGGTTAGTTCTCTTGGTTGCTCTGAAGAATAAATTGTATCATTATAGCCTTCTTCTGGGTCTTGTTATTCTGACTTTTTGACTCTTGCTAGCTGCAGTCTACACAATGCACAACTGTGTTTGTTCACAAGGAATGCTTTCGTTCCTTTTGACTTTTTCTTTTCCACTTCCTAATGGTTTACATGTAGCAGCAAAGCTTTTGAAAAATTGCCTAACACATACTATGTTTAATGAGTACATTTAAACATACTTTAGCTACAAATCTTATCAGCTGATTATTTAACCTTTGTGAATAGGCTAAATATTTTCTTCGATGCTTAAATAAATATGATACATGGTTCCCGTGGAAAGCCTAATGAGAAGGAAGTTGTTTTTAAACTTAAGTCAAGACTTCTCCTTTAATTTATTTTATCAGTATTTTTTTCCAAGTGATCAAAGCGAGCAGTTTGTATGGCAGACCTAAATTGCTAAAAGAAAAATTAAGTACTAAAATATTAAGGCTGCTGGACTTTATTTAGGGGATGGGAGTTGCATACCATCTGGAAGGACAGTCAAGAGTTTTCTGCACACTATGAAGCACATGGTATGAGGTGAGAAGTCAAGATCCTGCCATCTGTCAAGGTGAATTTAAATAATTAAAATCAAGATGTGTGCTTGTCTTTTGCATTTCAATAAAACATGTCTATAAAAGGCCTGGCTCCCCCAAATGCCTTATGTACTGAGTATCACTCAAGAGCATCAGTCTCCTTGCAGCAGCCAGAGTGACTGGGAGTGGGCACCCAGTCTGCTGGGGCCATGTAAAAGGTATGCATGAACCTGTGGTCACTCAATAGCCACGGGCTGCAGCCCTTTCAGACCCCTCAGATGCAGCAGGGAACCAGAGCATCCTTCCTAGTCTGCTGCCCCAGCCTGGAGCAGGGCACTGGTGCTTCACAGACTCGTGAGATGCGGGTGCTGCAAGGTGAGGGGCTAGCTCAGAGCTTTCCCAGTCCCACATCTGAGGCCTAAGTGTGTATGGCCAATGTGCTCACACGTGTACAGCACCACACCGCATACATCCACACGGTGGATATCGGATGGCACTGGCTGCTGCAGGAGAGGGGTGGCTGAGGGCTAACCAGAGCAGGAGGCTCCTTTGGGGCACAGGCCCTTCCATGGGGCTTCTCAGCCCCGCTCCCCAGTGCATCTGCACGAGCTATTAAAACCATCCATGACATGGATCTCCTTTCCTTCTTGAAACCAAAACAGGACACACAAGCACAGGAAATCACTCAGAAAGCGTGCAGGAGAAAACTTGGGCTTTTTTCTGGGACAGGCTGAAGGAGAATGTGAAAATGCACTGACGTCATGAAAGAAAGAAGTTGAATAGGTCAAGAAGCAGAGATGTGAGCTTAAGGAAATGGCAAGGCACACAAGAAAAGATAAGGGAGATTGTATAAATAAATAAGCACACAGAAAGGAGCTGAGAGCTCTGTGAACAAAGCCTTACTCTTGAGCTAGAGTTCACAGTCCCTTTTCAGCCTGAGAGTCCCTAGAAGGTTTTAGAGGAGAAGAACCTTTTAGAAATTTCACACAGGGACATCACTGTGTAGCACCCACAAGCTTGTTTTCCCTTGTAGCCTTGTTAGATCGAGCAGATGGGACCTGCAGGCATCCCCACTCTCTCCCCGGGTTCAGAGACCCTTGGCTGGAAGGAATCCTGCTTTCATAATTAAATATGAAAAGAATCAAGACAGCAAAAAGGAAAACAAACAGTACAAGGGAAACTGGCTTAGCACGACTTTGTACCCTGATCTCTTCAGAAGAGAGAAAACAGAGAGGTAACTGAAGTAGTGTTAGTTTAGTCATTATTGGCAGCACATGTCTCCTCAGCTCTGAAACTGAAAAATAATGAGCGTACTTACAGAATTTTAATTAGTGTTCTGAACTCCTGAGTGTAAACTTCATCTACCCAGAGGGAATCTTCTCTTCATTGCTGGAGATAGCTGTTAGAGGCATGTAATAATCATGGAATAGCTTTGCATCTTTTCCGCTGTGGTTGCTTTAATTTGCAGTGACATTTGTTAGATCACGTTTTTTGAACCACAATAATTTTTACATCTTTCATGCCGAAAGCAGATACATACACTGTCCCTGAAGCTAGGATGGTGGTGCAGTCAGACATATCCCACCAAACCCATATACTCCCTGTGCTTTGTCATTAAACTGAACTAGATCCAACGAAATAAATTAGAAGCCAGTTCATGGTTACTTATGCTGATCATGTGAAAGATGTGCCCATAGAAAAGGTGGCACTGGTTCTACAGACTCACCAGTGGCAGGCTGTGTTGGTGGCTTGCTGGCACATGTGTGTGCCTCCCCATCCCCCTGCTTTAGCTGAGGTCTGCTCCATGGACAGTCCAAGGGAAAAATACAAATATTGACAGTCTGATTTGCTCTGCCTAACTTAGAAAGTATAATGAGGTGCAGAAGTGATTAGTGGGTGGTATTCTGGGCCTCCCATCACGAGTTCTTGATGTTCAAGCACAGGACAGCAGGCTCTTAATGTGTCACTGGAAAGAGCTGTCAAGCTGGAAACACAGACCAAAATTAATTCTCCAATGGGCTCACATGCTGGATAGAAGCAATGAGATATGTTTCAGGTGTATGGAAATCAATATCCTGGCCTTAGTAGTGCCAGGGTGGGACTTGAGCAGCAGATTTTCATTGCCTCTAATTCGAGACAACTTGGGTTGAAAAGCTGTCCTCTTTCAGGCTAAAATACAGGTTATGTGTGCTATAAATATATTCCAGGGTCTATGGAGTAAACCCCTGGTTTGGAAGTATTTTGGGGGAAGGACCTTAAAACATAGAAACAAACTAAAACTGGAAGAAAATGCAGCATAGCCCTAACAAAGGCAGCTTCTGCCTGTCTACCAGAATGCTCTTATCTGATTTTACAGACAAAGGAACTATGGGAAGATGTCATTTATATGGACTAGGACAAAGCATTTGGTACTCTGCCAGATGGAAACTATTAGTTCAAGTAGAAATAGTGAGGATTAAGATAAGAATTGCAAAGTAGTTAAGGAATTGGCTAAAAGAGAGGTGACAATGGGTTGAACTGAAAGGAAGAAAATCACTAGCAGAGTTTCAAAAGAGTCAGTATCAGTACCTTTTTATATCTTTAACAATTTTGACACAAAAGAGTGCCTAATGAAACTTTATGATGACTGAGGTTGGGCATCCTTGTCCATACTGACAAGCAGCACAATTTTACCTATGAAGAGCCAAATAGTCTTGAGAAACAATAGACATGGAGGGAAATTTTATTATTTAAGGTAAAAGGGTATGCACTTAAGAACTCAGAAGCAGGAACTTGTGTGAGCCATGTATCCAGCAATGTGGCCTGACAACTGGAAAAGGTAAATGTCACCTACATATTTCCACTACAGGAAGGAAAGTATTCCTGAAATCAATAAATGCCAGGCACTGGCAGGACCTCATCAAGAAGACCCTGATCAGTTTTGATCACCAAGGCTCTGTGTGTGCTACTAAAAGAAAACGTGCTTGAGGGGCTGCCCTCTGGCTTGTAGGCCAATGCAGCATGGCACAAGCTTGTCTAAACCTCTAAACCCTCCCACCTTCTCAAAAGAGCTAAGCTCAAACAGCCTTATAGGAATGGTCCCCAGCCTTTGCTAGTTCCAAAACCAAGTCCAAGCATTGCCTGGGAGGGTGATAATTAATACAGGCAAAGGACAGTAAATCATGTGTGGGTATTTTTGGCACAACCCCTCGCTTTGTTTACTCTTCTGGGGTGGACATAGCCCAGTGTGCCCAGGACTTGTGCTGGATTACTGCATGCTGAGGAAGAAGGCTACTAGAATGAGAGGAAAACTGGAGAGCATCTTACAAGAGGGGATGAGAAGCACTTGTACCATCTAGCAACACAGAGGCTGAGAAAGAAGATAAGTGGCATAATTAAGAACTGGGGAAGAAATATTTTAATCAAAAGACAGCAGTTGTCGTGAGTAGATTAAGAGAGGCATGACAAGCATCTCCATTCATGCAGCAAAAAGAGAGTTCATTTCCTGAATGTGTCCTCTCTCTTCAGACTTCTTCTCTGGTGAGAAATTATATACATAAATCCAGCATGGAATGGAAACACCTTCTGTTTTTTTCAGAAGAACCACTGAATGCAGTATATTCCCATTAAAACAAAGTGATTTCAAAAAAATCAACAAAAAACCCCATCTTCTAGCTGCCGGATTTTTTCCATTGACCTATAAAACCCATCAGGAAAAAGAAGTTGCTATTTGACATTTAAGTAAGAACTCTTTCCTTGTGATGCACTGTGGTACAGTACAAGGGCGTAGTCAGACATTTGCTAGCCAGGCTGTAGTTCTAATTTTTAATTTCCTAGAGGCAACATTCCCCTTCACCTCCCCCAAACCCAAGTCTCCTATATGGCAGTGTCATGGGCTGTTGCCATGCCACCAGCCAGCCACTGATCTTTTTTGAGAACAAATGTGTACTTATTATGAAGATTAAACTGGTGACACAATTTATCCACATGCCAGACACTGAGGGTATAGCATCCCTAGGCTGCTTTTGAATGACATTAATCTGACCTCGCCTGACCACACTCTTCACAACAGCACAGTTTCTCCTTGGCCAGAACCAAAGCTCAAATGAATTGCACTTTATGCACCATAAAGCCCTGAGCCTTCAGCTCTCTGCACAGAACTTTCTGAATATTTCCTCTAAGTTTACCAAACATTTCTTTGTTTTCAAGGCACAGAGAAGTTGCTGGGGAATGAGGAGGAGGGTGAGGGAAGCCCTGTGGCAGAAACCTTCAGCACTCTTGTAAGGATGATTTCTCACACTCCATAAGTCTGACCAAAAAAGTTTTCAGTCTGGGAGGTCTTCCTCAAGACAACGGATTTTGTACCTGCACCTCAGAATGTTAACTGCGGAAGAGGAAAGCATTGTTTGGCTAATAGAAACAACTGAAGCACTAGAAGGGCTCTAACATCAGAAAAACATTACCCATAGGAGACCCCGGGAGCAGTCTATGTGATGGAGCAGAGCAATGATTTTGAGCAGCTGGCACTCAGAATGAAGTCTTGGGGGGGCAAAACTGCATTTGGAAGGGAAAAAGGACAACAGATCTGGTGACTTTCAAGTAGCTTTTCTTATCTGTGTTCAGCCCTGTTGTCAGGTGTGCCAGCTCCCTGCTCTTGAAGGGTAAGAAAAAAATCAGAAGTGGTGTTTTCCTCTCTTCCCTGCCTTCCCGTTGGCTCGTCTCCTTCCCCTCCCCAGAATCCAGCATGTTTCTCCTTGCTGGCACAGACTTTGCTGGCACCAGAACTCAACCTGCACTGGCCTCAGTGGCCTTTTTCTCCTTTGTTAGGAAAGTTCCCAGTCATGCTATCTCTTTCTCATCCACTTTTACTGCAACCCATGGGAGATGGAGCAAGAGGAAGAGGGAAGAGGTGACAAGCCAAGTTTTGTAATGCTTAGATGCTGTTTCACATCCAGGAAATGTGAGATCCTCCAGCTACAGGGCTGACAGCATTACAACAGAAGCCACGCATCCTAATACAAATGTTAAACAATGTGCTTCTCTGACCTAACTTTCCTTCAGTCTTCCCACAAAACCACAAAAAGTAGGAGGGGAAGAGTTAACACATTCTCTTCTAGGTTTTCTTTAACAAATGTGACAGCCTGTCACTGAAGGATAGGCAATTAAAAGTGTGATAGATTGGTTCAAGAAAGGCAAGCCCTGTATCTGTCCTGTCTATCTGGGTCCGACAGGGCCTCTCCCATACTGAAAGCTGTATGGAGAAGCACTATCTGCCACGGCATCAATCAGGATCCTGCTGGGTGAATTGGACCCAAAGCAGCAACGGCAGTCCCCAAACCCGATACTGTATGTCTGCCCGAGAAATGGTGGCTGGTTCCTCCTGCCACCAGAGTGGGAAGGAAGGGGAGACATCTATCAAAGCCCTGCAGAGAGGAACAAAGCACTCCCTTGGCTACCCTCCACTGCCCGCCCCTCGCTGGAGAAGCACACTAGCTGCCATCCGCACCAGTCGCTGAGGGAAGGGACAAGACAGTCCACAATGTCCAGCCTTGCATACATTATCAACTGCAGGAGTTAATTATAGTCTCTGGGGAAGTGACAGGGGATGTGGATGTGCATGGGAGGGAGATTCAGACCAGATGTCCACAGGCCCTCTCCAAGGAAGCCCACATAAATGTGCAGCACAGCTCACCATCGGAGCTGCGTTGTGTCAGACTGCTGTGGTTACCCATGGACCAGTGTGATAGCATAGAGCCGGCTCTGGAGCCGGGGAAAGGATTCTTGCTCGCTAATTGAATAGAGTCCTCGACCAAGGAGAACAATGTGTGTTGCTGGGGCTGCGGGGCTGCATTGTGAGAGCCTCTGTGAGGGTGGCCACCGCTGCCAGTCGCATTGTTCGGCGCTATCTCCGTCTGCTCGCGGGCCAGAGCTCCTCACCCTCGCCCAGGCCAGGCACACATCTGCATTCCACAGCTCCACCATCCGCCTCTGCCAAGGGCAAGGAGTCCTCACCAGCAGCGCTGCTGGACCTGGGTGCTGACAGAGGTAGAGAACTCCTTCGAGCACAGGATGTGCTTCTTGCATTTCCAACACTGTCAGTGAACCCAAAGTTCTTACCACAGCCTTATTGTTGCTGTTACTATGAGACCAAGTCCACAATAACTGCATTTTTCTGATGATGGTTCAACAGATTCACTTTGCCAGCAAGGGATTTTGTTTACCAAAAAAAAAAAAAAAAAAAAACACAAAAAACCAAACAAAAAAAAAAAACAGTTTTGCTGGTGTTAGCTTTTGCTCAATGGAATTAGAGGGACGTCCTCAGACACTGAAATCACAGAAACACCACTGAAGTCAACAGAGTTCACACTCTACGCAGCTGAACCCTGGACTACAGTTTCACCGATGGATGGCTGATGAATATACCATTAAACTAATCCCAAACTTAAAGCCAGGAGGCGGTTCCTTCCTTACTAATGACAACAAAAAGGAGCAGCAAAAATTAAAACAGGGAAAGTGGAGGGAGCCAAAGGAGGGAAAAGGAGAAGCCTGCTGAAATAGGAGAGCCTGAAATGACTTTCCCAAAACAACTCATTAACAATGCTAGAGAAACTCCCCTGACATGCACCTCTATCACTAAGCTCTCTGGACTTTTCAGTAAATCCTTATCCCTGAGCAGTTTCAGCTGCTGAGCGTGCACTCCTTGGCTGCATTGGATGGCATGAGGTGAGGCACAGGATGAAGAGCCAGCTCAACAGAGCAGGCTCAAGACAATGAAGGACTTTCTGCACCACTCAGTTACACAAAGCCAGGATCCCGGAGCCTTTCTAAAGATGTGGCATTTAGCCCATCTGTCACAGTTTCAGGACCTACTGGAAAGCCCAGCACCATAATGAGAGTCTTCAGATAAAATAAGACACTTTAAAAAAAAAAAGACATTCGAAAAACAGAACTGAAAATTCAATAGAATAGGAAATGTTGCAGAGGTTTGGAAAGTTCCATCTTCTTCATGGTCTTTTCTAAATTTTCATGCAGCTCTGCACTGCCCCATTAGCCAGATTCAAAAGCAGAAAAACATCCCTAAAAAGGACGGTTAATGACCTCACAAAGAAATCTGTTATTTACCATACAGTTTCCAGGTAGTAAAATTTAATTTCCAAATTTAGTTAGAAATTCATCTAAATTTATTGCAAGCTAAGCCTAGTCTCATTTCCCCTTTGAACAAAACTATTTCCTTCCTCTAGAGTAGCACTTGCCTGTACCCAGGACTGGGCAGAGTCCTTTTTCCTGACTGCCTGTTACAGCAGCCGCAAACCTAAGTTGTAAAAGAGCACTCTCCAGGCACTGAGCTTCAGCCTAATGCGGAGATATCACGGATCGGGAACAGGATCGTTGCTCCAGGCAGCTTATGCAGCCTCTCAGGGAACAAAGCTGAAGTGAATGCAGGGCTGGGGCAGGATGGCCCATTCCACACCAATGTGTCACTCGGGGACAGGTGGTTGAGATGAACGCACATTTAAAAATGCTGTAAAGGGAACATTTCATCCCAGACTCCTGTTTACTGATGGTTTGCTTCAATCTTTTTCGGCATTATCTCTTACCCAGCAGATCAAATAATAAATGGATCTTTCCTGTGTGTAAACCCATCATCTCAGTACACACCATATTCCCCAGTTCTGTTTAGCCAACTTTCCCTTCCGGTCCCATTTGTACTGATACTTTCGTTCTTGGAATAACAATTATTAAACCACTTGGTGCCTTTCATGGTTAATTATTTCCTTTCCTTAACATCGTCTGCCTCTAACTATAGGCTAGGTCTGGAACACACCTCAGCATTCCCATTTGCATTTCCCATGAGAAATCATGTTGTAAAGTCCTTGTTAGTGAACTATGGAATTTTGTCACATGCGTTTCTTCCCAAAGTTTCGTCATCTAGTAATTTTTAATGACCACTACAAGAACACTTTCTGTCTTTCAAACCTGTTTTTCATGCATCTGATGAAGGTAAATTTCCTTGGTTTTGTTATGTTTCTCACATAAAAAAGTTAGCAGGTCACTGGACTGACTTTCTTGTCATATAACTGATGCAGTAATAATCATATTAAATAAATAACTGCTATGAAATGTACAAAATTTGAATGTGTTCTTTGGCCCATATTTCATTATTTTTATATGAAAAGTACCGTTAAAATCTACCTTGTATTTACTACTCCTGCAAGAAAATCCCAGAAGACTCTTTCAAAATTCTTATACAGTCCTTTTCTACCTCAGCTCTAAATATTACAAAGAAAGAACCAAATCCTGTCTTAAATCATCTCTGTACGATACAGGGCAGCAGTACATTCCTTAGTTTAATAGAATAATATTGGTAAGTACTGAGATGGTGTACCTATTTTGCAAAGTTATGCCGAAGGCTTTGTTCCTTTTTAGTTAGATAAAGTGTGTCACAGTAATGTGCTTAAACCAACAGACCCTGTCTACATTTCCAAGCTGTAGGTAGTAGTGCAGGGCATATAGCTGCAGTCATACACACACAATACTTGAACTTGAACTAATGCAGAAGCTTGTGCAGATGTGACTCACGTTATTGCTGCTACAAAAATTATGGCACCAGCATTGCTCTAAGTGATCAGAATAATGGGCCAGTCTCTTGGGGAATGAGATGCTGGAGAGCTGTGCCATGGAAAGGCACCTGGGGGTCCTGGTTGATGGCAAGTTGAACATGAGGCAGCAGTGCCCTGGCAGCCAGGAGGGCCAGTGGTGTCCTGGGGGGCATTGGGGACAGCATCACCAGCCGGGCAAGGGAGGGGATTGTCCCGCTCTGCTCTGGGCTGGGGCAGCCTCACCTCGAGTGCTGGGGGCAGTTTTGGGTGCCACAATGTAGGGAGGATGTAAAGCTATGAGAGAGCATCCAAAGGAGGACAGCAAAGATGGTGAAGAGACTGGAGATGAAGCTGTGTGAGGAGAGGCTGGGGCCACTTGGTCTCGTCAACCTGGAGGAGACTGAGGTGGGACCTCATTGCAGTCTACAGCTTCCTCATGAGAGGAAAAGGAAGGACAGGCACTGATCTCTTCTCTGTGGTGACCAGTGACAGAACCCAAGAGAATGGCCTGAAGTTGTGTCAGAGAAGGTTTAGGTTGGATATTAGGAAAAGGTTCTTTGCCCAGAGTGTGGCTGGACACTGGAACAGGCTCCCCAGGGAAGTGGTCACAGCACCAAGCCTGACAGAGTTCAGGAAGAATTTGACAATGCTCTCAGGCATATGGTATGACTCTTGGGGTTGTCCTGTGCCGGGCTAAGAGTTGGACTTGATGATCATTATGGGTCCCTTTCAACTCAGAATGTTCTGTGAATCTGTGATTAGCCACTGACCAATGTATAGTCCACAATGAGAAATGAAGATACACTTGTCAACCCATTATAGTCCAAAACGTACACAGTAAAGAAAAATATGGGATGAGTTTTCCAGCATTTGGAAATAAATCTAGATTCTGCTCTAAATTGGCAAGGATTATGTGTATATGTTTACTTGCTGCACTTCATCTTATTACCTCTTCCCCTACTATGTGACATTAGGCTTTCTTCTGTAGGAGTTTCTTTTATCACATTAACCAAGATGTAATAAGAAAAGAAAAAAATACATGTCAATATATTTTATAGCCTTTTCAGCAAGACTTCAAGAGACACTATTCCTCATTACCTTTACAAAGAGGAACTTAATGGTATGCTGTATCCTTCCCAGGGGATAATCCCATGCTGAGGGCAAAACTGAAGGCTACAGAATATCACACCCACCTCTGTTTCTCTGAACAGCAGCCATGTGTACTAGCACTTTTCAAAAGGGCCTGACAAATGCACTTATCACCATTGTATTTCTACAGCTTTCTCATATCAAAACTTCCAGATACCAATTTCAGCTAAAGACTTTCTCAATTGCTACTTCACTTGGCTTCAGGCATTCATTTAGAAGGTGCTTAGCACATTTGGGTCACAGAATCTTTCTAACAAGAGTCTTTTCAATTTTATTTCACGGACCATCTCATCAAAATCATTGGGGAAAAAATGAAAACGGGGCAGGTCAACACAGCAAATTCAGGTTTGTTTGTTTGTTTGTTTGTTTTTGGAGGGTTGTTTTTTTTTTCTTAGAGCAGCCAGCTCAAAGAGGTGCCACGTTTTGGAGAGGTCACTGCAAAGGAAGGATAAATCCTATAGCCAGTGTTTGCAGTTATTCTTCACAGGCAAGGGGATGTCTGCCCTTCAAAGGAGGGAGTTGTTTGTAAAGAATCCTGCTAATGACACCCAGGATAATCAGTGCAAACAGGTCTTTCAACTTCTGGGCTCCATGCCATCCGCTCATTCAAAGGTCGGATAGCTGAAGGCAGGGCACTCGAGGGCTTTGCTGCTTTGGGAGGTTCAGGTGGGAATATACCTCGGGGATGGGAGGATTTACGATTAGAGAGAGTGATCCAACCTTTCATTTGAAAAGTGTGAATTTAGCAAACCTGGTCTCTTTGTGGTGCTGTATGTTAAGTAATTATTGACTCCAGCCCTGAATTTCTTAGGAAGTTTCCCTTCAGATCTCTCTATATGAGAGCTTGCCTGTGTGATAACGAGGTGCAAACTGGACGATGGTCCACTTCCACTGCTGAGTTTGTAAAGGCCCAGTGCAATGGAGTCCTGACCTGCTTGGTTGGTATTTCCACCACTGTGTATGTTCCCAAAACCAGACTCCCCTGTCCATGTCCAGTGAGCTTGGCGCTCTAGAGAACGGACACACAGTGCGCTCAGCAGTGCTGCACACTCCTGTGTCTCCAGGGCAGTATCTCTTAGAGATGTTCAGAGCCAGGGACTGCTCTCTTCTGACCCTTCATTGCCACTCACCTGGCACGGTTTCCTGCTAAATGGTGAGTCTGTGCTGCCGAGTTCAGGTGCTGTTGGTGGTCTCACATCAAAGGACTGTATTTGGGCATCCAAATAAAGGCACAGAAGACTGACCAGGAACACTGATAGTGAGATTCTTGAGCCTTTGATTTCATGCTTTTAAAGCCAAAAAACTTTCTCTAAAAGTCAGTAAATAATTTTGGAGCAAACAGAGCATAGAAAAAATTCCCAATAGTAGAATACAAAGCATCCAAGATACGGTGATGTCCAGAAAGACAGAAGAATAACTTCGTTAAGATTGGGGTTTAAGGTCTGAATAACAAAACCCTTCGGGGAAAAAATAAAGTAAAAAATAAAAACCAGCATAGCTGCTCTTTGGACCTTCTGGAAGTGTTTTACTGGTGAGTGCAATTCCAGACTCCAGGCTACACCAGAAAATCCTGGCCCTTCACCTAAGCTAATTGACTTGGTATTTTGGCAACGTGTTTACTCCCCTCCTCCCTTCTTTTACTACCTTTTCTATTTTAATGCTGTAAAACTCAACCAACTTCTAAAAAAAATAAAAATTACTTTTTTTCCCAGTGTTTGTTAGACCTTCTCCACCTAGTTAATGACTGACTGGAACAGCAGCAAGGCCAGGAATGCTTCGTGCTCTGGGCACTCGCTAATTGGGTTGTTAGCAGACAGGAGAGACAGAAGGAGATGAGGAAAAGCACTGCTATTATAAGCCACTGAGTGTAAAGAAAAAGAAAGTGAAATAAATATGGAATTGTTATGTTAGGGAAATTACGGTACTTAACGCCCTATTTTTCTAAAAAAATAGCTCCCTCAGGACATCTTGCAAGCACTAAAAACAAAATAGACCAGAAATATAACTGGCTTTATTTTTTATAGCAAACTCAGGAAAAGAAAAAAAGTTACATTTCCTTTTCTAAAACAAATCGTCAGCCCCAACCCTCCCTCCGTTTGGCGATGGCTGGGGCCGGGGTTGTGAAGAAGCGCTGGCAGCATCCAGGATCGGTGCGGCTTAGCTGGGAACGCCGGCCAGGAGAGTCCTCACAGACACAGCACCATCACCGTGACGTCTGCACACTCTCGCCTGTAGTTCCTGCTGGCTGAGTGACACGGTGCCGGGTCCAGCTTGTTACTTCTGTACTTCTAAGGCTCAGTGACATCTCGGATCAAGCAGCCATGCCCCTGCATGCTACCCAGGGTGACAGCAGCATCTGCACGTCCCACTGAAGGAGCAGATGGTTAAGCTCTTTGGAGAAAGGGCCACAAAAGCCTGCAGTGCAGGGGATGGGTGAGATGGGCGCAGACCTGCTGTGTTTGCAAGCTGCCTGCAGGCACCGTGAAAGTGCATCAGCACGAGCAGGTGCTGAGGGCTCTCCACTGGCACTGCTGGGGAGACACCAGATAGGACGCATGTGAAACTTCAGGAGCATAATGAGGTGACAGATTGGTTCATGCCACAATAAGCACACAGAGCACCACGGTGCTGCAGGGCCAGTGGTCAGAGCCACCAAATCTGTCTGCCCACTGCACCCCTGCAGCTGTGGTCATAGAATCCTAGGATGGTTTGGATTGGAAGGGACGTTAAAGATCATCTAGTTCCAAACCCCCTGCCATGAGTAGAGAACCTTCCACTACGCAAAGTTGCTCAGAGCACCATCTAGCCTGGCTTTGAACACCTGCAGGGATGGGGAGTCCACAGTCTCCAGCCCTTCGCAGCAAGGGAGCCAGCCCTGGGGCAAGCTATGCATGGCCGACAAAGCGAAGGCTTTATCCACTCCCTATCCTTCCTCATCACCCAGCACCAGGAGGGCAGCAGGAGTTGGGATTCATCCAGCCTTATCCTCTCACCCCAGAATTCCCAGAGTTGCTGCACACTGGGCTTTGTGCATGTGTGTCTGTGGGGGTTGTGTGCCCATAGGTGCTTGTGCCTATAGGCGTGTTTGTGTATGCTCCTGTGTCTATAGGGTGTGTGCAAGGCACATGTGTTTATTGCCAGCCCTCCCCAGCCCCCTCTGCAAGGTGTGAATTTCACCTCAGGTGAATTATTTCTCCAGGGATTACATAACAAAGTGATTGTGAAAATACCATCATCTGTGTTATAGAAACTTAACAGAGCCCCTGGAGTTTTTAAATTAAAACATTGCAATCAAGTGCTTTTTGCCATGTATCTCCTCCTACACACAGCTCATTCTAGTCTGAAAAATAAAAAGGCAGGACAGCTTCCTACAGGCTTTCAAAGAGAAGATCCTACCCTAATTAACTATAATCTTGTTCAGACGGCATTTTCCTGCAAGATTCAAAGACTAGCAGGGGGCTGGGGCTAGGCAGAAAAGGAGATTATTAAAACTTTAATAACATGAGCCTTTGAACCTTTCAAATTCTTTACAATTTTCTCACATCTCTAACCCAGATGTCTGCATTTAAAAACTGTGCCAACAAACATGAACTTTTTGTTTATGCTTTTATATCTTTCAATGAACAGCCTCTTTTAAAATGATAGGAAACATCATGCCTGCAGTTCACAAAGCCGGATGACAGGGCTGAAGATTAAAAAAAAAAAAAAACCAAAAGGAAAAAAAGAGAGTTTCACAGGCGCTGCTTCCAGAAGGTGAATCTGTTCCAGGAGGCAGAGGCGATGTCTCCACAGAGCTCCAGGCAGAGCTGGAACTGGGTAAGAAGTGGTTTTCCTGTTCAGTAAACAATTCTAAGAGTTCAAAAATGTTCTCATGGAGCATCAGAGCATAGCTGAGACCTTGGGAATTTTTTTTCTTAAGAGAAAAAACAAAGCAAAACAAACAAACAACAAAAAAAAACCCAGAAACCAAACTTCTACACATGCCTGTAAAAAAGGTACTCATAGAAGTTAGCCCGGTGCAACGAGAGCTATGGTGACTGATACATTTCTCCAGAGTCATGATAAGCTCTGAGATGTGATACAAGCAAGTTTCCTTTTCTGGGAGACTTTTATTGCTTACCAAGGGAAGAACAGCCCCAACAGCAGAGCCATGGAAAGGCACCTCCAGCAGCCCTGGCAAGAAGGACGACGGCTGCAGCCCCATCCCACCAGGAAGCCATCAGACCCACCCCATCAGCAGCATTTCTGCAGAATGACTTTTGGCATGCTGCCATCCAAAAGCCTCTGATAAAAGGAATAAAAAGGCTCTTCTGTCCAATGCTCCCCAACAACTCCAATTGCAGTTCAAGGGAAGGACCAAAACCTCACTAGCTATTAGGTCCTAAACCTGACCTAACCCTGCAAGATCTCACCAAACCTTATAACAGTAGAATAAAAATGGCAGCTATCCTGACTGGTACTGCACTGCCAGCTTTTCCAGAAGCCTAAGAGGGAAAAAACCCTTTCCTTTCTACAATGATTGCCCTGGGATCCACTAACCAGCAAGTTCAAATCACCATAATTGCTCCAGCTTTTGAAAACAAGTGGTTGTTCAAACACAGGTATTTGTTATGACTTGCTTCTTGATCCCACAGTAAGAGCAAGGGAATGAGCTATTCACCAGCCAGAAGCTCAAGTAAGCCTCTTAACACTGCGAGAGCCTTGCTGTTGGTACCAGCTGCTGGTCTGGCTCCAGGTGGCCAGGGTCTGCAGAGGGCTTTGCTGAAAATATAGCCAACCACCTCAGACCTGGAAAGTGCCTTTTCTTTGGGCCAGGGATGGGAAATTCAAGTGAGGATGCTGAAACAGGTTCTTAGAACACATGGGGCTGTAAATCCTTCCTGCTTCCTCAGTCCTGCAGTGGGAGGAGCATAGACAGGCACCCTCTAAACTCCCGACTAGTCACCATGCTGCTCCTGTCAGAAACATTTATTGCTTCACATCTGACTTCTGTTTCTTGTTGTTTCAGGAACGATGTTTTTGAAATTCAAATGGTCCCTAACAAAAGGGCTCCTTGGCAGAGCACATGTCTTGTAGTCACAGGGCAGTTTGGCCCAGGGAGAGCTGGAAATGGCAGAAGTCACCAATGTTCCCAAGAAAAAATCTCCAAATAGGCTTCTAAAAGACCATGCCCACATCCAGACAAACTGCTCGTGTGTCTCCAGTTTGATGGTATTTAGTCTTTCCTCCCTAGTGATCATTTTGCAGTTGTCTCTCTAAGCTTAAACAAAAAAGTGAAACTGATTCATTCAACTGTTTCTTTCAGAACATGATTGGTAAAATATATCTGCCAGCTATGTGTGAAAATACCCTTTTGTGGTTTCTATGCAGATAAACCAAACATGCTCAGGTTAATCAATGCACACAAGCAGACTGAAATGGGAGGTAGAGGTCAAGGTGTGTGTTCTTTCAGAGTTCCCTAAGCAAGTGCTATTGAACTGCACACATACTAGCACCCAGCACTGCAGCAGGGTTTGAAAAAAATGTATTGTGACCTACATATCTACGTTTGGAGTGTTCTGAGTTCAAATCCCAACATGCAATTCAATAACTCACGGGTGCTTCTCCCTTTCCTTTTCACCCACTCTACAGCTCCGCTGAAGCCAGAGGAAGGAGAAAATACCTCTATGCCAGGGACAGGGCTTCCTGGTCCTGCTGTCAACAAAAGAGGTGAAGGGCTAGGAAAGTCACAACAAGAGGATGTGACTGAGAGCAGGAGCAGAGTGATGCAGCAGTTCCTTGTGAAACCCCTCTGGACACACATGGCTGACCCAGCAGCACAGGAACCTGGGACCACCCTCTGGACCCTCATCCCACATGGCAGGAAAGAGAACTGGGCAAAAACAAACCCTGCAGAGGAGTGAGAGCTTTCCATTCAGACTGCAGAAACACTGACAGGCGTTAAAGTATGTGGATTTTGTTCTGGATTTATGAAGACAAGCAACTGCCCAGAAAGCATTGCTCAAAACATGTCACTTGGCTCCTCAGCCAGGTTCTTCAAACAGAGGGTGGCCAAATGCTGGTAGAGGCTCACCAGGGAAGTGGTCACAGCACCAAGCCTGACAGAGTTCAGGAAGTCTTTGGACAGTGCTCTCAGGCACATGGTGTGATTCTTGGGGCTGTCCTGTGCTGGGCCTGGAGCTGGACTTGGTGGTCTTTGTGGGTCCCTTCTAACTCAGGATATTCATGGCTGATGGAGAAAGAAAAGTTGGGGGGTTTTGAGGTTTTTTTGTTTTTTAAAAATACGTTGCTATTGGATATTACATATCTTGGTCCTGAATTCCTTACCTCAGGCTTTCACTTTAAGTGGCTCTTTCAGACAACCTCCCAGAAAAAGGAAAGCTCATTTCTCAGATAAAATGCATGACATACTCACACCAGCCTACCCCATTTCATACCATAACCCCCTTAGTTCAAGACATTAAGGCAGGGATAGGCAATCCAGTCCAAGATTTATTCTGCTCTAATCAGCTCAGGCTTTGAGAATCTCCTTGTGGATTTGAGCCTGTGTTCAGTAGCTCTTGACTGCTGTTTTAATACTGAAGCCTTTCCAACCCAGCTGCAGTAATTACCCCCACGGAGAATGAGGAATCTCAGTTATAAACTAGCTGGCAATCTTGCAAGAATATGTCTCCTAGAGGACTTCAGGATATTTTTCTCTGAAGTTAACCCTGTTAAATCATTCCTAAGCTGTCTTCAAATAGAGAATGAACCTTCAGAATAACCCTTGCTTTGGTTTTAAATACTCTTTTCCCTTTTTAAGTCAGCTGATCTTCAGAGCCTTCAAATCTATCAAAGCTATTTCAGTTAAATAATCCCTATTTCTCCTGAAATGGTGCAAACATTCAACAGGAAAGCTTAGGAGAGACATTAAGAGCTGTTAGACTCTAAGACAAAGCTTGACACAGCTTGTACAGAGAATACGTCCAGTTATACTCAGCCAGACAGGATACTTTCACTCAGTTTATGTCAGAGGAGCTTTTTTGCAGAGCAAACATTACATCAAAGCCTTGGCCAGCAGATCCAAATTCAGCTCTTGGCATTCATGTTCAGCTAAACGTGATGCAGGTCTGATCAGAAATGGCACTGACCTGTGTGGCTTCTCTGCTTCACCTGCATAAGTCCAGTCTGGCTCAGAAGTGACTGTGACCCATTTGATGACACCCTCAAAGTAGCTATGGAAAAGTGTGATGCCGAAAGCGCAAGCAGCCAAGCAACTAAAGCCATGATAATGCTAAAGCTAATACCCTTCTTGCCCCTCAGAGGGGAGAAGAGATGGGTAAGGAACACAAACCTGTGATAATCCGGGTCCTGCAGTCCTAGAGGCAACTCTGCTCCGGGTAAGCACTGAAACCTCCCTGGCTAGCAAGAGGTGATGCCACCCAAACCCGCATTGTGCTTCGTCTGCAGAAGCAGAGCTCTTGGAGGCAAGCACTACTCAGAAATGTTCACCTGCCCAACTTGCTGAGGAGATGCAGGTTGTAAAATGCAGGTAGTGCAGGACTTCCTTCTGCAGTAATACATACTAATGACTTTTTAATGCCCTTTTTGCTTTGAACCAGTAACCAACAGGTAAACAGTGTGTCACATAATCCCATTGCTGGGTCCTTTCGTGTATAAACTTGACTAGGCTGGGAAAGACCCCTAAGCACTCTGGCCGGCCTTCATCTGGAGACAGTGGGGGCTTCAAAGATACCTAAGGGGAGAGGGCAGCTGCACAGCAGAGCGTTTCACTACCACAGACCCCCATTAAGAAAGAGCTAGAGATAAAATGGCTTCTTAGTACTCAGGCTGCTTTTAAATCCAGTCATGGTGAATTTGGCCATTGATGTTTTCAGATTGCTATACAAAAAATAGAAGCAATTTTAAATTGCTCTTTTCATATTTCTCCAAGTAAAAAAACCCCTGTATATTTCAAAACATGCCATTAAGTACTACAAGGGTGGATTCACTAGTATTAAGGCCAGGTAATTTTACTGTGCAATGGGTAGGTAATGTTATTGTCTTTCCCAATACTCTTCCTCAAGCTCAGTCCCACAGCATTCTCCACTGCTGCCCTCTCTGCGTTTGGGCAGACTCTTGTATAATCTGTTTGTTTTCCCCACTGGTGGACTCCACAGGGAGCCAAAGATGGGATGAGCAAGCAACTGGGGCATTAGCACCACTGGTGGGGCAGCTGAGGGGTGAGGGGGCCTCAGGGCTGCCCATGCTTCTAACAGACCTGTCAGGAAGTCTGAAGACTTTTTCAAAGCAACAGAACTTATCAAACTGCAGAGAAGTGGCTGATAGAAAAACTTCCTGAAAGACAATTAAACTGTTGCTTTGTGGGGTGTCCAGTAGCAGTTATCAAAGCTCTGTAGCAGGCAGTGCTGCTGAGACTGAACTAGGGAGATAAGTCACCAAATCAGTCCCTGTTGATTATCTTGGCCCTGCAGTCACTCTTTGCCCAAGTCGGGAAGGTTTAATTCAACATGCCAAAAAAACGTTTTTATGTCAAACAACATCTATCCTGACCTGAAGGGATGGTGGGAAGGGAAAGATATTTTTCAGTTTAATAATAATAATAATAATGATTCATATACACAAAGCAAAATACCTTCTGTGCGAATTGAGCAGTTCCTAAGAGACATCTTGGAGCAGCAAAGGACCTGGGCAAACTTTAATAAGGGAATTCTTCAGAGACTAGAGCTTTGCTTTGGTTGCTGGCTGCCTCCTGGGGAGAGAAAACACTACGGAAATGAAATATGACCTTGCACCGTTGTGGCAGAGCATTTCCAGTTCTTTCCCTTGCCCGTGCGAGTAACCCTTCCTTGTGTTAGGAGCTCCATTTAACTGTTACCTGCACGGTTTCATGCTGACATTGGTGCACTCTTTTACCTGGCACACACCACCTGGAAGCTCTAACCAAACTACTTAATTTTCTCTACAATTTGAAGGATATAACTAACTTAAAGCATTTGCTCATGGCATTAGAAATTTCATGTAAGTCTGAGTTTTGAGACAAGGCTGTGCACCCTCTGCCTGCTCACACATGTACTTTCCGTGGCATGTCCTCCCAGAGCAAGCATGCACCAGGAGAAGTTTGTCACTCCAGCCAGCCCATGCAGAGTTCACCCCATCACTGCAGCCTGTTCCTGCCCATCCCCTGCCAGGGCAGCACTGGGACAAAATTACCTGGCCCCAAGGAACAGCTTGGTGTGGATAGAAACCCCCACCAGCCCGCCTCCTTTCCTCCTGATACAGTGTTCTCCAGCAATTTTTTTAAATTATGTTTTTAATCATCTTGTCTAAAATAATTAAAGGGGAAAAGCATTCCCCAAATAAAAATATCAACATCCGAGCTTCCCCACTTTAATCTGCACTCCTCTAACAGCTGAGACCCTCCTACTAGCACGGTGCCAGTGTGTGATTTTGTTACATGAGTAGCTGATTATAGAGTAATTACAACCTTCCCTGGGCTGATGATTTTTTCTGTTTGTTTCAATTTCAACTTCCACAAATGGTGGGAAGTCCCTTTTTTGTTCCTGCCTTACTCTGCTGCGGTCTGTACGTTCCCAGTCCCGGATTTTTCCTCTCAGTGAAGGGAGGGCTGGATAACACTTAGGTGTAATCCCTGCCCCCATCGTGTAATTCCGTTCTGAATGAGTGATTGTTGATGTAATTTCACGGAGCAGCTGTCTCCCGTCCGGACGGCAGCACTGTGATACCGTTACCTGTTTATCTCCTGGAGGTAGAAGCACTGCTGGCAAGCCCCTGCCCATCGCTGTTTATGTGCAAGGAGTTTATACCCCAGCATTACAGTGCCCCTTGGTGAAACTATAATTAGGCAACGGTTTTGTTTTACTGCCTGTGAACACTCCCTGACAGCGCAGCCACTGGGTGCTTTCCAAACTGCTACAGTTTCAGGTCCCAACCTGAAATTCTCATTTAGAGGAGGACTTTTACTGTTGCTAATCCCTCAAGTACCTCTCTGAGGCCCTGAATTGCGTGCGGTGCTGGGGCATGGGGCTGGACTGGGCAGGGCTGGCGAACAGCAGGGTGAGGCTCTCTGCTCCGTCCTGTGTGACAGCCTGCAGGCCCCAGGAGCCAGAAGGCTGCTCGTGAGTGTTGGTATGGGCACAGCAGCTCCGCGTCCGGCAGCACATGGGAGGAAAGGAGAAGCCGCTGAACAGCAATGCTCCTTTTGTCAGGGGAGCTATTTTAAACCATCTGCTTTGTGGGTAGCCCTTTTGGCTCCCAAGTCTGTCTGAGGCAGAGGTGTACAACGTGTTGGAGGGCAGAACATCAGAGCAGCACTACAGGAGGACAAAGACAGTCTGTCTGCTGAAGCACAGGCTCGCACAGGACTGAGAGGCACACACACACTGGTTCATCTGGGACTAGGGGAACAAACATACCCAAGGCTTCTGTAGTTACCTCAGAGCTACTGTTATTAAGGCATTTATTTGGGGTTTTTCTACTCCTTCCAACACCATACACCCCTCTCCTTCTACAATCTCTATGCAAACCACAAAAACATGCATGGCCTGGGAGGACACCAGCTCACAAGGACCTAATAGAACAACTTCTTCAAATAAAACAACTTCTTCTGCTTTTAGGACTACTCAGGTGATAGGCAAAGGAGAAGAGTATAAGCAACTAGAGAGATGATTTATTGGCAAGAAGAGTCACTAAATCCTTTGTCTACAGTGATAGAGAAGAGGAAAGCCAAGAACAAGGCAGAGGCTGACCCTAGAACTGCAGGCAGCCCAGTAGTCACAAGGGTTGCCTAGCCTTGTTGAAGCACCTCTGCCTCCTTGGTGGGACTCCAGCTGGGCACCTACCAGCCCCTGGCCAGGGCCTAGAAGTCTCTCATGGCAAAGAACAACGTCTGGAATGCTTGAGGGGAAGGGCAGAACTGAGCCTTTGAGTGCTGGATGGCTTCCATGCCACAGCACTGCCTGAGAAGCTCAGTACCCCTCTTCCAGGGGATGCCCATGCTGTGGGACATCTCTGCCTTCTCACGGCACACTGGGCACCATAAGCCCTGGAACATACGGCAGGGGGTTCGGAACTAGATGGTCCTCGAAGTCCCTACCCAAACCATTCTATGCTTCTGTGTTACAGTCCAGCTTCAGACACATTAAGGAATTAGAGAGGGACCAAAGGAGGGCTACAAGGATGGTGAAGGACCTCAAAGGGAAGCCGAGTGAGGAGTGGCTGAGGTAACTTGGTTTATTCAGTCTGGAGAAGAGGAGACTGAGGAGAGACCTCATTACAGTTACAACTTCCTTATAAGAGGAAGAGGAGGGGCAGACACTGATCTCTTCTCTGCGGTGCCCAGTGACAGGACCCAAGGGAATGGCCTGAAATTGTCTCAGGGGAGGTTTAGGTTGGATATTAGAAAAAGTTCCTTCACCCAGAGGGTGACTGGACACTGGAACAGGCTCCCCAGGGAAGTGGTCACAGCACCAAGCCTGATAGAGCTCAAGAAGATTTTGGACAATGCTCCCAGGCACACAGTGTGACTCTCGGGGATGTCCTGTGCAGGGCTAAGAGTTGGACTTGATGACCATTGTGGGTCCCTTCCAACTCAGCATATTCTGTGACTTTGTGATTCTGTGACCTCACAGCAAGCCAATTCCCAGCTTTCAAAAGCCTGTCAGATTGTATTTCCTCCCCACATTCACTCATAGCAGTGATTTACACTTCTGACATATGGGCAACATGCTTGGCTGTCCCGATAAAATATGTCTATATAGGCCCTCCCATCTTCAGCAGAGACTGCAGACATTTCCAGTGCAAGGCAGAGCTGCAGCAACTTCTGCCTAAACTAACATTTCATTTCCTTGCTACAGCTCACTTCTATTGTCATCACTTTCATGCCTCTAATTAACTTGCATCTGTTTCGTGTTTGAAGTTTGTAACACTTGCCCACTTCGGCTACAGTAGTTTATAATCCAACGCTAGACATATGTTTATGTTTACTGCACACTAGCTCTGAATCCTTTGACTTAGCATTGTATCAGTTCATTATACCACTAATGGAGAACCTCTGAGACAGGGCTGAAGCTTAAGGGGCAATAAATCGGGGCATCATTTGGAGGTGGTTGAAGAGAGGTGGCCAGTGAGGACATGCCTGGCCTGACATCCAGAAATGTTGAGCACTTGCCACCCACCCTGTAACCACTGGGATTTTTAGCACCTCCAAACACGAAACCACAACAGCTTTCAGCAAAACTGTCATCTGGATCTTAAAGAAAAGACTATAATCCTTTGCCATCTTTGCTTCAGAGGCCTTCAGCACATCCCACCTACCTACAAACTAAGTAC
The DNA here is from genome assembly GCA_013398015.1 of Oreocharis arfaki. Lineage (NCBI taxonomy): Eukaryota > Metazoa > Chordata > Aves > Passeriformes > Paramythiidae > Oreocharis > Oreocharis arfaki. The sequence goes on from VZRR01000973.1 coordinate 780,780, forward strand.
CCATTGACTTTGCAATCGGGCTAATGAGATCTTTAAAAGGATTTTAGAAGGCCAGGAGGGAGAGGGGGCTGTATAATGTCCCATATTTCACATATAATATATAGCACATTGTTGGGTGATACTTAACACCTGCCCTAGCTGTCAGGTGATGGGCTGGTGTTCCGGCGCCAGATGAGGTGAATATTAAGGTCCAGTTGGCCATTCAGACCAGTTTTACATCCATTAGCATCAGTGAAGCTTCTTCTGTTTCCCACCAGACATGGTAATGATGCCAACATCTGGGTGAAGCAAGCACACTGCCTCTTCCTAGCCAGAGCCATTAAGGTGATGCCTAGATAAATGTGTTTATTTTTCATTCAGATAACAGGATGCTCGCTAGAACTAATAAGTATTTACTTTCCCTTGCATTGCTATTATCTCCCTCATTGAGAACTGTAATTAACATCATTGATCACTTGTGTAGTTTGCCTTCAAATCTTTTTTTTGTGCGATGGTGCACTGAAACTTCAATGTGCATTATGTCAATACAGGAAAAGTTATGTTTGATCTCTGCCTTTGCACTGGTCTGGTCTACATGGGAGCTGTGCATAAGCTGTTCCTGTGACACTCCACAATATTTTACACTGTCCCTCCAATTTAAAAGGGACAAACATATATTTTCCACACAACAAAAGTGCCCTTGCTCATAACACTACCATAAAACACTTGAATTGGCTGTTTCCACTTTGCTCATCATTTCTTGATGGGGATAGACAGCCAAACGCTGAGGTTCTTGTTGGAGCAAGTTTCTATCACTAAAACATAGGGCAGGTGGCATGCAAATACTGCTGGGGACCCAGAGGTGAAGGGACCTTCCCCTCACTCTCTCTCTGCATAGGCACCCATCTCAAGAGATCATTTCGGACAGGACATTTTCTGCAAGAATGTGATCCCCATCTGACAATTGAAAATATCAGGAGTCCTATTATTGACTGCATAGAGTGAGGATTAAATAAAGCCACAGGCATGATATATAAGGACTTGCTCTCTCGTAGAGCCTGAGATGCAGAAATCAGTGCTGTCTTGCTGGTCAATGCCACAAAGCTGGTTTGCAGCAACAGATATCTGACCAAGCATCTCAAGGGCTGCTGTTCTTCCTGTTCAGGAGAAAGCATCAGTTTACGGCCATCTACGGTCTTTGTTTTTTTCAGACAGCAAGAGCTACACAGATGATAGATTTACAATAATAAAATTTGTCCAGTAAATTGGCCTGGAAAGTAAAATCCTCTGCACAGCTTTTATTTTTTTTTCTGACGTCCATATACCCACGTAAGTGTGAGCACACACTGAGAGGCACTCTGTGAAGAGGATTTTACTTTCCAAAGAGTCTCTGAGGAGAAAAGCCATCCCTGGCACGAGAGCCATTGCAGGACCTCAGCACCCTGGAAGTGCAGCTGGAAGGGCCGTCAGCTCCTTCAACACCCCCCTGCTGAAAGGGCCATCATTAGAGTTCAGCCAAGCTTGTCACAGCATCAACTTATTGAGGACAATCCATCCCAAAGCAACTAAGATTTGCTTCCCCTCTGTACCTGGCTGTATGTGCCTTACACCTGGGCTGCTTTCCAGTAAGAAGCAAGCTGGAAGAGAGTCACCCCAGTTTCTGTTACATCCACCTGCATTGCTTCCTAGCCTATTAGAAACCTGGAATGGGAAAGACTTCTTATTTCCTTTGTTTTGCTTTTCTCTCGTCTTGTTGGATAGGAAATGCCCAGACTCCTCCCTAATTTGGCCTAAATTCAATGCACCTATTCTCAAACCTTCAGAGCAGAGGAGAATCCATTAAGCTCATTTCCATTTGTTCTAGCAACAAATCAGTATATGGAGACATGAAGAAAATAATTTTGAATTACTTTTTCCATTGTCTGGTTCTCACTGCCTGCCATTTCCCATTTGCCTAGCCTGGCTTCTTTATTCTCCTTGCATCTAGCCCATAGCAATTATCTCTATATCTAGGAAAAAGCATTAGGTTTTAAGATCTCAGGCTCCCTTTTGACAAAGGCTTTGCAATCCCGAGACACTAAGGGGAGAGGATTAAACTTCCATCTGTTTGCCTTGAGGGGGCAAAGCAGAGAAATCAGAGAGAGGTTTCCTGAGATGCTTGTGTGATAACACTGCATACTCACTAGGCAGGGAAGTCTCAGGTAAGATGTGTTTGCTTGGGAGTCATCCCAGTCACCAACTGGAACAGGTTCTTAAAAATTCGCTTTATGCACAGCAGACTAGAAAGATTCCTTCAGGTCCCTTCTTCCAGAGTGTCTGCCTCTCTAGACCTGTGCCATCTGCAGCTGCAATTTTGCGGACAGCAGTGAGGAAGTGGCTCGATCCTGTACTCTGCTGAAGCTGGAACAGAAACACCAGTGTGGCTACAACCAGAGGGAGCAGAAAGATCCCACAGAGGAGCAGTCCTGTCCCTTTGTAGGGACGACCATCCCATGGCACAGACAGGGCTGTAGGTGGTAGGACCAACACCTGGCACCTGCAGCACCACAATCCTGGGGTCACTGCCCCTAAGAAGGGGGGATGCAGGAGCCATTGCAGCCTGGCCCCTGCACCCTGGGCTGGCAGTGACCTTTCTGGAGACAGAGCTGAAAGTGGCTGTGACTCAGCAGCTTCCTCTCCCTCACCAGTGGCTGGTGACTAATTGTATTTGGTCCCATTCTTCATGTTTTGGGGAGAACAAACATAAACAGACTTAGCAGTAATTGTTGCTATGTCTCTACTGTTTCCTCCTCTGGCCAAGTAGGGGTTTTCCCATACACTCATAATTTTAGAGCAGCATTTTCAGTACTTTTTCTTATTTTTAAGTAATAGTGTGAACATTTATTGACTGGTGGGAAAAGAAGGAAGGAAACTTCAAAGAATTTCTGATCTGGTGCAGGCTCTGGGGGCAGAAGTTTCTCTGACCTGTCTACAGAAGAGGGCTGATCTGCTCTGGGCGGGGAGCTTTGCCACAACACAAAGCAGATTGCTTACCAGCACCCTGGAGAAGTCCACATCAGCCCTGGAAAGATCGGTTGTTAGGATGACTTCTCTAAGGACATGGCCCAGGAACATGGTGCCCCTGGGAACAGGTCTCCTTGAAGGAACATCGATGAGGAACAAAGTCTGATCCAGAGAACTGGCTGCTGTCACACATCCTTGCCTGGGAAGTACATACCTACAGGCCTTTAGCTCCTTGCACACACTTGTGCACATGCAGGTATCACTGCACATACTGATCCCATATTTGGGATCCCATTCACACATCCCGTATTTGGTGGGAATCTGTAGCTCATATCTGGAATGGACCTGAAAAGTTCTTGAGAGCTGAAGTCTTCTTCCTGGCTGGAGAACATATATATTGGCCAGATGAAGCAGGGAGAAGAGCAAAGAATGAGTGTGCGGTCAGCTGGACAGGGCGCTCAACTCAGGTTCTATTGGATATGTTGCTAATTATACAAAAACATTAAACAATTATAAAATAATTTATTTACTACTGATATAAAAATCAATTACATAATCCTCATCCTCAGCCAGAAGACTAAGATGAATTTATTTATAAATTTTATAAACACATTTTTATGTATTTTAGAATATGTTTAACCCAAAGCCCACCAAGTCAGATGCATTCCTGAGAGACAGGAGACCTCTGGTCCAGTTTTCACTTATGCAATACCCAGAGGACTGTTCAGTGACAGCAATGGCAGTGACAGTGCCCCTGCAAGGCAGCCTGACTCAGGCTGGCCCCAAGCACAGTCTGCCAGCCTTTGCAGCCTGCAGTTAGGTGTTAAATTCAAGGTATGGGCTTATCTCTGTGCTCTCTCTGCAAGCTGTCCTGAAAGCCAGGAGCTGAAATCTTGCTGCTGGACACCTGCCTGTGCTGTGCACCCAGTGGCTCCCACTGCTGTGCAGCCAGCTCTGGTGAACTCTGGGACTTGTGACCTTCGGGGGTGATGCTGCAGTGCCCATGAAACACAGCACTAGGAGGCCCAAACTCACCTGATCCACATGCTGTGGAATACAGCATCAGCAAAGAGCTGTATGCAACTGAGTTCAACCCCATACACGTCCTCATGCTGGCTGCAGCCATCCCATCAGATCCTTGCCCAGTGCAGTCATCCACAGGCTGCAACAAAAGCCTCCATATGGCATGGGAGCACTGAAGGCGAAAAGCCAACTCGCCCATGTTGTATTACAGTGCTGGGATAAGTTCATCTGTTGCTATTTCTGATAATTTTGTATAGCATACATGGACATTTTCAGGGGAGAAAATAGGTTTTTGCATGCTCTGATCTTCCCTTCGTGCCAAATTCTTTCACCTTGGTCTGGGCAAAAACTCCCAGTAACTTTCTCTGGCTGTACTTCACTGTCCTGCTCTGAAACCCCATGTTTCACTGCTGCTACTGCTGTTCAACTGTACCAGAATTTTAGAAAGCTGTTGGCAAAACGCTAGTAAAAAATCAAGGAAAAACAGATTTAGTAAGTCCAAGTGGGCAACTAAGGAAAATGTCTGGCTGTGGAAGAAACCGGTGAGATAAGATACTCAAGTGAAGACTGGAAACTATCCCTGTATACTGTATTTCTGATTCATTTTCACTGAATAATATACATAGCAGATCCCTGTAATCTTGCTGTTGGATGTTTCTATCCACTGCGACGAAGAACCACTGACAGCAACCCCAGCTGTGATTAAGTGGACACCAGGCCATCTGTCCTGCAGCAGCACTTTCCTCGAGAGCAGACAACTCAGGAATCCCAATACTGGCAACTACATACTTACAAATTTGCCATATGTAATTAAATACTCTGGAAACTATTTGTGAGCAGAGAGTTCCCAGGATATTTCATTACTCATTACAAATTTGCAAATTGCTCATGAATGATCAAATATTATTATGTAGATAGGGTGCAGTCCCAGAAGGGATCCACCGCTTTGATAAGAGATTAGCCGTGTTCAGCAGGCACCCGCTCGGCGCTGCACTGGGCACTCTCGCAGACTCATCGATTGCCATTGTAAAACAGGGAATGTCTTTGAATGTTTGGCCATGTGTTGAAGATTACTGGGGCACTATAACCTGCTTGCTCAGACACTCATAGGAGAAAGTCGAATGCTTCCCACGTGTGGAGACGCTCCGTACAAAGGGCTGCTGGAGCCCTCGGGGCAGCGGGTGCGCTGGCTGCAGCACGTGTGCAGCCCTGAGGTGGAGCAGACTGTTTTTCTGATACCACGCACGTAACACTCCACCCAAGCCTCCCTGTGCAAATAAAAAATGAAGTCAAATTATGCCAGTAAAGAGTGGATTACACTGGTCACTGGGAGTGCTTGTGTATGTTCAGCCATAACCTATGATAAGGTACTCACCATAAAATTCCTCCTGGAGCCTGCAGCTCTCCTGGAAGCTGCAAGATGCCAGCAGAACCACCAGCGTTTTGCTTCACCCAGCAGGGGCAGCAAGGGGGGCACTGAGGAACGGGTCAGAGACCCAGAAGGCTGCACAAGTCCCTGGGGTCATGGGGGTCCCTCTCCCTTGCAGGAGAAAGACAGGAGTGCTGTTTGCCACCAGATATAAAGAGACAAAGTTCAGTTCAAAGAGGCAAAGGGTGACAACCTTCCTACGGACAAAATTATCCCAGAGCCAGTAAAGCACAGCAGCAATCGGGACAGATAACAGAGTGAGTAATGAAGGCAGAGATTACAAAACTCCACAACCAATCCAACTCATAGCAAAAAGCTGCTGTAAAGCAATTTTAACCCAGCCTATAAACACAATTAGAAATGTTATGCTTTGGTACAGGATGTTTTTTAAAACAAAAACACATGGCAAGTTGCATTTGCATTATGATAGATAAATGTCTGAGCAGGTCCCAAATTTGGTGCATTTTTTACAAACAATAGCAAAAAAAGTAATTTCTGTCATCTGTTGTTGCGGGGAAAAAAAGTGTTTCCAGCTTCTGATATAAAAGCTTCACAAAAAAATTACTTCCGAGAGAGTGTGTTTTATACTTTTCGTTTATGAAGAGGAAGACCCCCATGTTTGGACCTGTCCCATCCTGAGAGGAGACTGCTAGTCAGTGGAGGCTGGCAGAGGCTGGTTCTGCTCACCCACCTGCGAGTCCATCGTGAGGGAACCACTCTCCTATCTGCTCTGCCACTACCAAACACTCAAGTGGAATTGAGTAGGAAGAAACATAATTGTGGCTGTCCCCTACAGTCTCCTGGGGAAAGAAAAATCAAATAAGGGAAAGGTTATTGTGGACTGATAACAGCTGGGGAGGCTGGGAACTGTACTCGTTGCCAGGGAGAGTTTGCTCCAGCACAGGCAGGGCGCCCTGCACCTCCGGCCCTGGGAGAAGAGGTTGAAGAAAGGCATCCAGGGGAGGGAGAGCCAGAGCAAGGACATGAGATGAAGAGCTGCAGAGAGATTGAAGCCAGCCAGACCAGGACCCAGATGGCTGCAGGGGAGATTCAGTAAGGAGGTTTTGTGAAAAAACCATTGCATGTGTTCACGTAATTAAAACCCTGACGGTCATGCACTGTGTGTGACAGAGGGGGATCATGGCTCAGAGCGCAGCTTTGGGCGCTGGGTAGACTTAGAGAGCTGGTCTTCTGCAGGCTTAGCAGTCATGTGATTTCTTGTGTGCAAAAGCATAAAAGGTTTTAGGTGATAGAAATCTTTTGCAGAGAAATGTGGCAAAGAGCAATCCTGTCAGCAGCCAGATGACTGCACAAGCATTTGTGTTTCTGCACTTGCTGCTTTGTGCTACCCTTGCTTGCACCATGAAGACACTCCAGAGTGAGCCCAGGAGCAAGCCCAGGGTTCCTACATGGAGGGATGGGAGGATGGAAATGCACCATCTCATGGCTCTGGAAAACAGTCACATAAAGCTCTTGCTTTGCCTGTGAGGTGCCTGTAAGCACAGGGCTGGTGTGGATTTGCCCCGGGGGCATTTCCTTGGAAAGTTAAACCATGCACAACTTCAGAACCTCTAAATCATACCCCCTCTGAGTACAGTCTCACCATGCAGCAGAGCCAGCACTCTGTGCAGGAGGAGCAGTCCTCCTCCCCTTTGCATTGTCAGGGTGCTCCTCCCTATGCCGCCTGCAGAAAGGGCCAGCTGCTGCCTAGGACAAGGCTCTTGAGCCAGGTGAGATGCTGCCCTGACAAACACACATCCACACTAATTTGGCCCCTGAATTATGTCCAGCATGGGCTTTTGCTCCCCTATCACCAGCCACAGCCAGGGCAGCCGGGTGACTGCTCACGGGAAAACATCGACTAGATGGCCACCAGTGCTGTGACTGTGACTGAAGGCTGGCATTGACTCTCAATTCCCCTCCACGCTTTAGCAAAGCTGCCCCAGAGCCTCCTGCAGCTCCTCAACAACGGGCCCACTGCGAGAGCAGGTACTCAGCACAGAGCTCAGCAAAGCCGTGCCAGCAGCAGGGACAAAACAGCCCCTGGGACCGGAATGAATTATGCACAACCTTAAGTATTTCCAGGATAGAGGCCTTAGTTCACTGGGTTAAAATACCAGAACAATATAAAACACCTCTACCTCTGGAACCCACTGCACTTCATAAAAATGCTTGGGACCCTGCTGGAGCTAAGCCATTGTCGATAGCCATAAAAAATTGGTTAATAAATCTTCTTCCACTGATGAAATAGCTACTTCACAGCCAGAACTCAACAAATTGAGCATTTCAAAGCAACCTGCTTGACACAAGCCCTGATTTGCACACCAATACAAGCATCCCCAGCCTGGGCAGGACCCTGAGCTTGTACTGTTCCTCCCTCCCCATTGTCACAGCCAAGTGCCAGGAGGAGATTTAGTGCACCAATATTTTCCTCCCAAGTGACAAGAAGGGGATTTACATCTGCAACCCGTCGGCCTTTGGAGTGAAATGATCCCAAAAGCAGAGACTAGCCTGGCACTCAGCAGCCACACTGGCTACACCACTGGCACTGCCGGGGTGACAGTCCTCTGCCCCCCCAGAGCCTATCCCAGACAGATGCTAGAAGTTCATCATAATGCCACTTCTACCATTTTTTTGGTTGGAAAACATGTAAAAATTAATGTTAAGAGAAAGGCAAGTGCTCATTGCCTTGCTGCTCCACAGACACTATCCTCAAAGTTTAATCTAACAGGTAAAAAAGCAATTACAGGAGAGACTCCATTCTCAACAAGCTGTCACAAGTCCATATTTTTTAAATGCAGCCAATAGCCAAGGGGAGAGAAACAACACGTTTCACTCACTTTTCCCAACTGCACGGCCATTGATATATTTAAGTAGCATGATAACTAGAAAGACAAAAATACTCTTACATTTCAGTTTTAATAAAAAACTTCTTAAAAATTGAGTCACCCTATATTTATGCCAGTGTGGTTTTTCTTGAAGTCAGGGCTGACTTGTTCTCTTCCTTTCTGCCTACAGGGAAAAGAGCAGGGCTCGGCTGGGAGGCAGGACCTGCTTCCAGGCAGAAATATTTATACAGTGAAAAGCTGCATTTAAATATTGATGTTTCAACAGAACTTATTATTTGCTTAACCAAATGTTACATATTTGCCTAGAGAATCACAATGGGGAATAAAAAGCACAATTTTAGACCCTTTTAGCAACACTGAATGACTTAGGAACAGTGATGAGCAAATCCTAAATTTTTCAAATCCATGTGATTTGTGGCTCAGATTTCCTGATAAATTGTTAGGATTTGGGTTTGCAAGACAGGTGTTTGGTATTTCTAACTCCCTTCTCCCTTCAGGAGACATCAAACTGAGCATTTAACTCCTGCAGTCTTTAAAGTTCAAGTCAAGGTGGTTTTTGTTTTGCTTTTCCCCCTGAAGGTCAGTTCAGGATTGAATCCTTTTGTCAAGGTTGGCTGGAGAGCAGAAGGCTCTGTTAATCTGCAGGCACTGCGGCTCCCTCCTGGCTTCCTTCCCTTGCAGTTTGTTTTACTTCAGGATTCACCCCCTGGGATTGTAAAGGCTGCAGATGAGGGTTAGAGGTGAAACAAAGAAAATGAGGTTGGGTGTTTATTTAGAGGGAGCCAGAATTCATAATGTTGGAGACACTGGGCCCCTCCCAAGTGATAACCATAATTTACCAGCACCTCTCCACCACTTGTTTTTCCCCAGAAATAAAACACAGTGACAGATTCAAAATACTACTTCCCCAAGTAACTCCTAGAACCAAAACAAGGAGAGTTTCCTTCTGCAAAGTGACCAGACACTGGAACAATACAAATATGCTTCCAGTGATCTCCATGTGGGAAAACGTCTGAAAAAAGAAATAAAGGCAACTTTGCCTTCTTCAGAGACTTTCTTTTTTTATTCACTCTACCTGTGCCTTATGGTGCAGGGTTTTTGGACTGTAGATGTTTTTTTCCTTGGTAGATAATCTTCTTATCCCCTCCCTTTTCAATGAAAAGGCCAAATTTTGCTTTCCTTTATTCACTGTGGAACTCCACTGACTGGTAGCTAACAGACACATCCCATCCCACACAGGCAGCCTGGTGATATATTTTCCCTTCTTCATACCTTGTTTTAATAATAACAGCAGCAAGAGAAGGAGCAGATGCATCCATTACACATTACACCTAAGAAAAAACCTTGCTCTTTTCCCAGGCTTTTTTGGGTGTTTGGCCTCTAGGGCATCATCCATTTGCAATGAGATCCCTGGATTTACAACAGAGCAAGTGGTTGTACAACAAAAACTGGATTCCGGGGTCTTGATAAGTGAAGCCAAGCGTCCTGCGACCAGAGCCTGACCAGTCACCCCGCCGCTAATCTGGTTGCATCAGCTGACGTCAGTGGTTTTATGCTAAACACACACCGGGGTGAAAAATGAGAGTCGCGCTCAGCTCCGGCAGCCCAGCTCCAGCGCTCTGCTACCAGAAGTGGCTGCCTACTTTCAAGCTCTCTGCACAGCCTGTAATCACTCAATATTGAAACCAGATTTACAAGCTCTTTAGAGGAGAAGTTTGTGATTTCCAAAGCAGACGCATTTGGTATTTCAGAAAAAGGTCAAGCCCCCTGTGGAGTAAGGGGTTTTTAATAGAATCAGTTCAGCAGGAGTTAAGAGGACACATACCAACCCAGAGGCTCGCAAAGCCAGGAGAGGCAGAGACACAAGAAAAGCCACAACCATTATTGCTTTGAGGAAAGAATTAGAGAAAGAGAGGGGCACGGGCTATGCTAAATTAAATCTCGGACATTTGATTTCATTTATTCCAGTCCGAGAGACTGTGTCAGTTGGAAATAGAGAGGGCTGTCCTTCTTACGCTCCCAGGCTTGCAGGGGTTTCAAAGAACGGAGTGTTTGTTATTGTCTGCAGGGGAAACCTGAGAGTGCTTAGCACAATGGCAAATCCAGGCTCTTAACCCAAATGCATTTAAAAGGATAGCCTTCGATTACTGTCTCACCTCTTCAGCTATTACTATTTGTTGCCTGCCTCACTCGGCTGGGTGAGGTGGTTGTCTAGGACTGCCTTGTTTGATGCTGGTACAGCACCCAGCAGCCGGGAAGCCCAGGCAGCATCACTAACGACTCTCCTTGTCGCAGGAATACAAGTTTTCTACATAGTGCTGAGGCCTGCAGGCTATACAAGCAGCCACTACAGAAATACTAGCAATGAAGCTGGCTACTGCTTACTCCAACGCCCTTTGGACTCTGCAGCCAGTAGTTTCAGTAAAAAGATTTGGAGCTCATTCCGTAACTCACATAGCTGCTGCCAGACAGACACCAGAGCTCGTAACACAATTTCCTGAATATAAAGGCTTTAAAATAATTGGAAATCCAGACTTCATACTGTCCCGATTTTGGCTGGGATAGAGTTAATTTTCTTCTTAGAAGATAGCTTAGAAGACTCATAGCCCAGCAACTCCTAGGCCGTATCAGCTACCACACCTAAACTGTAAGTACCACACCAGGTAACAGAACAACCCGAGGAGAGGGCAGCTGCTAACCCAAGCTCCAGCCCCAATGCTCTGTGGCCCTGCTGCCATGACTGCAGGGGATGGCAAACAAGCTCTTTTCTTCTTTAAAACATCTCCACAGCAGGGGGCCAATTAGAGCATCCTGGTCTTACTAGCCTTGTAATGGCAAGCATAAATAGGCCTTTATGTATTCAAATCAGCAGCAAATGAGTGGTGAAGGTCACAGGATGCTTAAATGACTATACAACATGCTCCCTCTGATTGCTGGAGAAGGCACTTAAAAGGTTTAGCCATCAGATCTTCTAACTTGTCTAGTCATAGTAACTACTGGTGCAGCTACAGACGGCATTTCAGGTTTGTCTCTTCCAGCATCAAGTTCCCAGTCAGCCATTCCCAAAAATAATACACTTGGCAGAGCAGACAACTGCCCTAGATTTTCAGATCAGTGCAAAGGAAGGGCAGAGCTCTTATAGGAAAGCAGCACTTTGAAAGGTCAGCCAGAAGACCACAGGCCAGATTCCAAGAGAAGTTGTGGCCACGTAATTTCTTAAACTTCAGCAGCAGAAAGAGGTAGAAAGCAGAGGATATACTTCTCTGCATTAAAAGCAATTCTCCAGGCCCATTGAAGAAGTAAGAAGGGGGAGCAGCTTGAGGTACACAAATGAAATTAATCGCTTTAAACTGCACTTTAATATTACAAACATGGGCAGAGTGGGACCTTGGCAGTCCCGAGGCTCTCGCTGCACTTGGCCCAAATGAGTGTTTACCTGTAGGGGTAAGTTTGCAATATCAGTACCTCTGTTTGCACAGCCAAGTGACCAACTTACCTCCAACAACAACCCTACCACATTGTTCAAGTATACTTTCAGGAACACAAGCTTGTGACATCAAGGGGCAGGTTTTCCTTTGCATGTCAGGCTGCACATCCCAAAGCAATCTACCGCAGCAAACAGCACCACAGGACCAGTGCATTGCTGCAAGGTTGTTGTAACCCTGTGCATGCCATCCCCTTCTCACCGCACCAGTAGGACCTCAACCTCACAGCTTAGAACAGGAGGCAGAAGCATGTGTAAAGCTTCTTGAAACATAGATGCATAGTAGACTCTTGCCAAGTTTTATTTTCTGAAGCAGCATTTTGGATGCTTCTTTCACCATGATGTGGCATCAGCCCTTTAAGCAAGTATACTTTAATTACTGCGAAGTCTAATAAAGCAAGGAAAATAAATACAGTAAATTCCTTGAATAATCCAGAGGTTGGTTGTTTTTAGCAACTAAGCATTGAATAAATGAAATAAGCAAGTGAAGCCAACTAGCAGAAGGAGTAAGAAACAACTAAGTGCATAAATCTTGGCTAAGAAGAAAAGCTACCTATGCAAGAATAATATAAAGGAGGAACCAGAGATTAAAGTATACTGTTGCTTCTTCAGTCCCACACAAAACTAGGAGCATATGATACCTAGTTCCAAGATAGAAGAGCAAGGCAGATGCTTTCCACTGTGCCCAGAGGGGCTATACACAGAAAAAAAACCCCAACCAAACCACAGCTGAATAGGCAGTGCGGTTTTGGGGTTTCCCTCTCCTCCCCCAAAAAAGTTTGGGTGTAAAAGGTACAAAAGGAAAACAGATCATAGAAATAAGAATTGTGAGACAAGGGAGGAAAACCAGCTATAAAGAATTAGGAGTCACTTTCTGACACATTGTGCACAGAAGTAGTCTTTCTTCATTAGGAGAGAGGAAGAAATAGTTATCTCACAAAGCTTTGGAAGAATTCACTGAGGTTATGAACAAAATGCAACAGCCAAGAATTGAGGATGTGGGTTAACTGCTACTTGAAGTATAAAACAATAAAGCTGCCACCTTCATTTTCAAATAACCACCTAAATTCCTTCACAGAGTAGGAAAATAATCTTATTTCAGAATCTAATTGCGATGCATGGCATTACCATGCACACCTTGATTTGTTTTCCACTATCACCCACAAGAAAACACATTTTCCAAAACAAAAGTCACAAGCAAGTTTCAGACAAAATATATATATATTTTAAAAAATCTTTACAATAAGTCAGGAAACATAGGAGCTTGCATACAGTTTATTATAATAACTCAACTCTCAGCTCCCTACAGTTCAGATAACCCTGGTGACAGTGTTTACAACTTCTAATTTTTGCTTTCACAACTCTGAAGCAAACAATACATTTGAGTGTATTTTACTCTGTGCAAATAAGACAACTTTTGGAATCCTTCAGAAGAAATATCCAAGACTCTGTTTGCAGAGGTCCTTTGTTTCTCAAAGATGATTTATGAGAGTTTTTGTTTTAAGATAAAGTGCTCCTGTCCAGCAGAACCCAAAGGCCTTCAAGAGTTCAGAGTGTAAGTTTAGCTCAGATTAAAAAATAATTGGTCATACAAATTCCAGCTTCCCGTGTCCGCTGTACATTCCCCAGTGGACTAGTGAAAGAATTTTATCATTGCTGAGGTCTGAATGTCTCATTTTATCACAGGTCATGCAGCAGTTCTCGTGACCAGTCACAGGCACCATGCATTCCAAGTCCAATTTTGCCACCTGCCCTTTTTTCGAATGATGTCCATGAAAACTATAGTGCAAACGAGAGAGCATTTGCTGTCGCTGATCTTGCAGTCTCTTGTTTTCACTCCTGAGCATCCTCAAGGCCAGCATGATAAGGAGCACCAAGATTAGCCCACCAGCTATAGGAACAGCAATTACAGCTGCCCTGAACCATAACTCTTTCGAAGAAGTCAATTCCTGCACCTTGGTGATGAGATTCCTGCTGCTGTCGTGTTGATATCTGCTCCCTTGTCCTGCAAAGGGGAAAGACGTGGAGCTTATTTCAGGTTTTATACATAAACTGTTTCACATATGAGCAACTCCCTTAAATCTCACACTGACAAGTTTAAGGAGCAACTGCTATACTCTGCAGTATACACAGACAATACCCCTGTAAAGAAAAATAAGAGTTTCTAAGTCTGCTTATAACACTGAATTTGTTACCCCAATAGCCAGTTTAACTAGGAACACCACCACCACTGATTCTTAGAAACCATGGTAAGACGGCAGGACAGACTTCCAATATTAATGCACACAGAAAAGCTAATTGGCTGAGATGTTCCCCCGCATCCAGCCACCCTCTTCTCCCTCTGATGTCCCTACTTACATTAACAACTCAATCATTAACAGCAGATGCACAAGATTTTGACTGTTGCTGGCCTGATGGCCAGAAGAGAAGTTTCACTGAAGCTTTATTGCCCTACCTGAAGCATCGCCCCTGGGAGGAGACAAAACATCATGTAGTCCTCTGTAATTGCACATGTCTTCGTGACAGCATTCCAATGTGGACAAGGTGGTGGTGCCAGAGTGGTTTTGTGCTTGTTTGGCTTGGCAGATCTCAGCTGTGCTTGCAATAGAGTCCAAGCAGCCATGAGTAAGTGGAGAATGTGTATTCTGAGGATCAAGCAGTCTAGAGAAGCAGGCACTAAGCTCAGATTTGCACATATAGCCAGTTGCAACACAGGGTGCAGCATCACAGTAGCATCTGATTTCACCTAAAAAACAAAAAATTGTTCAAGAAAGGTAAGAATTTGGTCCTCTAAGGACATCTCACCATATATCCTTATTAGCCACAAGCATCACACAACCAAACTGTGCCAATTTTGAGGTACTTCTCTAGACTGTAGATCCACAAGAGGGTTGTTTCCATCACTGTACAGTGCCTACCTCGCTGTAGCCTTAATCCCTGTAAATGCCTTGGGGCACTTGCTTTAATGACTAGTACTATAGTCCTTTGAATTAAAGCAAGAGCATTTCGCTAAAACAAGGACTGGGGGAGGGTTGGGGGGGGAGGGAAGGTCACAGTAGCTTTTTTTTCCAAGGTAAATAACTAACAAGACCATTTTATAGCTACTTCCACTCACTGTCAGCAGTTGCATTCAACCACATTTAAAGTAAAATGCCAGTTCTAAAAGCAACACACACATCCAGTCCTAGAAGAAAGTCGCATCTATGTTTTAAATCACTATTCCAGGAAGAGCGTTCTATTTTTATAAAAGTAACACTTCTTTTAACTGGGCTAAAGCACACAACAAAAATATCAGGTTTAAATATTTATGTGACAAATGAAAAAAAAATCGGAACTGCTGAATTGTTTATTACCTCTCAATACTGCGCCAAAATTTAAAAGGTTTAACTAACACCTTATAAAGCTATTAGCTAGAACCATTACGATCTAAGTCTCTCAGTCAGGAAGGTTTTACTGTGCGAAACTGAGCAACTATTCCTAATTTCTCCAGAAAGAGAAATTCTTTAACCAGTTATTAATGCAAAAAGGCTTTTTTAATCAGTACTATAAAACAAAAAAGTTCCACTTTATAATTATTCTGCTCATCAGAGACAATGACTCTCAACTCAAATGTAAAGTTTTTTTAATGGAGTGAAACTGCAAGGCTAAAGGCTCCCCCTTGCCTCTCCCCAATTTCACATGCAATCCAACATGCAGTAGAAAAGAGGAAACACTTAGATTGAAAATCCTCTACTGGCTCTATGAAAAACCTCAGGAAACCTCAAAAATTTCAGAAGGAAGTGATAAAAAAAGTTCCCTTCATAGAATTCTTCATTTTGTGCTCTCCAAACTGCTCTGGTATGAATTAAACACGTCCCGTGCTGTAGTGAAAATTTACTCTTTCTAGGCAAGTTGCAACTCAAACATAATTCAATGTGCCGTCGAGCCAAGGTTTAAGAGGAAGCCAGATTTTGGAGAAAACCTTGGAAGAATGGACTAAAACTACTTCTGGTGTGCCTACTGTTCTTGCCACCATAGTAGCACCAAGGCTTTCAAAGTCGACAGAATCGTCAGATGTTTTTCTTCTACAGTCCGCACTTCAAAAATCAATCTACAGGCTTCCCTGCTGCCACCCCTTCTTACCTACCACCTATACCTAAAAAAAACTGTTCTGCAAGATGTTAAAAATCATCCCAAACAAGTTCGCTTCCCCTCATCAGGCAACCTTAATACTTTCCCCAAAATGCTACTGCAGGCCTTGAAGTTCCTGCTGCTCTTTAATAACTCTGCTTAATAGAAGCCAAATGATGGAGTGTCTCACTGTCTCCAGTCCAATTCCCTTGGGCTTTCAGACCAAGTAACCTAATTTTTCATGAATTCACACTCACTGTCATCCAGCATGTTACAGAAAAAAGACTCAACCACTTTCTAAGCATTCTATATAAGGTCTCTCCCCCCAGCCCCTCTGAAAAAAATAGTTTTCACAATTTTTGCACTGAATGAGGGTTAAAAGTAAGATGCAAACATGGCACAGTACCAGAACTGACAGATCTTTCATGAGTTTCAGCACAGTACGAGAATAAAGTGAAACAATACACATACTTTCGTTTTAACTGCTTATACAACCACGTTCAAAAATCTACATTTTACTGCCCTAAGACAATCTTATAAACAAAATCTGACAGGCTAGTCATCAGGTTAATTCAACTGCTTTTTAATTAAAGCCACATTTTCAGTGAAACAGAATGGACTTTGTATTACTGCATTAAAACTGTATTTCTGTCAATTCATAAAGTTTCTTCCTGTGCTATGCAAAAGGCCAGAAAGGGTATTTAGTATTTTGAAACAGTGAACAATGCCCTTCTGTTCCCTCCTCTTTCTTGTTACTGTATGTAGCTATTAAAGAAAAATGTCTGCTTTTAGTCAAGATGGCTACAGGAGAGACTGCAGGCTTCTCTTAAAGCTTTTGAAGTCAACAGCAGCCAGAAGTCTGTGATCCCCTAATTATATCATTATCAGGCACATAGTTTCAGTATCTGCGACTTCACATCACTCAGTCACTCCCTGTTCTGCCCGCTTTGATGGGGCCAGCAGGCTCCCCCCTGCACGCTGCAAGGCTGTTATTTAGGGTTAATTACAGCCTTCCTTCCAAAATAAATAAATACCGTCGCACATCACCACCACGCTAACTTATCCTTTACCCTCCTCCCCGGAGCACGACGATTACTGGCAGCCAGCGGGTCGCCTCTGCCCCGGGAGGGCGCTCCCCGGGCGGGCAGACCACAGACCACAGCCCCCAGAGCCCCCAGCGGGCGGGGACAGGGCCGGGCGCGGCCGCCCCGCCGGGACACCCGCGGGGCCGTGACTGCCCGGCACCGGCGGCCAGGTGGGAGGGGAGGGACGGGGGGGCAGGAGGCACAGACCCGGCGGCTCCACCGCCAACACCACTCCAGCGCCGGGCCCGGCTACCCTCGGGCGGCAGCCCCCGGGCACCCCGCTCCCTCCGGCACGGCCCCCGCACACCACGAATCCCGCAGGCGCCCCCGGGTGCCCCGCCGCGGCCTCTCACCTTTGGTGAGCAGGACGGCCATGGCGCACAGCTCCAGTTGCAGCCAGATGAAGATGTAGCTGGAATGGCGATCCATTTACCCGGCGCCGCTCGTCACAGCCCGCAGCGCAGGCACGGTCGAGCTGCCGTCGCCCGCCCGCCTCTGCCCCGCCGGAGCGCCGAAAAGCCGCTCGCCTTCGGGCAGAGCCGTGGTGCGGCCACCGCTGCGGCGGCGGGCCGGGGGGACGGCCGCGGCTCTCTGCCCTTCCCTCGCTGCTCCGCCGCGGCCGCAGGAGCAGCACCAGGAGCGGCAGCGGCGCGGTCGCGGTGCCCGACGAGGGCTGCCTCACTGACACGGCGGCGGCGCCNCCCGGAGTGCTGCTGGGAGAGCGGCTGCTGCCGGCACCGAGCGCCCTCGCTCGCCGCCTTAGGTTCGGGGTTCTCCGGGGGCGGGGGAGCGGGCTCCGCCGGGTCCCAGAGATAATTCCTTGCGGAGGCAGCAGCGCTGGGTTCTACTAAAAAACATCGTGCTCTGGCTGCGAGTTTGGCGGAGCCGCTGTCAGTGGATGGATGGATGGATGGATGGATGGATGGATGGATGGATGGATGGATGGATGGATGGATGGATGGACGGACGGATGGATGGGCAGCCCTCAGCCCCGGGTCGCGGTGACGGGCAGCGCCGGAGCGGAACGAGGCGGCGGCCGAGCCCTCCCGGCCGCGCTCGCTGTCCCGGCGCTGCCGCCAGCCCGGCCCCTGCCTGTCCGCTCCCGGCCCGCGGGGCTGCACGAGGCTGCAGAAATGTTGCCCGAGCGGGAACAGCGGCGGTTTCACTGCACCCGGGGCTTTTTTTCCCAAGGTTTTGGAAATTCTGCGCTTGGGCTTGGCGCAGCGCAGAGCCGACAGTCATCGGCTGGAACCACGGTGCAGCTGGGGTTCAATCCTCGGCTCCACGCCGCTGTCCCGTCCTAGGGTCCACCCTGCGGCTCGGGGGCTCCTGCACCTCGCACTCAGCCCCGCAGGGTCTCACCCGCTACTGTCGCATCCACGCAGCAAGGGCAAGCCCGTGGGACAGAGCTATTAGCGAATATACCCTGCAGTAGAAATTCTCCTTCCAGTATTTCCTTTCCAAGAACAGCTGTTGAGGATGGAAGCACGAGGTGGTGTTCTACCACTGAGCTCCGACAAGTCCTGTGGGTTGTGTTTAGCTTGGACAATTTTCCTTCATGTGTTGATCCTGAAAAAAAAAATGTGCCCCTTAATTAAAATTTCTTTGCTAACTTAGTTTTCTTCTTTCTTCACTCATTACGTTTTATAAGCCTTGATTTCTACAGCACAGACTGTTTCCCATTTATGGGCAAAATGCTTTACATATTTGGATCCATTACTAGTATTAAAACTGTTGGATGATGTGTAGATAATGATAAAAAAATGACTAGAGTATTTAAATTTGAAAATTTTTTGTGAGTCTTTAAAGATATTTTCAATAGGAGGCATAATACCTCGTGTCGGCGACATTCCTCCCTGAAAGAGAAAGGAGGAAATATGAAATCTGAGACTGAGATAACTCCAGTTTACTTTGGCAGAGAGGAACAGGCTGGATCTCCTGGCTAATTAGTGCTGATGCCATCACATGTTATAATGGTTTTACTGTGAGTCTTGCGATTTGCGTATGTATAAGATAGATACACGTGTGCTGCGCCACAGTCTTTACACTCATGTTAGACATATTTGCGCTCCACCACAAAGTAATTTTCTAATTCTTGTTTCTGTTTAGAAATTACAGAAACAGCAAGAACAGCCAAGCCGTATCTCCCAGTCTGGCACCAGCTATCAGACACTCATTTACAAACATACGAAAATATCATTCATTATAACTTAGAATCATTACAGCAACATGAGCAATTCTGCTTCTCCTGTTCCTATCACCAGTGACAAGCACATTTAACAGATCTCATTTGTTACATGCAGTACCGACAGACTGGAAATGGCTTTTATTCATGGAGCCACATTACTGCACTAAGTAACATGAGAGACTCCCTGAGTATTATAAACATCCTGGCCAAGGGAGCACAGACAGACTAACCAGAGGGCAATATGCTTGAGATCAGTTTTAAGCAGCAAATTTCATTGACAGCTGTCAAGTTTGAATTGTGCGGTACAATTTACTGTAAAAAATTTGCTAATTCTGTAAGCTACAAGCGTGCATAAAGTACCAAAAGTGAGGGAGGGAGAGCAGGGATCACTGCCCAGCCTTAGTACCCCCCAAAGCAACAAAACACCCTTTTGGAAACGTGTGGATCGAGTGAGAGTGTCAGGAGGGGTTGACCGACCTTACTGTGTCTCGTCACTCTCTGGTAGGTGCTCAGAGAGACATGCAAGGATTGTGTGGGGTCCTCTGACAGACTATAACATAAACAAGATAATTCAGCTTCTGCAGTGCTAATTTGCTTTCGTTTTAGAGACAAGAGCTAACAGGGCCAGATTGGCCTGTAAAAAAGGGACAGGAGACAGACCCCGCACAAAGCAATAATAACAACATGTTCTGCAACCAGAAGGAATGTGGGATAATGACTACGAGGAACCATCAAGGAAAGCGTCAGAAGCCTGAGGCCGCATTACGTGTCTCCAGCAGCCATGGGAGAGCAGCCTAAAGCCTCCATTTGAACGGACTGCACAGCCTGTAGTCAGAGCCTGCAGAGCACAGGGCTGCTCCCTCCCACCAGATACGGTGAAGGCCTTTGAAGCCAACATGAACAGAAGGACCTGGTTGCAAAATCAGCCTCTGGGCACCTCACGGAAAGGGACTGCTTTGGGCAGCATCTCACAGGAGCACGTTCTCCTCTGCAACAGCTCAAAGATCTGTCATGGATGCAAAATTTTGTCTTTAAGAAGAAATTGCCAACTAAAATAAGAGATCCATCCAACGAGTCTTTGCAGGCTGCATGAATGCTGGTTTGATTCTTTTACTTCGTTTCACAAGCCAATATTTGCAGTGCCAAGTTTCTGGCAGGAGGACTTTAGAACTGACAAGTCCTTCTAAAAGACCAATTCAGATGAGCACCAGTGTCCTGTACTATTAGAGACCAGGATTTCTCGTATCAGGCAAGCAACTGCTCGGGACAGTACCTGCTCTCCTCTACAATCACTTTCCAGACAGGGCTCACTATTTTCCACCAGGAGCATGTGAGCAGTGCAGCCATGCAAGTGTCTCCTTCCAAATGTCAGGGTGAAATCCCTCCAGTGAAGTGCCAAATCACATCCATCACCTTCTCCAGAATCTCCATGTGCCTGAGAGTCCCAGCACAGGCATGAGAGGACGGCTGCCATGAGGGGTTTGGACCTTCTGTATGTCAAGGAGGAAAATAAAAGAAGCCAGGACCTGGCAGCATTTTCTGAGTACAGAACTTTGAACAAGAGAAAAGATCTTCTCTGGCTCTGGGAACCCAGCTTTAGAAAATGCAACTTCCTCCCATTGTTTTTCTTCTTTCATATACTCCTTTTCTCTTTTTCACATTAATTGGCATTAATGCCTGTCCCTGCTGCTACTGCCTACTGTTTATGTGCCACCACAGCAGCCTGTGTGTAAAACTAAGCTACAACTTCAGCCTGCAGGTGCCCCTGATTTAGGTAACTCACTCCAGAAAAACAGTTTTGAATCAAAAGTAATTCTTTCATCTGTCAGCTTTGAACACTATCATAAATTCCTCATCCCTATATAAACTTGCATGGCATGCTGGCATCTCAGCACCATTTCCCCAAAATGAGTGGATGTAACTCTTCTGTTGATCTCTTGCAAACAAAACAGTGTATTCACAGTATTATCCACTTGTTTGAACCTTTCAACAATGAACCCACACACACACAGAACTCCCCTCCAAAAATGTAGGCAAAAATAAAAATGGATTAGAGCTGCAATTTGGAAATCCTTTCTACAATCACCTCTCTAATAGTCAAGGCATCACTGCAGCCTTGTTCTGGGGAGATCCACATTCCTCGGGGAAATGAGGATTTGATACTGCTGGATCTGCATGTGCACACTGGTATTTGTCAGTACTGCCACATCAGATGTTCATTTTACTAGCAAGGAAAGGTTAGTACTGCTGCATTGCAGTAATTTCAAATTGGTGTCAAAAGCAACATTCACACACCATATCCATTCCTTTTTGCACCTTGCAATTATGATTCAGCTGGGAATTGTTCATCTGGAAATGATGTGAAGTTAAAAGCATTGGGACGGTTTAAAGCATCCTTGGAGCAACATTAACCAGAGTAGTTTGGGGGTTTTTGTGTTAACTGCTTAACATTAGCCAACAAACAACCAGCATTTTTTGAGTTACTTTTCTAGCATTTGGGATACGATACACACAAGCTAATTACTGAATTACATTTATTTATGCTGATTTAAAAAAAAAAATTAAGGCTTAAGCTAGCAAAGCTTGGCATAAAGCCCAGGGGGCAGGGAACATAATGTGACTCTGCAATTCTTTTGGCTTCCCAGTTCTGGGTCTGGCCATGGATTTACTGAAGCAAGTAGCCATTTCAGGATCTAAGGCTATGCAGAGCCCAAAGGCTAGCTCCTCCAGCCACTCCCCTGTGACAGACAGGCTGCTGAGCAGGTTCCATCAAGCTCAATAACTCCCAAGGAGCTTTTCCCCCTACCTGGGGCAGTTCAAGGAGGTGGACAGAGGCCTGCACATTATTCCCTGCTCATTTTCAGAAGCAATTAGCGTGTCCCCAGTGAAACTCAGTTACCTGCAAACTGGAGGAGGGAACTGCGTTCCAGAGATGATCAGTGATACATGTTCACCTCAAAAAAGTAGGAAACCAGGCTACTGTCTGTGTCGCAGGACCCACCTCTCCATGCACGTGATATATTATCCAGATGGCACCAATCTGCATCCCCCTCAGACACAGGACATGATAAAGAGACACTAGTTAAGAGGCCCAGAAAGTGAAGCATTTCCTGCCATGCTCATCACTTTACTTTTTTTTTTCATTTAAAACTAATCCTCCCTCCCCCAAACGAGCTGCACTCTTACTCCTCCCAATCAATAGGACGATTTGCATTTATCCTCCTGGAGGCATCCCTCCTAGAATCGGGGCCTGAGCGATCCAATCGATAGGGGAAATCTGGAGCAAGGCTGGAAAAGAAGCAGCAGAGAGATTTCCCCCAGGGAGAAATGCAAAACACTGGAGAGAGGCAACAATTATTGTAATTGAAGGTAATGAGGCCGAGGCGCCAGCTCCAGCTCTGCTTAACATCATTCAATACAAAGTGAGACACACATGAAGGAGACGGCCCGAGCCCGGCCGGCCCCGCGGCAGCCCAGCCCGGCTCCCGCACCCCCGCGCCCCGCACCCAGCCCCGCAGCCGCCGCCCGGCCGGCTCCCCCGGGCAGCAGCACGGATGCTCCCGGGACAGGCCTGTCTCTTGTGCTGCTGCATTTGGGAGAGCCACTCTGGATCTGACTGCTGCCAGGGTCCCAGAGCCCTTCTTTCCATTTCCCTTGGAGACTCCCGTGTCTGTAAAATTCTCGGTGTGCTTATCGTCACTGAGTGCTGAAAGTCTAGCGCTGAGGGCCAAATTCCTCGGCCAGGGCCAAACGTCGTCCTGTCCCGTGGCAGGACAAGCTCAGCCCCAGCCCCCAAACCTTCAGCCCTTCCCAGTCCCCCTCTCTGCCGCCGCGGCCTCTTCCCAGCAGCTCCCCGGTGTCGGGGTGCGACTCCCCGGGAGGACAGAGGGGATGCTGGCGAGGAGCTCCACCTGCCCTGCGGCTTTGCCGGGGTACGGTGCAGGTGGTTCGGTATCTCTAACCCTGTGCCCGGCCGGCACGTTCGCCGATGCCGGAGTAGAGCTCACACCGGCTTAAGGCGAGGGGTCCACGCTGGGCACACTCAGCTGCGCCTTCGCCTTGGACTCCTTAGGCACAGAGCCCCCTCGCAGCCTCGGCCGCCGGGGGGTCAGGGAGCCACCGACACCGGGGCGGGCTTACTGAACCCTCCTTGAGATTAAGGCAGCCGGGGCTGGCACGGGGTGAGAGCCGCACGGCCGGTCGGAGCCTGGCGGGGCGCGGCTGCGTGCGGGCAGCGCTCCCGGCCGCGCTCTTCGGGCCGGCGGCGGCTCAGCGCGGGCACCTCTTGCCCTCTGCTGGCAGAGCCGGCCCTAGCAGGGACAGCCGGGGCCTCTCCCGCAGCGAGGAACCTGTCCCCTGCTAGGTCAGGGGGAAAGGGCGCTGGGTGGAGGTAGAGGAGGACGCGCCTGCTGCAGGCGTAGCGATGAGTAATCCCATCGCCAGAAGATTAAGAGCAGTGTGAGTACACTGGGGCTCACATCAGCATCTACCCCAGTCACATTCTGCACACAGGAGTTAACATCCAGTATTCAGCCATCACCTTCTGAAACATCCATGTAAAGGTGTTACATGTCAGAATTCATAAACGGTACCTAAAAAGTCAAGCACCACCTATCAGATATGAGTTATCAGGTGTCTAGAGATAAGGTATGGCAAATATTAGGAATTTACTTTATATCCCAAGCATGAGAAACCATTAGTTATGTCCTGTCACAGCATAATGTGTGCATGGGGGAGGAGAGCGGACACTGGATGTGGTCCAAAAAAACTGGAAATTGAGCATCACTTTAGCAGGACAGAACATACAGTTCAAGTAATATTTCTTACAGAAAGCTATAGTTTGGATATAGGACATGTAGTAAAACAGTCGTGTTTGCCAGTGAAACCAGACCTTCTTTTGAATGAGCCTATTGCCTAAGCAAGAGTCTAGGGCTCATATTTGCACACGCAAGACAGACTGTCCATGGCTCTGGATACAAACGCCAGTTCCTTGGAGGACTTATCCTAACCCTTGGAGGACTTACACCTAGCAGTCAAACCCTGGGTGCTCTGCAGGGCCTGAGGGTTGTGTGAGGCTGTTCTCCACTCTTGCAAATCTATTGTAAGCAGCCCCCTCTAAAAAGGGGCAGCTCTAAAAGCTTTTGATGCAGATAAAAAAACTCTCCAGAGATACATTACTTCATAATAGTCAATATTTATTGCTCAAGCTCTATTTTCTGAGTCACGTATTTCAGAGCCAAATGCCAGAGACGAGGCAGCCAATGCAAGTCAGGAAAGCCTATACACATTGTAACAGACTGGAATCTCAGCTACTTAAATAGGCAGCATTCTGCCAGATTACACCAAGCTCCAGTTCTGGCAGACATTTGCAAATACAGTAGAAAAAACTGAAGGCGGAGCTAGATCTCAGAGCAAGGACCAGCAGTTTCAAGAAGATGGATGTGCATCTTAATAAGATTTTAATAGTTCATCCCCAGAAAGCTGCTGTTTGAAATAGAAGGCAGCAGGACATCTAAGCACAGATGTGCAATAAAACCTTAAATCTCACTTTACCAAGAAAAGGAGAAGAGACAAAAGTATTTGTGAGAGGGGACATGAAGAGCTAAGTCAATAAAGGCTGCGGACTCACTTAAATTCTAGCAGCATGGGATGGTGTGCTCCAAAGGGAGAGTGTAGAGACTTCCCTGCCCTGGCTCTAGGGCAGGATCAGTAAGGACATCAGACGCAGCTTGTAATTGTGATAACTGTGAGTCAGAATAATTGTAAAAAGGACAAATAACAGGGCAAGGGGAGCTGCAGTGATCTTTGGCAAGTATGTAAGAAGCTGGAGGCATTCAATATCCGGGATGCCAGGCAGGGCAGCATCTGAAGACACAAGCCCACCACCTCTGGTGGGTTTAACCAGGGGGGGTGAAGGTAGTGATACCCTCAGCTTTCCACCAGCTCTCCTTGAGGAACTCCCACACTTGTGACAGGGACTGCAGATGGGATCACCCACCCCTACCATCTGCAGCCTGACACTGAAGCACCCAAGAAACAGGTTTGAGCACCCTCTGACTGAGAGGATAATCTTAGGCAGAGGAGGAGGATACTCAGCTTGTTGCCTGTAACACCTCAAGAAGCTACAAGGGTTCATCTGTAGGAGCACTGTGAGATCAAAGGCAGATCAGGCAGAGGAAAGGATGGGTGGAGAGAGCAGTGTTGGCAGAAAGTGACACCAAGTGCAACAGAAATTCAGATTTCTCATCATCTAGCCCTCAGAGGCAGCAAGGGGGCAGGGGGGCTGAGTTCAGAGAGCTGAGAGTCCTGGAAGAGGAAAGAAGTGCTTTCCCAATGTTTTCATAACCACGACATTAGAGTTACACAGGACTAAAACAAAAATGAGAAGCCTCAGAGTGAGAAAGCACTCCTGATTATTCTCAAAGCACCTTTTGTAATGAAGAGTATTATATAGCAGAGTGGGATATTAAACCGAGGTCCTCCCCACAGGTTGCAAGGCAGTAGTGAAACATGAGAGTTAAACACACTGGGGGTGGGGAGCAGGACAGTGCTGCCCAGAGCCTCAGAGCTAGAGTGGCTGGGCAGCCACCCCCAAGCCTTGCCCCCAGCCCCCAGACTGACATCTCTGCACTGCAGAACAGGACTGGTGCTGCATCTGCCAGGATGCCATCCTCTTCCTCTGCCATACCTCTAACATGCTGCTGTTCTACTTTTCTGTGTTCAATGCTGTTACATGTTTAAGGAGGAATATTTTTTCTTCACTTTGACAGAAAGAAGTTAAAAAAAGAGGTAGTGAGTGTTGCCATCTGAGACCCAAAGGGAGCTTAAGAGATGAAGTTCCAATGTACCAAAAGCAATGAAGAGACTAAATCATGGCCTTCAGCAAATATACCAGTCTGCCATAGACTCTGAATAGAATGGCCAACTGCTTTGTCTTATCTTTGTTGCCTCTGATGCTCATGGCAGTGCAGTGCTGCCTGTGGCTGCTGCAGCCCTGTCTGGCACACCCCCTCTCCCTGCAGCATGTCTATGACCACCTCCTTTTTTAATCAATTCAATCATAACTTAGTTTTCACTTTTATCTTCACTATCGAGTCCTAATGAAACAAAACCTATCAATCTCTCTAAAGACACATTCAGACTGATATTAAGTGTGTCTCTTTAGGTCTGCATGCAGAGCCTGGCAGGAAGATTGATAAAGCATAGAATGCCCTTTCCCCTCCTAAGGGCAGATTCTAAACCCATCTTGTATTAACCATGGGGGTAATATAAGGGCAGGTATTAGGAGCCCAGTTAAGGGAAACTGCTGCTGAACACTTAGCAACTGAATGGCTATTAGCATGATAAAAATCAGCCACAACAATCTGCATTAATTGGTATCCCTGTTGTTAACCCTAGATACATGCATTTCTGAATAAATACAGGTAATAGTCATCTGAATTACATTCCCATGAATAAAACTGGACTCAAGTTCTGTGCCAAAGGAAGGTACTTGCCCTGTGAGATGCTGTTTTCAGAGCAGGGCTGGCAGAGAGGGGCATTTGCAGCAACTCTGCCCCTGTGCTACGTCCAGCCAGGACCATTTCATTTAACCCAATCTCTTTGCCTTTCCCGAAACCCTCAGGTTAAAACAACATGGGCTAATTCATGACACAAATGCTAACTGAAACACTTCCATTTCCAGTAGCAGGAGGTAAGGCTTGATTCAGGTCTGAGGAGCCTGGTGCAGGATTTCTCTGCCTGTCCACTGGCAGCTCTGCCTGTCCAAATGGCGAGGAGCAGAGAATAACTACCCACCAGCTTCACTGGGCTGCTGGGCACACATGCACATTTCTGCTCTTCACATATGGTCAGAACCAAAGTTGCTCAAGATCATCCCTACTAACACACTCTTCAAGCCTCTCCCCAAAAACTGAACTTCCCTTTACCCCTATTGCCCACACTCTTTTTTGCGTCAGCAACAGCAAGAAGAACTGAGCTGTTAAACAAAGTGAAGTGGAGTGAAAACTGGCCAAAATGGAGAGGAGTCCAAAAAGCTGGCAGGGAAGAAGGATGAGAAATGAGCCACCCGAGTGAAGAGCAGTGAGCGAATCTGAGCACAAACCCCGCAGTGAGAAAAGCTGGTCCTGGCACTCCCCTGAGGGAACAAGCAGTGATGTGCCAGGAAAAAGAGATGTGGTAATGAAGGCTAAGGATATGCTGACTGACAGGCACTGGCACTGCCAAACACCCACGTGTGAAAAATTGTCCTCACTGTCCCCTCTACTGGTTTGCAACTTGACAAGCCTAGGAGCCCAGCTGACACTGAGGAGGTGCTGGGAAAAACTGGGGACAAGGAGTAGGTACAGGGGGGGGCACAAAGATGAGGTGCAGCTGAAATTTGAGGAGAAGATACTTGGCAGGAGGATAGAAGCCTTCAAGGACACTGTGTAGGACAGTCTTGTCAGGATCCCTCTCTCAGCTGAGAGGGCCCCTCTACATCCACCTTGGCAAACTTGCAACAGCGCTCATACTTTCATTCCTAAAATCTACTACCTTGTTCCAGAAAAAGATCATTATTTCCAGCATGCCAAGCTCAGAATTTTTCGCTGTGCCCAGAAAACAATTCTCCTCATGGCCTACTCCATCCCTGACTGTCCTGCAGGAACACTTGGGTGAGGAATATCTCACCATGGCTGACTGAGTTTTTCCTTTCTGATTTCAATGACATAATTAGCAAAGCACAAATGACGTGGCTTTTTGAGAAGGCATGCTCCTTCCCTCTTTGCTGGCACATCTGTAGCAGTCCTTCTCACTACATTCGTGTCAGAGATTTACTTCATTTGTGTTGAAAGAAGGGGCTGTCAGAAATCTGAAAATGGAAACTGAGCCAGGGTCCTACCTTAATCCTTAAAACTACACAGCTGCCTCAGACTCCCTCACACAGATTGCTTAATGTGGTGGTATGCAATGACTTACCACCATCAACCAGCAGGGACTGGCAGATAGTGTGTCAGGAGATACCTTCAGCTTATAAAGCATGTTTCTTCTAGAAGATCCCTAAAGCCCAGTATTAAAAACAGTCAGCAAAAATGATTAATTCTCATGCTATTTGATTAAAAGTCCTGCATTTTCTCAACTGTGGTACAGGTGATGATCCTGAATAGAAATGCACATGCCAATTCTGAAGCAAGAGAAATAAATGTTAATTGATTCTCTATAAATTGGGAAACACATAATTCTGTCACCAGCTCCCATGGCTCTTATCACAATATTAAACTTCACTGGACCATTACCAAAAACAATCCTACAGCTGATTCAGAAAGCAGAATAACTCATTCATGAGCTTCTTATTTCCTCCAAACTCAATGATTAAGACTGGGATCCTTCAGGGGAATTTAATGGTGCTAAGCTCACATTTGCCAGAGAAACACTCATATATTACCACAGGGTGATGGTTGCAAACCAGGTCTGAACATGGTGAACACGAGAAGCAGAGCAAATTGTTAGTAAAAGCCATGCAGCACCTACAGCCAGAATGAGTTGGTGAATTTGCACACCCAGCAGCTAGCACTCGTTCAAGTAACCCCACTGGAAAAAATCACACTTATTTCAGCAGATGGTTTTCCCTCAGCAGAAGGCAGTGTCCTGTGAACAGTGCTCCACTGCAGGGGTCCAGTCGACCTCCACACAAAAGACCTTCTCTTCACCTGGCTTTCCCTTGAACAGTGCCCTTACAGAAAAATCTTTAGGAAATACTAGGCATATCTGTGTAGAAATCATCAGAGACCATCCTGTT
This sequence comes from Oreocharis arfaki, assembly GCA_013398015.1. NCBI lineage: Eukaryota > Metazoa > Chordata > Aves > Passeriformes > Paramythiidae > Oreocharis > Oreocharis arfaki. The sequence goes on from VZRR01000973.1 coordinate 809,708, forward strand.
TGACCCTTTAAGAATAGATGAAAGGAACAGAAATTAACCATATTTCTCAATCAATATTTAGAAGTATTCAACTATGCAAAGTGCTGCCCTACTCCTTGCTAGACTCTTGCTCCAGTACATAAAATAATGTGTGAGACTTGTTCAGCATCCAAAATTGAAGTCATTAAGTTCTACAGATGTTGAAAGTTCATGTATAATCATCCAGGAATGACAAGGAAAGAGCTGCAGGCAACTATAAAGTATCATGGCATACATAATCACTTCAGAACCAAAGAAAAATAAAAGTAACAGTTGACTAAAAAAAACCAACATAGTGCAGTCAGAGCTGCTTATTCCTTGTCCTACCTGCCGAGGACATAGAAAACTTATGCTTCTTGCAACAGCCCAATATATATTTGAAGATTTGCATGTTCCAAATCTTTCACCCTTGGCTGCCCCAGGCTGAGCTACTCCTGTTTTTTCAGCCCTCTCTGTCACATCATGTTTTGGAGATCATTGTCCTTGTTCTCATCCAGATTCTTTCCAAAGTGCAGTCTGCAAATACAGACTTCACACTACACCTCAGACGGTCCTTGCCTGATTTTGCAGACTGGAACATAGCACATACCTCTGAATTTGCTGGTTTTCTGCAACAGTAACACACTGAGACATATCCTGAACTGATCTCCAAAAGGAAGAAGTTAATCTCCCTGTTGCAAATTTTGAGGCTCCTCCAGGGGACTAGCTAAGGCAGTCCAGATTTCAGTGCAGGAGGTAACTGCTGGCTGGGAAGGGAGTTTGGGAAAGCTGGTATCAGACAAGGTGTGTCTGACAGATACACTGCCAGCACCACATTCGGCTTGTGAGACCCAGATGGACTCTCAGACACCTTCCAAAGGGCTGCTCCACAGCAGCTGCTCCACAGCCGTAGCCGTGTTCCTGAGGTGGACTCTCTGTGCACAGTTGTTCTTTTCATCAAGGAGTTTCATCCCATATTTTTTCAGAAAAAAATGATTTCCACTTTCTGTACACTCCTACCTTGTGAAAGAAGAGATCACATTGTAGGCAGTATCACATCTTACTGCTTTTTCTTCCCTTGGTCCATTGTTGCTGGAACAACTTTTTTTTGCATTCTTGGGACTTGTATTTAAGTTATTATTTAAAGGAATTACCAGTTCTGCTTAACTCCCTTTTCCTTCAGGCTTCCTCCCTGAAATTACCTACTAATTCTGATTTTACTGAAGACTTTTGTCTATAGTTTGCTCTTCTCTCACTTTGTATTCCTGAACAGTAAATATACTACCTTTTATCTTCATAGTCAACAGGTTTTGTTTTATTGGTTAGACTCAGACGTAGAATGTATCTTTTTAAATTACTTTTTATATATATAAAGAAGGTGAAAAAAATAATTTTCCATCTCATTCATATATGTAGGAATAGACACATATATTTATGAAACTCATTATGGCAACAAGTGCTGGAATTTCTCGCCAGTCTGCATCCCACTCATCCTTTCCCAGCAGATGTGCTGATAATTATAGTCCTCTGTGACCGCTCGTCATGCTCTGTGCCCTGGATGACATTGCTGGATGATGAAAGGCTGCCTGGTCTACCTGATTTTCCTACTACAGAAGCCTGCAGGAACATGTGCAGCCGTAGCGCTCCTTCTTTCGCTGTCATCCTCACTGACAGAGCCAGTAACTGCTGGGAAAGCCTTCACCTCTTCTTTAGTGTAACAGCCACAGATCACGCAGCAGTGGAGGCGTGTGGTGTTTCCTTCTGCACTGATGGTGTTCAGTCCCCACTTCGTGTTTGGGCAAGGATCTAGTCAATCTTTCCTACTAAGAAACAAGTGATCGACTTCCCTTTGCACAACATAATTCCCTCTTTCATTAGCAGTGATGCTGCAAACCTTCAGCTTCCCAGCTTTTGCATTTTCAGGCCTCTGCATCCACTCTATCTGGGCCTGTGGAATGATGATCCTTTCTCCACCGGACAGCTCTTGCAGTCTGCTGCCACAGAACTTTCCCCAGGACTATTCTCCACACTGGAGGATGTTTTTCTCCTCACCCTCACCAGGAGAAAAATGTGGAGTTCAGCCCTTGGCAACCCAGCCCAGGATCCAGGCTGAAACATGGCATGTTTGTGGTAATCATGTGGGCCTAGCCCTCACAGGTCAAGGTATGTCTGGGTTCCATCAGCACTGTTCCAGCATTCCTGCCTCTCAGGCTGTGTTCCAGCCCAGCTGTTAGCCATGTGAAATTCTCCCTTGTTACCCCCTATTCACTCACAGATGCTGGGGCTGGAGGTTCACAGGCTCTCTCCCCCAGCACAGCTGCCTCCTGCTCTCTTACTAGATTCCAAAAAGAGGGCAGAGATGCTAGTTCTCATTAAACTGATGTAGCTGTGGAAGCAGCGGCAGATGGCTCTGGCTGGAGGGATTATGTGGCTGTGCTGGGATTCCCTATAAATTCATCTCAGACCAGTCTTCTCATGATCTGGAAAGGCTAAATAAGAAAGACTCCTAAAGCAGGTGAAGAGGAGGAGCATTAGAGTCACAACAAATCCCCTTCATTAGCTTCTGAGCAAGGCTATTGCTTCTGGCTGCCAGTGCAGCTTGTCTCACAACAACAGAAATGGGGCTGGCTGCACCAATTCGAGACATTAGCTCTTTTCACTACAATACTGCCTTGTCAGAAGGAGAGCCAATATTCACCCAGGTGAGCTGGTGTCTCCCCTAAGTAGGCCCCTGCCTTATGTAAGAGAAGCCCAACATTTGAGAGACCTGTTTTTTCCTCAGTATGCATAGATACCATTGGCTTTGGTAGCTACTAGTATGTGTGTTAGGCTTCAAAAATCCCAATATTCAAAAGGAGTCAGGTAAAAGTTTTCAGCTGTGTTATTTTAGCTATTTTTCTTACCATTTATCTTCAATATCTCTAAAAACATAATGAGGTTGGTTCTTTCTGTGTTGAATATTATGAAAGAGATGGTAACTATGCCCCCCTATTTTTTACAGTCTGTTCTCCAGACAGCTTATGTTTCAATGTACTACAGGCCACCAAGTTTCTCCAGTCTCAGAAGGGCTGGGTTAAGATCTGAGTTATACTTCCCTAGCCCAAATGTGGACGGGTGGCTACCAAAACAGGGCCATTTCCAAAGTTTATCAGTTGATGCCTTAAATCCTTTTCCAAACAATCAGGAGTAAATAACTCAAGAGTGTGTCTCCTCTCAACATTGAAAGAAGTGTTTCTATGCATGTAAGTCAAGAGATTTCTGCAAGCCTGTGTATTTTTTGACATCTCCAGAAACATTTTGTGGTATGCTTTTGTTTTTTTTGAACTTGTAATATTTTGCAGTGGGCATCTGTACCATAGTACCTCAACCATAGGACCTGGGAAAGGCTGAGCCCTCAGAGGCAGGGATTGCTGGGGGAGTGGGGGTGTGATAGGAAAGGGAAGCATGTTTGTAGAGTTGTCACTGATGGGTAACTTAGATAAAGCAGTGTAGGCATGGAGGATCAGCATGCCTATGTTAGAAAATCTATCCCAAAATTCATGACTTAGATGCATGCAAATGATAGAGGGAATTTTAGACAAGCTAATTCACCTAATATATTAAATTGTTGTAGATAGAGGTTCAAGCTGATTAATAACCAAGCTAAGATACCTAGTTTCCTCTTTCTTTTCTCAGTACTTCTAGCGGCTGTCAGGGCATCTTGTTTTACAACATACTGGCTGTGACCTGTGAGGGTTATTTCCTAGTTTCTGAAACGCTCCAAATATTTTTTGGGACTCAGAAGCAATTATTTCCTATTCTCAACTAAAATTATGAGGGCTATTCCCATAATTTCTCCCAAATCTAGGTGAGTTTTCACTCAGCCTGAGCCCTGATCAACTATTGGCACAACCCAAACCCACAGAAGACATTGTGACCCTTTCAGCTGCGGGGCTACATTTGACCCATGAATGAGTAAGTAAGGGACAGGATCTCCACTCAGGTCACACCCAGGGAAATGTATTCCTAATGAGAGATATGGGTTTGTGGTACAGAGGAGGTATTTTGGCAGAGAAACCAGCCTGTGTCCAAGCATATTTGGGAAGTCAAATATACAGGAGCCAAGTCTCAGTTCTTACATTAAAATCAATCAATTAGGTTCTTAATTATCTCATTGCAGCATTCTGTTTGTGCTGCCAAGCTGGGCTGGTCACAAGAATTTGTCATCCCTCCAGTATACCCCAGGACTAGCATAACAGGCTAGAAAATCCCACGTCTTGTGGGAGCTGCCAGGGCCTCTTCCTTTGTGAAGACAGAAAGATGACAAGGCAGGGCAGAGAGCAGAGCAAAGAGAACGGGCAGTCACAGCATTCCCATTCTTTTGTCCAAATTTTCTGCCTCCCAAATTGCAAAGGCCAGAAATAAAATGAACTTATGCAACCCTATAAGAAGCAAGGGACACTTAGGCAGAAATGCAGAGGAGAGCTGGTGTCATGGAGCAACAAGCTGTGCTAAATGAGAAGATGGATCAGGAAAACACAGCTGACTGGCAAGGTCCAAGGGAACTATCTTGCTTTATACTCAGTAGGGATATTAAAAACACTTTCAAAAGCACATATTAACCTTCCTTCAAGAAACAAAGAATCCCCACATTACTGCTCTCCCCCATGAACAGAAGCACCTTGTGAAAATGTCTCTGCGAGTCACAGCCTGCAGTCCCCCTCTCTCACCAGCTTTGCACTGGGAATGCACCTCCAGCAAGTGCCAGCAGGAGCCAGGGCCTCCCCAGCAGAGGCTGAGCACTGCCACACTCCACTTCCAAGTTCTAGGTTCTAAGCACCTAAGAATTCAAGTTCTTGATGCACAGAATGTTGTTGGCACAGGCCTTCTGCCACTGTAAAAGGGAGTATTGTGTGAATCATCACTGTAAGCATCGATTTAAAAAAATTAAATAAACCTGATTGCAAAATTATGCCAAAGGAAGGAGAGATTTTCTTTCTTAGGTGATGTTGCTATGAGTAGAGCTCTTATTGAAAAAAAATTTGGAAGAAAGTAGTTTTGGAGCCTGACCCTGGAAGGTCAAAACTAGCATCACCTCTTCTCAAAGCTGAGCAATAAGCCATAGCCTTAGTAAACGGCACTTTGATCAAAAGCTATTCCTCTGTCTCTAGATACCCTCAACCCCCTGGTATATTCTCTCATGGTCAGAAACTATTAGCTTCACGTCACTGTTTTTTGGCATGGCATCTCTGTAAAGAAACAGGCTGCAGCTGTACCCAAGCATTTGGCTTAGCTCGGCGCAGCAGGAGATGCTGGAAGCAGGGGGTTAACATGTCGGAGTAACCACAGCCCTTCAGCTTCCCCTTGCAGCCAAACTCAGAACCTGCCAAGTGCTGCGTTCCAATAAAACGCAACTCACACAATCTGTAAGTGCAATAAAATAGCTGTTAACAATTCTGTAACTCTCTCTCTCTTAGCTTGTAAAAGCCTGAGGGTCAGCTGGAAGTCAAGCTGCATTTCTTTGGAAAGAGGGCAGGCCAATCCCGGGTGACCAGTTCCTGTCCTTTTGCCTCCTCCTCTGGTGTTTCTGAAGGGCAAGCACTGCGCCTGGAGGGGGTCTTCTGCCTTATTCCCTCTACAGGGGAGCAAACAGAGCAGAAAGGTGTGGCCGAAGGGGAGCAGCTACCGAAGGACCTTGCCATTCCAGGGCAGCTCATCTCTGCCTTTCATCAGCAGTGACACTGAGTGAACATCTCCGTTTGGTCGTTTGGGGGAAACAAGCTGATGCTTCCTCTTCTCTGGACTTGACAGTGCAGACTCTCAGGACCATGGAGTGAAAAGAGAAGCAATTTCAAACCCTGCCTCTCTAAGAAAGAGCAAGTCTTAAAATCACCTGGTGACCTCCAGCCTGCTGAGGTTTGGGGCTAGGTATGCAAACCCAAACACAGTGCTCCTGCAGTCATGTATGTTGAAATTTAGGGTCACCAATCAAGGGACCGAAGCGGCTCTCCCGCATACAAGAGTGGGGAAGTGGGACGGGTACAGAGGAAGAACAAGGGTAAGTGAGGCAGAAAAAAATCATCACCACTCCCTCATCACAAGACACTTCATTTCTAGTTTGGCAAATCAAGTGAATTTTTTTCTCATCTCCAGGGTCAAAAGCCTCCTCATTTAATCACAGAGATTTGGAGGGACAGAATGTGCCAATGCTCAGAGTAAAAACAACCAGAATGAAAACAATGTTTTCCCCAGCAATTCCGCAGTTGTGTCCCCAAGTCTATAAAATTCTTGAAAGAAAGAACATCCAGACAGGCCAGACAGAGGGCTGAGCCATACCACTGGAGCAGCCCTGGTAAAAGCTGCAGTCATTGCAAAATGGCATAATCCACTTCAGTTAATTACCAGTTGCGAGAGCAAAACCTTCATGGCTGGATCCTTTTATTGTTTTAGCAAATGCTATGTTATTATACTTACATTTTACATTAAAACTCTGACAATTTCAGCTAAGAAAGGAGGGACTCAAAGGGGAAAAACAAAGAGGTGCATTAACCTGCGAAACGAGTTCAAACACAGGCTTTAAGATCAAGCATTTTTTCCGGGATGACATAGGAGTACTCAAATCCCTGCTCTTCCTAACAGGCTTTTGCTTGCAATTACTTTATGGTAGCTGAGGCCAGGGTCTTCAGGGGCAGATCTGCATTAGCACTGCGAGGGAGGAGGAAAGGTGAGGCTGAACACCATCAGCAGGCTGTGTATTGCCCTCCCCTCCCGGTGCTGTGAGCCCATGTGCACAGAGGAGACCCTAAGGTATAGACATATCTGCAACACTCACATACACCAAGTGCCGACCTTTTAGATTTCGTTTTTTTGAGAAGCACTCTTTAGAAATTCCAAAGCACCTTTGGGAAAAAGATACAACAGCAGCTTAGGTAACAGTAAGATGCACCAAAATAATGATGAAACACATTCAGTTTTTCACCCAGCCTGGTGTCTTCTGTCCAGATTTAATCGGGGAAAAGTCTGAGTCTCTTGGGGATTTGATTAGAGGAAACCAGCTGTAGCGCTGGAAGATAGCTTTTCCAGAGGGAGCTGGTGGGGTTTGTGCCTGGTGAAGAACTACAAAAGTTCAAATTGGCCTCTAAACTATCTGTTCTCCACTCTCGTCTGGGAAACAGCAAGGAGATACGGTTAAGGTGCGTGTGGTCAAGAGCTGGGGAAAAAGCACATAAATCCAGAGAACAGCCCCCGGGATGTGCCACGCAAGGCTGGCATCCCATCGCCTTCATCCGCAGCGTGGGCCTCCCCCCCGCGCTCCTGCTGCCGCGGCTGTGGGGAAAAACGCCGGATGAGGTGAATTTTGTCCCGAGCCCGGCGGGATCCCCGCAGCCCGGTCTCGCCGTGCTGGGGCAGCGCGGGGCGGAGGGAAGCGGGGGCGGCGGGGGCGGCGGGGGCTATGGAGGCGAGGGAGGCGGAGGGAAGCGATAGAAACGGTGGATGCGGTGGATGCGGTGGAGGCGATGGAGGCGGTGAGGGCGATGGAGGCGGTGAGGGTCATGGAGGCGGTGAGGGCGATGGGGGCGGGGAGGGCCATGGAGGCCATGAGGGCGATGGAGGCCGTGAGGGCGATGCAGCCGCCGACAGCGCCCGCGCGCGCAGCGCCACCAAGCGGCGCGCGGCGGCTCCCGCCGAACGAGGCGGTCCCAGCGGGAGCGCAGCCGATAGGGTGAAAGATAAGGATGAGGAGCAGAATGAAGCCCTCATAATCCAAGAAGAAATGGCCGGAGAGCTGCTACACTATTTGGCCAAGAAGGCCAATGGCAGTGTGGCTTGTATCAGCAGTAGTGTTGCCGGCAGGGCCAGGGCAGTGATTGTCCCCCTGCACTCGGGTCTGCTGAGGCCGCACCTCAAGTACTGGGCTCATTTTGGGCTCACTCTTGGGCTCCTCAGCAAAAAAAGGGCAGTGCTGGAGCATGTCCAGAGAAGGGCAATGAAGCTGGGGAAGGGTCCAGAGCATAAGTCTGGTGAGAAACGGCTGAAGGAGCTGGGGGCATTCAGCCTGGAGAAACAGAGGCTCAGGGGAGACCTTACCACCCATCAACTGCCTGACAGGAGGCTGCAGCAAGGTGGGGGTCGGTCTCTTCTCACATACAGTAAGTGACAGGATGAGAGGAATTCATCTCAGGTTGCACCAGGAGAGGTTTACATTGGATATTTCTTCATGAAAAGAGTGGTCAAGCACTCTTGAACAGGCTGCCCAGTGAAATCACCATCCTGAAAGTGTTCAAAATACGCATAAATGGGGCACTTTCGGACATAGTTTACTGGTGAACATGGCAGTGCTGAGTTAACAGTTGGATGCAGTGATCTTGGAGGTCTTTTCTCTTATGATTCTGTATTTCTACATGTGCTGTCCACTGAGAACTCCATGGGAGTGGTAAGGGAATTGCCCTTTAACAGCAGAAGGACACTGACAAAAAGAGGTGAAGAGCAGTAGGAAAACAAAATTGGCAGAGGAAGATGAGGCCGTGATAATCAAAACTTCAGCATCAAGACCATAAAAATGCAATGAAGGACAAAATCCTGGAAAAAGAGAAATTGCATGGCTGAAATATCCCAGCAAGACACCTTGGTGCAGGCATGAAAAGGGGACACAGTCCCTGACCAAAGATTAAGATCACTATGACAGGATGTAGCAGGGAATTTAGGAGACATAAAAGTGTGCTGAGAAGAAAAAAAAAGTCTCAAATAATTAAAAAGAAGAGAAACATTTCAAATAAAATGGCTCTGATGGCTCAAAATGTAAAAAATAATCAGGTTGATTTCCCCGTTCAGGGAAGTCTCTAAAGCCACTATAGCCTATTGCTGCATTGATTAAAATGCATTAATAATCTCTGAGTTTTAGATTAATACTGAAAAGTAGATTCAGTTCAAAGTATTTCCCATAGTTCACGAATGCCGTGTCACTCATCCCAGGAAATTCCACAAAATGTAAAAGTACACAGAAAAGACAGCATTTAATGATACTGAATACAACATCACTGAAAATTTTGAATCTGTGCAGAACTCAAGTGTGTAACAAAATGAACAGGCAAATCTGATTTAACTTTTATCTTTTTCCTCCCCTCAGCAAAGTACTAGATTCTCACAGGTTCTTTTGAATTCAGGGGTTTTAGGGTACACTGGTTATGACAATACTTCTCATTTATGTACACTTCGCTTGAAAAAATAAAATATTAAAGCATTTTAAAAGCACATCAAAAGCATCACAACTGTGCTAGATTCCCAGGCAGACATTCTGTCTCTTGAATAACTCTGTATAAGTGAGTTAATCGCTCCAGCTCTAATGAGAAAATCTTATAAACTCTACTATGAAGAGGTACAAAATATGAGGTTATTTCAATATTTCTACTTGTCAGCCTGGGATGCTATTGCTGAAAAACTGTGTTTAACAAAATTTCCCTTGTGAAAACTCTTGAAATAATCCAAATCCCAGTGGAGTTCAACAAAGCAGTAAAAAGAATAGAACAGCATTAGAAATACGAGATTTTTTTTTTTCTAAACAACTACGTAAGAAGTTAATGGCAGGTTTCTTTTAGGTGGTCCCCATCTAAAACTATATATCACCATAAAAGCTTGAGGCATCTCAATGTTTTCACACTAGATCTTCCAAAATCTAGTGCTCATGGGTGGGCACACTGGATGTGAGCAGAAGTTAACATTGTGATATGATTAGCTTACCTAAAAATAGTAGCAGGTATTTGGGTCAATGCATGACAATGAAAACTTGTTTTCAGACTACTAAATGCTGAATAATCAATCTATAGCATGCCTGAAGTAAAGTGTCTTACTAAGTACTACCCAGGGATGATGTGTATCAACCCCACTCCCGACTGGAAAAGGAAGATCCCTGTGAAACTCAGACCGCCATTACGCTTTACCAAAGCCATAAAGAGCAGTCACGTGAAACTGCAAAAACATGGAACAAACTCCCATGAACCATCTACCAAAATGTTGCCTTCTGATCAATAAACTATTCTAAATTGAACCTCTAATCTTGAGTAGCTTGAAACAATTGCTGACATTTCAGATTAAAACACCAGTCACAAAATTACACGTAACATATAAAAGCCACTTAATCCTATATTGATCAAGGACGATTGGTACTGACTCTGGGTCCTAGAGAATTAAACAAGTTCAGATATATTAACAATTAAGAGAGAAAGCCATGAATGTTATCTAGGAGAAAAATACAGAGATTTAGGGGCTTATACCAATGATTATTCTAGGTGAAGTATCAGAGCCCCAAAATTGGTGACATCGATTTTTAGGCAAAAGAAAGCCAGTTTCCAGAGGAACAGGGGTCTGGCCGAGCATTACCAAAATTAGTTCCGAGTTGGCCATAATAGCAGTGCTTGACGCAGTTCAGGTGAGCACTGACACCCTGATGTGGTTTTCTGAACCCTCATTTTGGTGGTTCTCTTGCTCTGACCCTCCAGAGCTAGATGCTCTGCATGTGCCAGAAAGATTCAAACACCTTGGAGTTTCCTCAGCTACTACTGCACTAAAAACTCCAATTAGGTAAAGAAGTGCCAGCTGAAGCAAAGTTTTTTATCAGGCCACGCACTAGTCTGTCTCCACTGAGCCGGGGCAGCACTGGACCAGCTCAGATACACATTCTGCACACTCCCTCACACCCCAACCAACCAGTTTTAGCTGGCACAGAAGTGAGGCAGATTTTCTGGAGAGTGAGAGAAAACACATGCAGAGAAAGAGCCTGTGTCTCTCCATGTACCAGCACAAGGGCAGAGGTGTGCCTAGCACCCGAGCTGGCCCAGGAACCACGGCAGATCCACAGCCTGGCTGGCTGCTCAGCACCTGCAGTCAGGGCACGTGCTTGCTCACAAGGCTCCCGCAGGGGAGTCTGCAAGGTCCTCACACAACAACTAAGGAGTTCAGGAAATGCTCCAAACTCATCAGATGGCAGATGAGGACAGCCAAGCAGATTTTCTCTCTCGAGAGAGAGGTTTGGTATCTGACGAGACAATCCAGGGCAAGAATAGCAGTTCAATGTTAGTTTAACAGGGAGTAGTAGTTGAAGAGGAATAGCATTTCCTTAGAGATAACTGCTTCCTTTATATACTAAAACTATCAAAGATGCACTGTTTACTTTGGGATGGGTGCTTTGTTCAAAATATATTAAGAACATGCTTGATAGTTAGACCTTGATTTATGCTTACCTGGATGCTCAGGTTGTAGTTAATAGGGCAGTTTGTTTGCTAGAATTTTGTTCAGACACACAGCAGGTACAAATGCAGAGAGATGAAATTTTGAGATGAAAGCATACATGCATCCAAACCCCAGAAAAACATGCCTAAGTTGGAGCAGTCTCCATGCGCCAAGCCCCTGCACATGTAGCTCAGAGTTACAACAGCATTTGCCATTTGAGCATACAGCTGACCCAAGCGTTACTCTGACCTGCCCTTCAATGCCAGAAGGTGCCAGCCCTGCCCTTGCATGGCTCCTTGGTGTGAGCCCCTCAGCCTCTGAAATCAGTGACACATTTACCAGGCAGGTTTCTGCTGGGGCTTTACTCCCTGGACCACTTCAGGGCTGGCAAAAAGGATTCAGCAGGAGCTGAGGGAAGCAGTGAGCAAGGGTCTGTTCTTTCTGCAGGGAGCTGGGTGTCAGATAAGCTGTGTGAAGCCTCACCCTCTCTTCTCACTGAGAATTCTTTCAGTGAAACAACTTGTGAGGCAAACAAGAGCCCTGAAATATGACACAATATTGATAGAGTCCTATCAATATGATACATATATTCCACTCTACACACATCCACACTCCTGTCTCTAATTGTTTAGGTGAAGAGGTTGCAGGGGACATAAGAATATACAACAAATTAATTCTCTTCTTTTAATTATGTGAAATTCAGACACCACCTTAGGTCAAAGGGAACTCTGGGAACTTTTACCCTAAAACCAGAGCAGTACTGAGAGGTTCAGTTATCCATGCTTCTACTGGCAATGTTACTGCAAGCAGAAAGGGTGTTTTATCTAGCAAGTGAAGACAGGGATGTGCTGTGTGTGGTTTAATAGCTTTTCCATTTAAAAAAATATAGAAGCCTGACTGTGAAATTGAATCTCCAACATGAAGAAAGTTTAATAAACTTTTCAAAACGTGGAAGAAAGGAAAAGCCTTTACTCTGAGGATGCAGAGCAGCAGCTCAAGAAACCTGGGTGGACCTGATGGACATCACAGCCCCTTGGCACCATCACATAGTCCAGACTTGATGATAACACATTCACCTTCTGTAGCACCATCTGCCATGGGCTTTGGTCATTTTACCAAATAACTCTTCCCAGGACAAGTTTTCTGCTGCTAACGAGGATGCATCCAGCAGAACAGGAACCCCAGCCAAATTCTGACAGCATCCCAATTACACTGAATAAAGATCCAATCACAGATTTTTGCCCAGAGAAGTATGTAAGGCATTGTCAGCAAATCTGCCTGGCCAGGCAGAAGAAAGCCGTCCAGGCTGTTCAGAACTTTGAGGTAGCACACTAGGTGACCTCCATGTGCCAGCTTTAGAAATTCGGGAGAATGATGAAGATCAATTCAAGTCACTTGCACAATTCTAGCTGCTGATACAGATGACTGTGAGAGTTATTTCCCACAAATAATTTTCTTGTAATATACAATGAAAAGGAAGATGAGCCTAATTAAACATTTTGAGCATAGCTATATTAACATACTTTTACACAGCCCAGATTCATTTCAAAGTGGAGCACAGGGATTAGTCTTTGAGCATGGCACTGCATGCAGGAGTAGAGAGCATCCCTTTGCAAATGCTCTCTGGCACATGTGACTAACAGAAGGTGACAAAATACTGTCACACATATTGAGTAACTGCTGGAAAGATCAGGTTGTTCAAGCCATGCTTGCAAACCTGCTGTGCTAAGTCTGGTATATGGAGCTGTGTAGTACAGCTGCATATGGCCCATCAGATCCAGGTAGGAGCCATCCAAGATGCAACAAGACGTCCCAAGATGTTACTAGCTCCCATGGGAGATAAAACCTGACAGTTCATTCTCTACAAAGTCCTAGATCAGGTGGGTTAGTGCCGTTATTAGGGAGGAGGAAGTGCTTTTTGACTTCCAGATTCTCAGCTAGCTGGAGCCCTGAGTGGCAGAGCCTCTACATCAGTCCTTTCCCTCAGAAAAGCTCCACAAATAAATAGCCATAGTTGGAAAATACAGAAATCTGTATCTTGGAGCATCTAGGAAACAACATAAAGCTGACACCTACAGCTATAAAAGACTGAATCTTTTCGAGCATCTGTTGTAGATCAGAGATACAAGATAGAGAAACTTAACAGATACCTAAAAAGACTGACGTGTAGCTCCAATACAAAATTTTAACACTGCTGATTTTTTTTTTTTCAGAAGTCAACATCTATATGGATCTCAGGGGCAAAAAAAAAGCTTTTGCTTGATTGACTACAGGAAAACAACAAAGTAAAAATGGGAATTCCTTGGATCAGCCATGTCATTTTATAATCATATTAAGCTTCTTCTGCTGCAGTCCTTGAGCATGCCACAACATCTGATAAACTACTACCCCAATGGCACTGCTTGCAGTATGACTGTACCAGCTTAGACAATCTCCTCAGGAGTTTTGAGGGCTGTTTCTCTATTATACTGAATAGTTGCTTAGCAAATGCATAACAAGAAAATAAAGAGCAACATATGCAACAACAGCTCTTTCCCCAGTTTCTCATCACTTTTCCTTGACCAACTCTATTAAGTAATTAATAGAGAAAACACATCCCACAGCTCCAGTCAACACCTTTAGAACACCTGCCTAGGAAGAATACAAGGTTTGATCCAGGGGAATTTCACTTGCTTTGACTTACAGGTGTAGAGCAATTGAATAAAGCCCCTTTAATTATTCAGTGTGAAGGATAGCATCAATTTCAGGATGGGTAGCTAATGAAAAGCTGGTAATCTTGTAACAAGACTCAGTGCATCTAGCTCATTTCTTTGTTGTCCTGCTTCAGATAAAAGATTGGATAGAGAGGATAAAAATTGGTATTTTATCCTCCCCACC